>JAMPIV010004120.1:0-443341 GCA_024509875.1 Oreohelix idahoensis | reverse complement strand
AATTTTTGTGGCTTGTCTTTCAAGATTAACATTATTTTTTGAAACTTTAAGTAAGAACTGAAGTTATTGATGTGTTTACTTTACATTTAATTTAATTTAATTATTTTAAATTAAATTTTAAGCCAAAATGAGCGATATTTTTAATAAATTCAGCAGCATTTAACCAGCAAAGTAGTCATTGTAAAAGTCTGATTAATTAATCACATTACGTTAAATGGGCAAACGTTAGAAGAAGTTGACACCTTTAAATATCTGGGTCCACTATATGTAGTGATGGAAGATCAAGTAAAGAAATCAAGACAAGACTTGAGATGGCCTCAGCTGCCATGACAAGGCTGAATGTGATCTGGAAAAGTAACATTCGTTTTCCTGTGAAGATCAAATTATACAAATCACTTGTATTATCTATTCTCTTGCATGGGTGTGAGGGCTGGACACTCACTGCAGATACGGAGCTAAGGATTCAGGCTTTCGAGTATAAATGTTATAGAAGAATTTTGCGCATTTGCTATAAAGAGCACAAAACAAATGTCTATGTTAGAGAGAAAATAAACATCTATGCAGGCCACCAAGAACCACTTTTGTCAGTAGTGAAACGTCGAAAGCTTGCCTGGTTTGGGCATGTAACTCATCATGACTCCCTTTCGAAAACGATCCTCCAGGGAACAGTCGAAGGTAAACGGAGAAGAGGAAGGCAAAGAAAATCATGGGCTGATAACATCAAAGAATGGGCAGGGCACGGTTTTTCCACACTTGTACGTATTGCTGAGGATAGAGAGCAGTGGAGGACCCTGTCTGCTGATGCTTCCACCATGGCACTCCTACGACCCATGACGGGTTACGGGTTGAGATGAGAGATGATGATTAATTAAACTCAATGTTACTTGAAAGATTGTTATGTTGTCTGCCCTAGTTAAATAATTTACATTCGATTACATTCTTTCTTTTCAGTAGTAAAAATAAAATGGAGGGGGGGGGGGGAATGGGGAGAGAGGGGTAAGATATTTGTGACGTCATATAAAAGGGGGGCCTGGCTCTGGGTTCTTGTAACGAAGTGTGACAACAGGGGGAGAGGGTTAAAATGGCAAATATTGCGTGACGTCATATGTGGACGACCCCTAAGTGCTGGGATCACCTTAATAAGCCGACAAAATTTGTTGAAAGAAACACTAATGATGAATGATTTATGCAGTTGCTGACACATGAGAAATGGATCAACTTTTCTGAAAAATCAGTAAAAATTGAATTTCATTTTGAATTTCTAATGATCCCACAATATTTCTTTGCGGCACCTGATAACAAATATTGTTTACTTTGTAGTTCGTTGTAAAGCAAATCTAATATGTTAAAAAAATTGTTTATTATTAAAGTCCTTATTTAAAATAAATAAATAATAAACAAAGTGTTCTGCTTGCAGCGTCTTGGTGCATAACTCAAATCACCCTGCGTTTTAGTTACGGCCCTTCTGTGCTGAAATGAGTTTGGACGGCCTGTAAATTAGGTCAACTCAGGTATGCCATTTTGAAATGGGTAAGCAAATCGATAACATTAGCAACCGCCTGGTCGTGTGTTGTGTACGATGGAAATCCCAAGATGTTTGACAACATGGCGGTCTGCAGTGATATGGACAGTTCGAACACGGAAATGTGTTCATCGATGGATTTCAGTGATTTTGTTAGAGGATGTTCATTTCCACAGTGTGTTTGTGTCACCGAAGGTAATTTTTTGAGCAGAAAAGTGCAGATTTCTTGTGGAGATGTTTTAATTCTAAAATGCTGTGACAATGGGCTTGTGACCCTGTCGTATCAGAATGATATGAATCGTTCTTGGACAGAACTGAACGTAGCTTTAGACTATCCTGGCAAATTTAAAGTTCTTCTCCCCAAAGACGCAAGCAGTAGTGATAGAGCAGTGTCTATGGTTACGTATCCTACCATAGCTGATTTGCTTTTAGATTGCCCAACATACTTCGAGGCTACAGCTTCCTACGATGACCCATATTTACCTGGCATGTCTGTGAAAATGGGAGATCGCTTTCGGTTTATTGAGATGATTAAAAATTCCAAAGATGGACTAGAGAGATTAAAAGCACGAGACAATATGGAGAATATTGTAATTCTGTCCCCCGATTGTAGGGGGAATTTTTGTCCACTGAAAGATGACAATGAGTATACTATCAAAGAATTAATAGACATGGCCCCGGTTCAACGTAGACTAATAATTGTTAACAAAGAAACTATTACAGACTCACATGACGAAAGTAATAGTTGTCTAGAGAATGAACTTGACGAAAGTAATAGCTGTCTAGAGAATGAACTGTCTCCGAACGAATACATTGCCTTTAACGAAGCCTGCAGTCACTTGCACAGACCTTCTCCATCTTCGACTTCAGCATCCTCAAACGTAAATATCGATACAGCAAGAAATGAGTCCCTCCTCCTGTCTTTTTCTGGCGTTGTTCACTTGTTAAAACATGAGTCAACGGTCGCTGTGTCACCGTTTAACAATTTCGAAACTACCTGGATTATTCCTGTATCTGCAAACCTTAAAGTGAGGGCTTATTCTCAGAATGACTACGAGGTTCCTACTCCAAGAAGCCAGCTATCGCAATCTCGTGTTCCTCTCCCACTACCGCTTGATTATGAGCTCCCCAAATTTCGGGCACCCAGTGCGCCGCCTTTACCACAGCCTCTAGTCCCTGTCAAAATCTGCAATTTTGTCGATATTTATTGCTCCTCCTTTCCAGTGAAAGCTAAAATTTTGGATACAACGGAAGCTCATCCATTCTTTCATAAATTATTACAGAACGTTGAGGAGATTACTGTATATAAACTAGAGGAGGTGAAAAGACTTTACGTTAAAGATACAAAAAGTGATACTGTTTATAGTTTGTCTCAGGACGTGAAACTGTCTTTTATAGAATATCCAGAAAAGTTTTGTACTATCTCTGAATTATTGCATTTGCCTATAGGGTCAGAGGTCACAGTGCTGGAAGATATTGTCGCTGACTTTCCAAAGCCATTTTCATTGAGACTCGGCGACGTCATACGGTTGACGTCAAAAACTATATACTTGGTTAAGACGAAACTTGCTAATCGAGACTGCCCGGTTATAAAATGTGAACGGATTGACCCAGAGGGTGGGGAGAGCACAAAACTTAAACTGCCATTGGATTTTGAAGTAAGTATGGTCATGTCAACTGACCCGAGCAGTAAAAGACTTATACGGTTGCAGGATATTCTCAGTGGAGTTGTCTCAGTGTCAAGCCAGAATGTGACATCTGTTCCTGATGATGCAGAAAGCGAAGAACTCAGTGAACTGCCGGTTGATTTACGAATACTCAAGAGCTTGAAAGAAAAATGTGTTCTTGTTGCATCTTCTTCAACGTTGCAAGCGTGCATTTCTCCGTCTACCAATTCACCTAGTGAAGAAACAGGATCAGTACCTTGTTCAAGCCAGGAAGCACCACCACTTCCCAACATTAGTCTGCCGCTGACAAGCGGAATTGTTTTGGCATTTAGAGAAAGGTTAGACCTTTTCGAGTTAGATGCAAAGGCTTCAGAGGGGGACTACGTCAGACTTCCTTTCGAGAAGATGACGATGGCACAGTTTGAGGAACGCCAACAACAGCTAAAACTTCATTCAGACTACGAAGATATGGGATTTGACTTCAATAGTACAGACGAGGATTTTGGTACTGAAAGCAACGTAATTATCAGGACCAAATCAAATGGGTAAGATTTGTAAAGTGACATTATTCCTCTATAATTTGTGCACTTTTGTAAAGTGACAGTTGTTTACAGTGTCCAGTGCTCTTGAATACAGATAATGTCGTTAAAAAAGTGCATGCTGGTACTACATTTCCACAGATCTCTACATATTAATACAAGACTAGTGGAAAAAAAGAGGAGAGAAGATGACTCTAGCATAGGGTAGGACATACACTGAAGAAACAAATAGACAACAGTAGATAGTCCTTGTTCTGGAATCCTCAGGATTAGAGAGAGAGAGAGGGAAACCTAACAAAATACATTGAGAAGGGAACCGGAGCCAGACATGACAGAGATTAATAATAAGAACGTAGAAAGACATTGAGTGGGCGGTACAGGGCATAAATAACTGTCTTGAATTTGTTGCGGTCCTGTGCTCTACATGGAGCTGATAAGCACTGAATGACGAATGGTTGAACATAAAGGTCTATGAGATTTCTTGTTTCGCTCACTAGAAGTCCACTCCATCCTTGGCCTCTGGTAGCAGTAAAATATATGTGTGTACCTGTTCGATCCTATGTAATTCATGCTTCCTTTAAACATCTCTAATTCTTTCATTCTTCCTGTGTTTTTTCCTTGTTTGCTCTTAATCACTCTTCTATTCTTCGGCTGTTAATAATTTTATCACAGCTTATTTTTTATTCAATCACTCCTGTATCTCTATGAAAAAGTTAATCTTCTTCCTAGCTTAAAGAACCTTTGATATATAAAAATAGCGCAGTACATCATAAGACCAGTTCCCTGCAACATTCAATAGACAAATATATTATGAAATGAAAAGTCACTAATATTACCAGTGAAAGCTAAATTAAAGCGTACCTCGACACACGGGACTAGAATTTAGGGGGGGGGGGGGGGGGGGGGGAAACACAGATTTAAGGAGCTTGTGTAGATGTACTGAAAACTTTAGGAAGTTAATTCTATTATTAGCATCAATTCCAAACAAATGATCGCCATTTATTTAACTCAGTGCTTCTTAACCTTTTAAAGGCCTTGCACCCCTTTACAGCATCTTAAGAAGCCTTGCACCCCATTACAGCATCGTAAGAAGCCTTGCACCCCTTTTAAAGCATATTAAGAAGCCTCACATTATCTTCTAGCACGCAAGAAAAGGATAAAAGTACGTTGTAAGACGATGTTGTTTACAAAATGTGACGAAGCTTCGGTATCTAATTGTTGTCAGTGCTCTATTTGATACAAATTAGTTGAGTTCTGAGTGTTATGTATACTGAGTGTTTATGATAATTCGCCCTATAAAATATTTGGCATGCCTCGCACATCCGGGAGGTGGGTCTCACACCCCTCGGGGGTGCATGCCCCCTGGTTAAGAAGCCCTGATATAACTAAATGGTCATTTGTTAATTGCCTATAACTGTAAGGGAACATGTTTTGCTGTCACTCACTATCTGTTTTGTTTTATTTGTAGAATGTCGTCATATCTTTAGTACTTGGTAGACGCCTATTGTTCTCTTTTCTTCATACTGTCCATCTCCTCCTCTCCCGTTTTAATGTAGAAATCGCTGAATTTTTTTTATTTTACTACTTTTAAAATGTTATTTATGTTTTTCTACGACAATGTCGGTCGTTTATTAAATGATGAAAAAATCTAACCTGACAAGATGTATAAAAACAGCATTCGGTGGTTGCCTCATCGCTGCTCTTTCCTTACCTGGCAGCTAACAAATAAATTAAGAAGGTCAGATTATCTTCATAAAATAAATATACAGTATCTTGAAACGAGGTGAAGATGATCATGCAGAATAGAGTACAACAGAAGCATGCCGCAGATGCCCTATTGTCACGGCTTGCCTCCCAAACTTTGCAGTAGTGGCCCAACAGTGGCCAAAACTCAATATTATCTTAATAGGTCGTCAAAGGTGTCTACCTTCGCACAAGATTACTCTTGGCAGAGATGTAGATAGAACGTTAACGACGCTTCTTCCTTACGGGAGATTTCACAAGATAATTCAGAAGTCAAGAACAATGCTGCTTAGCACTGAACATTTGTTAACTTATGTCTGTCCGTCGCCTTTTGTGAAGGATTTAAGCAATGGTTTTTAGCCCGTTCAAGCCCCCAGCCGAGTTAATTCAGCGAATTTCCTCTTATAAATAATGGCTCTATAAATGTAAATATATCTATGTAGATATAGATGTATGTTTTAAAGAATCTTGCTCAAACTTTCGCTTTCATACATATAAAAACTGAATCGACTATGATTGTTTAGTTTTAAAACAACATGTATTAAATGTAATCATAAATTAGTCTTTAACAGTTAAAATAAGGAGGGAATGATGAATTTTGCTGTAAATACAAGTTTTCGTCACGGAGACGTAGGTGAGGATTTATCAAAGTCCGTTGCTTTCGCCTTTTTTACAAGAAAACTTAACTCTAGATGAGTCATGTCGCCGTGGTTTTCGTCACTTCTTGGTGATGAGTGTACTTCTCTAACACGAGTGGCGTAGTAACTTCAGTACTTCGAGCCGTCTGATAGCTTGTAACCACAAGTAGTCTTGTACCACGAACTTTTTTTTAGACACAATAGAAAACAAATGCCTCTGCTAAGTACATTTGTGGGCTGCCAATTAACAGGCGCATTCTCTCTGCACACCCACCAATGTTAATCTCTCAGAAGAATTAAATTCTCAAGTACACAGTGTAGCTCAGAGAAGATGAATAAAATCCACCATATTCCTCTGGGTAATAACTGGGAAAATGTGTCTGGACAGCGCGAATAATGAGTTGCCTGAGTTACAATTAACAAAGTGCATATATCTCACAAAATATTTGTCGCGAGAGGTTCAGATGTTATTAAATGAAAGATATCCTGGACAAAAAGATGTATCTGATGATATCAGGATAGTACTAGATAAGAGACTGGTCTTATAAGAAATACCCCCTTCTCTGAAAAGAGCAAGGGTGTATCGACAATCAAAGGTAGGGTCAAGCTGAATAAACCTTCAAGTATGATGATAGTGTTTGTTACTGAAGGTCTAAGTGCTACCTCTCAAGATCCTCCCTTGAATAATGGATATTAGTTTTGTATTGACTCTGCTAGGGGATTAATTAGTTAATTAAATATGTAATAGATATATGTAACCAACAGAACCTTAACTCAATTTAAATAATTAAGTAAGACTGATTATATATCTATTTACAATTTATTGATCCTATACCGTTTCTCTTTTCGGTTAGGAAAATGATAAAGAATTCAAATGTTTTTACAAGATAAAATAAATAAACATGGAATGTCCATTTCCACACTAGTTAAATATTAATAAGTTATATTTCCAATATTAATTATTCATTTCACTTATATATATATATATATATATATATATATATATATATATATATATATATATATATATATATATATATATATATATATATATATATATATATATAGTTATCACTTTCGCTGGTCTGTGAAGTTACTACTTAGTTTAATAAAGTCCTTCATGAGTCATCACTCAAACTGTTTTTGTTGTTATTAGTAATTTCTTTCTTATTACTAAGTTGCTGGATAGGCTGACTCCAAAAGTGAGAATCATCCACTATAGCCAGGATCACAAAAGGTCTGGATCTCCAGGCTGGGAAACATAGGTTGTCTAGTTCTAGATATATTGAGAACGTTTGCACCACAGAGTCCCTCAGAAGTGAATGTCTCGTACAATCTTAGTAGTTGCAGGATAAAACCTGTAATATAAATAATCACAACCCTTGTATGGTCCAGCACTATGCTATCCACACACACAATGGACATAACAAACAGTTTCAGACATGGTGCTAACAGTTCCACAGGACAATTTACCTCAGTACCACTCACAGCCAGTTCAATGTGATTACACTTTCCTTATAAATCCTACGTTAGATCCATTTGTCCATGATCTGCTTCCATACAATGATTTGGTTTAGTACAAACTATTAAGTGACACCTTGATTAATACATGTTAATAAATTCTGTGATCCTTTCTCATGGTCCTGATCAGTGTGTCTTTCCTTTAGGAAATACTCCTTCAAATACATTATTAAACTTACAGTCGTATTTTTGCCATAATTCTCAAAGATTCTACACATTTCCCAATGCTGGCTTTTGTCTCTAAAATCAACACAGGCTTGCTTTCAGATGGCAATACACTCGTCCTGTAAGTTTTTTTTTTCTTTACACGCTCAACACACTTACGAACACACCAGTGGATTAATCACAAGAAAATTACATAATTATATACATATATGTATTCTTTCTTACCCTCAGGCAATACACATAAGCTGTAACAGGCTCTCAAAAGGTATTTAGGTCTGCTACGCAGATGCAGTGGCAAAATATTTGACAGCACACTTTTGCCGCTCTCTTCTGTATCGCTTGGTGTTTAAAAAAGTTGTGGCTCCAAATCAACCAAGTTCAAGGAATTTTATACCGTCGCTCCCCCGTATCGGAGAACACGGCCAAAAACCTGTGTTAGGAATCCAAAAACGAGGCATCTTTTGCCTGCTTGTACAATGTGCAAAATTTTTAATATTTATTATCTCTCTTAATTCTGAATCGATTTTGATCATTTAAAGTTAGAATTATACTGTGAATTTATATCTACCGTTCTATCTAATAATTGTTTAGTTAGCAAAATGCATTTAAATCTATGTAGACTTTAACTAACTAAATTTGGGACTACCCTGATATATAGATGTCAAATTAAACGATTTTTCTCCTTAAATGAACTACTATTCGAGGAAGTCTTTGCACCTACCTCTTAAGTAACATCCCCGGTGTTAAACTATCTATACCTTTCCCTTTAAACATCTCTAGTTCTTAAGAAATTAAATAAATTCGTACTTTCATTTACACAAAATGGGCCTCTATGTTACGCCTAAAAAGGTTTCCTTATACACACTAGAAAAAGGAGCGTTTTCATTGGCTGTTTGTATCGGTCCGTTTTCCTATAGTATTGCGTGCGGTAAATATGACCGTGGTGTAAGACAGACCAAAACACGACAATATTATACACTTTAGGCACATGTGATGTAATCATCAGTCATCATTGCTCTATTAGGAGTGGGGTCACCTCTGTTGTCGGGTTTCCGCACGACCAGCCAGAAGAAATCACCAGCGCTTGCTGTAGTGGTTTAAGAATATACTATTTTCGTATGTTGAGGTTGCCAGCCTCATAAATAACCACTAAGCAAGAAAAGTTAGTTGCTTATCCTTTACAGGACGTGGCAATCAACCCCAGCTTTTATTGGCTGTTTGTGATTTTTCTAGGCAATTTTTTCATTCAGTAGTTTGCCATTGCTTTCTGAACGGTACGGCGCTTATACCATTGTTAAAAATCCACACAAAGCGATCTAAGCAAGAAAACATGTCAAATTTACATTTGTAAAATAATTGTTACACTTACCCCAAAGTTTTGGGAATACACAATCTCCTCGCGCAGATTAGAATGGACATGAGCAATTTAGGTTATATGCTCTCGAACCACTTGGTCTGGAAATTTAAATCCCTTTTATAACGGGTGAATCTGCGAAATACTTGGTCTGGGAAAGTTTCTCTTATGACGGGTGATCCAAGTCCTTAGGGTTCCAGTCTTGGTATTGAAAGTCCTTGTCCCTTAAGTTTTTCAGTCTCTGTATTTATAAAGGTGGTCTTATTTTTTAAGGTTTTAAGTTTCCCAAATACTTCGATCTGTCACTTACAATATAGGAATTCTAAGTCCGATGTCTCTCTGGCTTCTGGGAGTCGCTCATATGACGTGCGCTGCAGTCTCTCTGTGTTCTGTGTCTCTGATTTCACTACATTATATGTGCAGTTCTCAGTTCACATCATAGATGGTCTTTCCGTCGGATGTTCCAATAGGATCCATAGTTTATTCCGGCTTCTTACTTTAATGCAATCGTAAGCTCTTTAGCACTGGGCTGGGGTGTCTAATTTCAAAATATCCCCCACTTGTTTTAAAATATTAAATTTAATATTACAACGCGTGACCTCTTTCAAGTCATGCGGTAATATTTCCGCCCACTCACAACAACATGTGACCATGTTTGCCTGGCGTAATGTCTTCCGCCAAGATGTCTACCCAGACAGATTATCTGTAACAATCACCAGGGATTGTCTCACAAAAAACGATAAACGCATCTACCCTCTGTGTAATCTGCCAGACAAACAGCCACCGACGTCGGAAACCCAGAATACAATCTTGGGTTCTTTTCATGTCGATCGGACGAGACCGTATTGTCACTAGCTTTTCACCTGGGGTCAAATGTTGGACCGACGCATTTAAAAAGATGGTCAGACTGAGAGAATAGATAAGCGTATGACCGGTATAATTACCTGGTATTATTACGATAATACCACAGTTCACCTGGCGTAACGTAAACACGTCTACGTGTAAAAAGACAAAGGTAGTCCCATAGCAGATACGTCCGTAGGGGAGTAGAGTGTTAGAGACTTCACTCTACTGATCCAACATAGAGAGTCAAAAGAATGAAAAGGCATGAAGGCCAAATAAAAGCGATTGCTGAGAAAAATGAAGAAAAATAAATGATACTGCCGTAGGGCTGAAGGTGTGAGAGATCCCACAAAAGAGCATGTTCAGACGTTATGTGACACCTATTCTTCGTTAACAGTCGCAAGGATGATGTCAAGGCCAAACTTTGTACATTATTTCGTAAATAAATATTTCTATACACAGCAAATAAACTATTGAAATCAAATTTTTTTTCCCTATTGTTTCTTGAGATTGCAGCACAATTGATATGAAATACGCAGAAGAAAAGACAGAGATTCTGAGAACAGATGCAACAAGCAATTGCCAGATTGCACTGGGAGAAACATCGCTACAAAATGTGGGCCAACATATATATCTTAACAGCTGTATAGACGAAGTTGAAGGAACACACAATGATATTAAAATAAGAATACAATAGGCATGATGGGCTTTCATTGCGTTAAGAAATATATGGAACTCAAAAAAGGCCAAGGCTAACAAAAATAAAAGAATCTTCAAATAAAATGTCCACGCCGTCCTTTTGTGTCGCTCTGAAACATTGAGAACAACAAAAACAACTAGAAAGATCTCATAAATGGGTGATTGCACAGAATAAATGATTTAAATTAGGTGTTTCTTAACCAGCGATGCACGCACCCCGCTGGGAGTGTGAGACTGACCCTTTAAGGGTGCGAAACATGCAGATATTGTAGAAAGCGAATCATCATAAACATTAAATAATGCACAGAACTCAAAAGTATTGCGTCAAATAGAACACTGGCAACGTAAATTAGATACCGAACCTTAGTCTCATGTTGTAAATAACATTTCCTCAGAACATACTTTTTATCGCTATTTTTCTCTGTCCTGGCATATTTCG
The DNA here is from genome assembly GCA_024509875.1 of Oreohelix idahoensis. Taxonomy (NCBI): domain Eukaryota; kingdom Metazoa; phylum Mollusca; class Gastropoda; order Stylommatophora; family Oreohelicidae; genus Oreohelix; species Oreohelix idahoensis. The sequence continues at coordinate 432,211 of JAMPIV010004120.1, read as the reverse complement.
CGAGCTAGAAGATAATGGGGTGCGAGGCTTCTTAAGATGCTCTAAGAGGGTGCGAGGCTTCATATGATGCTGTAAAGGGGTGCGGGACATCTAAAAGATCAAGAAACACTAAATGGTATGACAAGATCACCAGTATGGAACTGATGGACGAACCAGATAATTGTTATTGTTATGCATAATTGACATCATTACACTCCGGGCAAACCCATAGGTGCTCAGTCTCCTTCAGTATATGTCGAAGAGTGTGAATGTTAATTGTTCCTGTAGCTCGCTGGTTGTAAACACGACGGATGCATCCTCTCATACGTCCATCTCTACTAGCCTTACGTTTGATGCCAAATTCCAACAGTCTTAACCTTGATGATTCATCTATTGCAGTGTCATTCTCTAACAGGCGATCATTAATTGTTCTCAATATATATCCCTATTCCTTACCCCTTATAAGTAAGAAAGTGTAATAATGAACCAGATAAACACTGGAGGAACAACATGTGAAGAGAAGACGCTGATTATACACATTCTGAGAAAATCCAGTTGATAGCATTACAAGACAGTCCTTGTTCTGAAATACCCATGGTAAGAGAAATAAAGGGTAATCTAAAATCGCACGTAAAAGGGAATTAGATGTAGACATGAAATAGATAAAAAAAGACATGGAAAGACCTTGAACGGATGGCACAGGAGAGAAATGTTTAGTGTGTATTTGTTGAATGCATTCACTTTAAAGAATGAATGAAATAAAGTGTAATGTGAACAGGAGGAAAGAAAGTATAATATGAACAGGATTTAAGAAAGTGTAATATGAACAGAAGGTAAGAAAGTGTAATATGAACAGAAGGTAAGAAATTGTAATATGAACGGGAGGTAAGAAAGTGTAATATGAACAGGAGGTAAGTAAGTGTAATATGAACGGAGGATAAGAAATTGTAATATGAACAGGAGGTAAAAAAAGTGTAATATGAACAGGAGGTAAGAAATTGTAATATGAACAGGAGGTAAGAAATTGTAATATGAACAGGAGGTAAGAAAGTGTAATATGAACAGGAGGTAAGAAATTGTAATATGAACGGAAGGCAAGAAAGTGTAATATGAACAAGAGGTAAGAAAGTGTAATATGAACAGGAGGTAAGAAAGTATAATATGAACAGAAGGTAAGAAATTGTAATATGAACACTAGGTAAGAAATTGTAATATGAACAGGAGGTAAGAAATTGTAATATGAACATGAGGTAAGAAATTGTAATACTAAACGGAGGTAAGAAATTGTAATATGAACAGGAGTCAAGAAAGTGTAATATGAACAGGAGGTAAGAAAGTGTAATATGAACAGAAGGTAACAAATTGTAATACTAAACGGAGGTAAGAAATTGTAATATGAACAGGAGGCAAGAAAGTGTAATATGAACAGAAGGTAAGAAAGTATAATATGAACAGAAGGTAAGAAATTGTAATATGAACACTAGGTAAGAAATTGTAATATGAACAGGAGGTAATATGAACATGAGGTAAGAAATTGTAATAAGAACGGGAGGCAAGAAAGTGTAATATGAACAGGAGGTAAGAAAGTGTAATATGAACAGGAGGTAAGAAATTGTAATATGAACGGGATGTAAGAAACTGTAATATGAACGGGAGGCAAGAAAGTGTAATATGAATAGGAGGTAAGAAAGTGTAATATGAACGGGAAGTAAGAAATTGTAATATGAACGGGAGGTAAGAAACTGAATATGATCGGGAGCTTAGAACGTGTAATATGCACAGGAGGTAAGAAAGTGTAATATGAACAGGAGTTAAGAAAGTGTAATATGAACAGGACGTTTGTTACGTTGTGTCGCCGTTTACAGCAAGCTGCGATATTTGCGCCTTTCGGCCCGACACATCCGATTTCCTCATGGCATTTTTGGGACCGGGTTTGTCTTCCCTTTTCGATACCTACTCTCTCGGCCAGACTGGAGTGATGCAGCCTATTTCCAGGACCACCACTTGGAGGTGGAGTAGGGTCTCGGTCAGCTCTGGTTCGCTGACCCTGACACAAGCAGTCAAGCTATGGGTCGCTGACTGCATTCATCTCGTTTGCTGCGTCTTCGGTCCCGAACAGGAGGTAAGAAAGTGAAAAATGAACAGGAGGTACGAAAGTGTAATATCATTGGGAGGTAAGAGAACGGGAGGATTTTGAGAATGGGAAGGCGCGTTTTGAGTAAAAAAAACAAAACAAGCAAACTACTGTAACCATCGTTTAAATTAATCTTTTTAGAAATTTATTCGGGGCCTTGTGGACATTCTTTTGGTCTACGCACTCACGCGAGCACGCGCTCTCACACCGAGTGATGTAAAAAGAAAAAAAAACATGTAAGCAATTCTACGATAATAAGGAATCGAAACGAAATATTTTCTAGCTTTTCGTCATGAGATGCCTGCATATTCCCTTCTGGATAGTGAATTCCTTTTATTACATTACACCCGACAATGAAAGGTGTGTAGATAATGTAATGATGGACATGTATGTACTGTATAGTGTGCGGAAATGTATGTTTAACCCAAGTACAAGCCTAGATGGCTTTGCCATGAATTCTGACTGATAATCTGCTTGTAGGGAAACGTGAGTAGTGAATGCGTGATATGAGTGGTCATTTACCATTTTGGTATTGGTTGTACAATTGTTGTAGCATTTTGTTTATCTGTCTGTCTGTCTATCTTACACACACACATAAACATCGCAGTGTTTCTGCAATATGTAAATTTAAAAATAGAGCAAGAAATTCTGCGGATATATTCATGCTCTAAACATAGGAGCACTAAGTCAGTATTTATCGAGAACATGAAATGGAGGTCTGTTGCTCTAATAGAGAGAAATATGTTTCAGTCTTTGTTCTTCTTGTTGGCTGTGAGCAAAGAGGCATCACAGTGTATTATATAAACTAAGAAACGAAACACAACTTCCTGTCCACTTTTCTTTATTTTCTTCAAATCAACAACAACAATACAATAATAATAATAAAATGACAATAGTAAAATAACACTGATACTGTCTTTTTTATAGTTCGTTTTGGCAAACTGTGTCCTCCAAAAAAAAAACAACAACAAAAAAACACACACACATACAAAACTGGGAACCCTGCTATAAACATTATTTCATTCATTATTTTTCATCTCACCAATGAACACAAATCTTCAAGAAACGCATATACCAAGTCCTCTTGTCTTATACCATCAGCTCAAGATCTTTCTGCGTCTTCCTCGTCATTTTCCTTTTTCTCTTCACTTCTCTTCTCCATGTGCTTTTCGGTCTACCTCTACGTCTCATCTTTAGAACAATCTTCCACATTATCTACTAAAAAAAAAAAAAACACGCCTTGTTCCCATTTATAAAATCGAAGAGTGCATTTACACGCCCCCTTAATCTCGTTACGTTTCCTAATAGATATACAATTGTGTATGTGGTTTTTATTTTTTTTAAGTTTTATTTTGTTCATTATGAAGGTTTTTTTTTTAATGGCATGTCAAATTGTTTGAGCGTATTCAAGGCACACCTAGCCTTGCCTAATCAATTTTTGATAATTTCTTTCTCGCCATTTCGTGATATCGTGTCTTCTGTGTAGTATATTATTTTCCACATATCTCTGAGCAGTTCTGCTCAGTGTTATCAGTGAAAATGTAGGCTTATTTTCAGGCCTAGTTTATTTAAGCTGCTTTTTCAGTCCGTGTTCTTCTGTTGGCTGTCGGCAAGGAGGCATCACAGTGTATTATATAAACTAAGAAACGAAACACAACTTCCTGTCCACTTTTCTTTATTTTCTTCATCTTTTTTTTTTTTTTAAACTTCTCTTGTACTCATTAAGGAGAATTGACCACCACTGCATTTTCAGCCATTGACGAAAATCTGTGCCGAGACAAAAATTAAAGTGAATTTGCCGCGAATACCAAACTACACGAAGGGAGGTAATCCTACGAAAGGAAAGTGTTTGTAGAAAGGGAGAGAAGTAGATCAATGGGTGAAACAATTGAAAAATACCAGCTGAACAGAAACGTGAGCAGAGTTCCCACTTACAGGATTAATTCATGTCAGTGCACTTATAATTTCTGCATGGGGATGCACGCTGTTGTCATAAACAGAGAACGTCTTTGTTTGAAACTGCCTGGGTTATTATTAAGGTTCGTGTCCTTTGTGCTGTTACTTAAGCTTCGATTTTTTAATTATTATTTTTGTAAATTTCACACAGGTTGAAAATAGATGAGCATGAAAGGCGTGCTACATTTGTGCGTAACTATGCTCTCTATGTAACTAAAGAATAGTTATTTTACAGAGCCGTAGAATATGTATACGTGAGGATAAAATCTTTATATGACTTTGTCAAAACTAATTAGACCTACTCAATGCAATAAGTTTAAGTATGAAAAAATTTGTAGTTTCTGAAGGCGTCACAACCTGCAGCTAGCCTATTCATTTCAGTGAATGTATCTGATATTTGCTACGTCATATGCACAAGAAAATAGTAGGTGCTGTAAAATTTATAATAGGGACAAAAAAGTGAATGTTCAATGTTATTTTCTTTCTACACCGTGTGAAGATATATTCAGAATGCGAATCGGAAATTTAAACACTCAAAAGAGAGTGAGGGTCTATCTGTTTTAGCCTGTGTGCCAACCTTTAGAGAGTGTGATTGTATTTTTGCCGATGACAGTTCTGAAAGCAGTACTGTGATCTTTGAAAGTGACACAGTGAACTCTTAAAGTGACAGTGTAAATTGTGTCTACAAGTCTGTGAAATTTATGATATACACTGTTAAAAGGTTTCCGACTTCGTTATGGCGTTTTCATTGTTAAAGACTAAGTATACGAACAATCTGACGCAAGCGCTAAACGTCAGTCTATAAGATATGTCAGAGAGAGGAAGAACTGTGTTGCCAATTCAATACGGATTTTATTTGTACCGCGTTCAGCAACACCGACGTACTATGTGGAGGTTTGTACAATGTAGGCTTCGTGGTGATTGTTGGGAACATATAGGCTTTTTAGTGATGGTAGGGAACATAAGACTTGTTAGTGACTGTAGGGAACATGTAGGCTTCTTAGTGTTTGTAGGGAACATATAGGCTAATTAGAGACTGAAGGGAACATATAGGTTTTTTAGTGATTGTAGGGAACATCTGGGCGTCTTTGTGATTGTAGGGAACATTTAGGCTTCTTGGTTATTGAAAGGAGCAAGTAGGGATCTTAGTGATTGTAGGGAACACTTAGGCTTCTTAGTGATTGTATGGAACATGTAAGCTTTTAGTAATTGTAGGGAACACTTAGGCTTTTTGCTGATTATGGGGAACATATAGGCTTCTTAGGGATTGTGGGGAGCATGTAGGTTTCTTATTGATTCTTAAGTAAATATGTAGGCTTCTTAGTGGTTGTAAAGATGCCTTATCAGATGGTTGATGACAATGATCACAAGATGAAAATAGATCATGAACAGACTGACAAGTCATACAGACAATGGCAAGCGCATTTATATAGACAGACACAGAAACAGATATTAATTCATTCGCTATTCATCATAGTTCAACATCCCGAGGAGCATAGGCTTTCAACAAACTTATGCCAAGACATCCTGTCGCATCCCATCTGTGACAAAATTAGTTGTGTCCTTCTACATCATTTTCATTCTCTCCTGCATTATCAGCTTTTTTCTTCATTTTCCTCACCGATCGCCCTATTCTTGGCATACATTATGCACCTACATTTTTGCCTAGTCACTCGCAGACTATGTTTCACCATGTGAATCGTAGTATTACAAGGCTAATTAGACCGTCTGGCAGATTATAATTTTATCGCCCAGTGTCACAGGAAATCATTGTTGACACAAGGGGATATCGCATGATCGACGGAAAGAAAGCCAGATTGTCTGTCTAACAAATCTGTCTGGGAGATATACGAAAACACAGGCGATAATAAGGTAATCATCTTCCGATGTTCAGTCTCTGTATCAATATTACAGATAACTTGTCAGAGAAGACAATATTGGTGAAAGGTATTAGTCAGGAAATTAGTTCACAGATGTGTTTGTAAGTTTGTACAAATGCAACTGGAAGTATTACTGCCTTATTTTGAAAAGATAGGTCATGAGTTTAAATTTTAAAGGATAATTTTAAACACGCGGGGGAGAATTAGATTAATACTCAACCACACCTTGTTCCAAGCTTACCATTGGCTCCATTTGAGAGCAGAACATAAACATTAGCCCTCATTTGCAAGTTTGTCGAAAATACCATATGGGACTTGGAGCGGAAAATGAGAGATATAAACTAGCAAAGTCTGAGACACAAATCAAACTGCATTTTCAACAACGTCAAGTAACAAGTCCCCGGAGCCAGAGAAAAGGATCAGGCAAAGAATTCCAAAATTAAAAGGACCAGATCAAAGTATTTGGGCGTCTTTATAACTTAAAAGAGAACCCGCAATTTTAAATACAAAGACTGGAGACTTAAGGAATCAGAAGCACAAGTCATAAGAGGAATACTAAGAATACCCAGACCAAGTGTTTGAAGCAACGAATCAGCACTGCTGTGTCAATTCTACTGTGCCAGGCGATTGTAGACCCTATTTGAGGTAAGATGTGAACATATATTTTACAAAGTGAATGTGACATGTTTTACTTGCTCATACAAGTCATACGAGGCTGGCAACCTCAACATATGAAAATAGTATACTCATAAACCACTACAGCAAGCGCTGGTGATTGCTTCTTACTAGTTGTACAGAAAACCGACAGCAGAAGTAACCCCAGACTCCGAATGGAGCAGTGAGTGAGTGATGATTACATCACATATGCATAATGTGTATAGTATCATTTTGTGAGAAATGTGTACTTTGATAATGTTAATTCAGGCACAATCCATTGCACTCACGCCGGCCAGACACATTTTCCCCATTAAAGTAACCAGAAGAATATAGGTGATTTCTAATCATATTCCCTGTGTATACTGTGTATACTCATGGAGAATAATTAATTCAGAGAGGCTAAAATTGGTGGGTGGACAGCGAGAAAAGGTGCCTGTTAATCTTCCAGCACAGTGTACTTAGCAGAGGCATTTGTTCTTTTATTGTTTCTATAAAGTTTGTAGTACGAGACCAGTTTGAAGTATGAGTCTTCGCCACTATCTTGTGATTCAAGAGCTGGGTTCAACACTAACCACCTACATTGGTCGAGTTGTGAAGAAACCTACCTTGACATTAGGAGTGAAGTTCCTCTGGAAACCTCTAGAGAAGTGCCTTTATCACAAAATACTTGACAAAACAACAGCTGCAGTACTCAACAAGAGTTAAGTGCTTATTAAAAGGCGAAAGCAACGGACAGTAACATTCCCCTATCAAGTCTCTATGAAGACAAAACTTTTACTAAATTTCACCCATCTTTTCATATTGATTTTAAAGAATAATTCATTATTAAATTTGTTATATTTATTTTACAAATTCATAATTGATTCAGTTACTATAGATAGGAGAGCAAGCATATGATCCAGAATCTTTAATATATATATACATATATACCCGGTACCTATATTTACATCTATAGAGCCAAATAAATAATAATACCCGGTACCTATATTTACATCTATAGAGCCAAATAAATAATAAGAGGAATTTCGCTGAATTAAATCAGCTAGGGGCTTGAACAAGCTAACATGAAGTATTACATAACCATCTTCATAAAAGGCGGCTGGTCAGATACTAAAGTTAACATTGCTCCGCCTCATGCAGCATTGATCTTGACATCTGAAATATCTTATGAATACTACCTTGAGGTAGAAGCATCATTATCCTTCTATCTACAACTCCGCCAAGAGTAACCTTGTGCGAAGGTAGACACCTTTGAAGACCCACATTAGTTACTCTTGAGTTTTGGCCACTGGTGGACCACTACTGCAGAGCAAAGGGGAGACAACCCGTGACACCATCAGCTAAAGGTCTTTCTACATATTCCTCATCATTTTCATTTGTATCTCCAGTTTTCTTCTCCGCGTGTTCTTTGGCCCCCTTCTACCTCTCTTACTCTGGGGATTCCAGAACAAGGACTGCATATTAATGCTATCAACAGGTTTTCTCAATGTGTGTCCTATCCATCGCCAGCTTCTTCTTCCAATCTCTTGTTCTCTGTCACTTGTCTGGTTCTTGTCACCAGCTCCACATTAGTGATCTTGTCATGCCATTTCAATCCTTCTATTCTATGCAAGCACCAATTTATTAAAATTTGCAACTTCTTGATTGTTGTTTTTGTTGTTCTCCATATTTCAGAGCCATCTTGTAGGACTGACTTGACGTTTGAGTTGAAGATTTTGATTTTTATGTTGGACTTGATGTATCATTATCTCCATGTTTCAGGGCCATCTTGTAGGACTGACTTGACATTTGAGTTGAAGATTTTGATTTTTGTGTTGGACTTGATGTATCATTATCTCCATGTTTCAGGGCCATCTTATAGGACTGACTTGACATTTGAGTTGAAGATTTTGATTTTTGTGTTGGACTTGATGTATCATTATCTCCATGTTTCAGGGCCATCTTATAGGACTGACTTGACATTTGAGTTGAAGATTTTGATTTTTATGTTGGACTTGATGTATCATTATCTCCATGTTTCAGGGCCATCTTATAGGACTGACTTGACGTTTGAGTTGAAGATTTTGATTTTTATGTTGGACTTGATGTATCATTATCTCCATGTTTCAGGGCCATCTTATAGGACTGACTTGACATTTGAGTTGAAGATTTTGATTTTTGTGTTGGACTTGATGTATCATTATCTCCATGTTTCAGGGCCATCTTGTAGGACTGACTTGACATTTGAGTGGAAGATTTTGATTTTTGTGTTGGACTTGATGTCTCATTATCTCCATATTTCAGAGCCATCTTGTAGGACTGACTTGACATCTGAGTTGAAGATTTTGATTTTTATGTTGGACTTGATGTATCATTATCTCCATGTTTCAGGGCCATCTTATAGGACTGACTTGACATTTGAGTTGAAGATTTTGATTTTTGTGTTGGACTTGATGTATCATTATCTCCATGTTTCAGGGCCATCTTGTAGGACTGACTTGACATTTGAGTGGAAGATTTTGATTTTTGTGTTGGACTTGATGTCTCATTATCTCCATGTTTCAGAGCCATCTTGTAGGACTGACTTGACATTTGAGTTGAAGATTTTGATTTTTGTGTTGGATGATCTCTCATTATCGCCATGTTTCAGGGCCATCTTGTAGGACTGACTTGACATTTGAGTTGATGTATCATTATCTGCATACATTTCTTAATGCACTGAGAACTCTTCTTGCCTTTTTATTCTTATTTTGATATAACTGTCTGTCCCTCCAACTTTGTCTGTATTGCTAGAACATGCGTTTGATTGGTCTGTTAGCACGAGAGTGAACGTCGTGTCTGTCATATAACTGGGTTTTGTATGTGCATACGTTAACTTCTGTCAGACCTGACGAAAGACATGTTAAGTGAAGGCAAGAAAAACTCGCTGCCAGTGGTTCTCAGCTGGGTATGGTTATATACAAGTTTATTATGAGAGAGGCGAGTGAATGAAAAATGATTGATGAATGAAGTTGACGGAAAAACGTGTCGTATGCATAATCTAAGAGCGTCTGATTGACTAAGCGGTTAGAGCGCTGGATTTTCGGTGACAAAGTTACCGGATTTCTGGATCGAAACCCAGTAGCTTCACGCTCCAGTCTACCCAACTGTAAGTGGCTACATGGCTCTGTTGTTGAGTTAGGGAAGACAAAGGCAACTGGTTATCCCACCTCATAAAAAACTGGACTCAGTATGGTGAAGTCTCTAACACTTCACTTCCCTATGGCAGTGTCTGCTATGGGGCTCTCCTTACCTTTTGTTATTTACAATCTGCAGAAACACTATTACGTCATTAATATGTTCTCTCTCTCTCTCTCTCTCTCTCTCTCTCTCTCTCTCTCTCTCTCTCTCTCTCTCTCTCTCAATACAGTTGTATTGCTTTCTAATATTATTCTCGATTCTCTCTTGCTACTTCTTCATTTCTTTTACAGTAATAAAAACAAATCCTGTTTAGATGATACTTACTATGAGCATAAGTCCCTGTAAATTCATGGTGAACAATTCTACAACATAAACAAAAACCAGACTTATGTTGTTACATAACAATGAATGTAGGTTCTTTCATAATACTTGATTTATGAGCTGTCTTATCAGACAGAGAAGGTTCGCACAATTCACAACTTATGTCCTATGAATAAACATTTCAAATAGCTGATATAATTCTTGCAATAGTCGAACAACAAAGTCGTACTATGGTCAGCACAAAACATTGGCTTCATGTCACTTAGAGACAATCGTTATGGGGCTGATAGGCCCTGTACTAAAACTTCCAGTGTATTGACTACTTAACCGTATGACTCTTTCGTGGGTGGTACAGTGCTCACGTTCTCCACAATTATGCCTCTATTTAGCAAACAGGTTTTCAGTAAACATGCATCAATTTCTCTGGCTCATCACATTTCTGATTAACATGTTTTTTTTAATGGTTTTATACACTTGATCGAAATTGAAAAGGGGGGGGGGGGGGGTTTAATCCTATTGTCATTTATTAAGTATAGCAAAGCTTCTTTAATATTTCTTGTTATCTTGCTAGTGAAAATACGTCAGTGGGACAGCAGTTAACAGCACTGCGGCCAATAAGATTTAGTGCGTATGCAGCAAATAGTATGAATATGGTATCATTGTTACGCTCTTAAACACTTCCGGTGCATTCCTTTATAACACACTGTCATGTTGGCAGTATTGTCATGCGATTGTCTTCTGCGCTTTGAAAAATCTATTTTACAAACTTGCGGTAGATGATCAAACACGTTTTCCATTTTTTCTCCTGTGTGGCTTTCCAGTTGAGGGATGTTAGAAATCGTTTTTCCCACCGGTACCTCTGTTGGGTTGGTGCCCTAAGCACGTGATTAGTGTGCTTAATGAATAATCCGGCACTGTTTATATGTATGTGTGTATGTATGGATGCATGCATGTATGTATCTATATGTGTATGTATGATAGGGAAAGCGCCACCTAGTGGGGGGAAAATGGTAGTATTTACAGTTAAAAGCTAACGTGATTAACCTTTATTAGCCACTAGCAGGTATACCCGGCATTGCCCGAGTAAAAAACAAAAAGTAACAGCTTTTAATATATCACCTAGTTGTGGTACTTCTGAGCAACCAGGACCAACCTTCCGCGGTTAAGTGTCGGATTAACCCAATGATAACTATACATCTCACCTCAAGCATATCTACTCCAATCACGTTCTCCATTGTATCTCTCAAGACCACATCTGACTCAGTCATATCCTCCACCATACTTCTCACCTCCAGCACATCTACTCCAGTCATGTCCCCCACGATACCTCTCACTCCTAGCACACCCACTCCAATCACGCCCTCCACTTTACCCTTCACCTCCAGCACATCTAATTCAATCATGTACTATACACACTATACCTCTCACCTTCAACTCATCTACTCCAATCATGTCCTTCACCATCCCTTTCACCTCTAGCACATCTACTCCATTCGTTTCCTCCACTGTACCTCCTTCAGTTTGGTTAGTCCGAGGGAGATGAAGAGTATGCAGTTCCTCCCCTTCCATAGAAATAACCGTATCTTCTAAGGCAATTAAAGCCGTATTGTAAATCTCATCCCTGTAACCAGTTTCCATTTCAGGGTATTTTAATGGAGCCTGATGTTTAACATTTTCTGTAAGATCATCTCTGTATTTCATGTTTAGTGCTACTGGGTCACCAACTCCACATGTTCTAAGTAGTATGTGATCTGATGTTTCTTGCCGTGTGCAATAATGAAGACTAAAAGGAGACGAACTAAAAAATTGTGACATCTTGAGCTTGTTGAATCCTTTATTTTTTTAAAAATGGGAAATCCATTGATATACTGACTCAAAATTATTGTTAAGGGAAGCAATACAATTAAAATCTAACTTTCATTACCAAAAAAACATTACGTCCCCTGTTTCTTTAGGGGACAACCCGACAGACGTTCAAAAATATAGATTAGATGGATAGTTAAGGGACAGCATCAACAATTTTGGCTGTAAACTTAGAACATCGTCGACTATCTCCCTTATAACGCATGCAGTTGACTGTAGCTAAATGAATTGCCCCGTGTAGTTAGTTACCAGGGGTCTTTGGGAAGGCAAAGAAAGAACAGGACAACGGCTTAATGAGGCATGCCATAAGAGGTGACTAATATGAGGGATTATATGGGGCTGGTTACCTCATCATGTCAAATAAATTGCTGCAGAAACCATCACTGCAAAGTTGCAGCTCCATGCTCCATAAGGAGTGAAAAATGACATGAGTTCATGCAAGATGTGTATGTATACATAAGTGCACACACGCAAATAAATAAACAAGTACCTAGCGTTCATAATGGGAGGAAACTAAACCCAAAACGCCTATAGTACTTGATTATCTATAATCATTGGTACATAGAAACTGAAAAATTTACAGATCAGATTTTACCAACAAGGAAGGGCATCATGTTTCCTTTATATAATGTACAAATTGTAATTCAAAACAAGAATATTTAGAAAGTGGAAATAAAGTAATCTTCCTCATCCGAAGTTGCCTTTCACAAGGAAATGGAGATGTGAGACCTTGAAAATAATACACTTTAGAAATCAGATAAAGTTTGTTTACAATCCATCAGTACTAAAGCCCCTTACCCGCCCAAGGCTGTCAGTGGCCTGACTGAGAAGATGAAACTTAGCAGGGCAGGGATCCTAATTGTCACCGGGCCACCATAATAGCCAGAAAACTGCATTAACTTTCATTGTTTTTTTTTTTAAGGTAAGGATTTAGCGTTTTAATTTATGTCACTGTGGTAACCTTGAAGACTCCCGGACTGGTCAATCAGACAACATATGGTCGATACTGTGCTACTGAAGCTGTAGGTTTGTATAATACACATAAGAAAATTTAGAGGAAAACTGGCTGAAACAAATTATACAAGAAGGGAAAACTGTATCTATCGCTTGATACTACATCATCAACTTGTCCTTTATGCTCTGTACAGAACATGGAGTCACCACTACAGCTGGTCCTACAGTAAGCTGCACAAAGTAGTCACATGCTGTTGCAGCAGTGGTTTCTGTGGTCATTTGTTTTACATGATGACTTTGCCAACCCTGATACAAACCTTAAATTAGTCGCCTTGTACAAATTGCCTGAGGTTGCAGTAGGCATCTTGATCTCAACAGAGTCCTCACCCCTGGGAAATATACGGGGTATTTGATAGTACAGTTAGAAGGAAAAGCAAAACTTTCTTAAATGCACTAATAGAAGAGAAGAAGCTTGTACTGAGTGTGCAGCATGGGGGTACTCTGGCACCCGAGGCGGATCCTATCTTTTGCACCCCTCCCTCCAGTACAGAAACACACTCGCAAGTACATTTTAAATAGTAAGTACTAATAATAATACTGTCCTGTGGTAGACCTTTCGTGGCTCTCACCTTGGGTGAACTGCCATCCACCCCCCAGAACGCCACAGTGTAGTTTCATACAGAGGTGATGCAATAATAATCCACATTTAATGTATTGTAAGAGCTGACTGTAGATAATAACACATCCAATTTTTGTTGGTTTGGTCTTTATTTCTTTAGTAAACTCCACTGTGTGGTGGAAATTAAAGTAAAAATTAATGTTACTTTTCAACCCTTTCCCTGTATCTACGTTTATTATGTATCATAGTTTAAATATGGACAGTTTTTTTTTTCTTCAGGATACTGGAAAGGAAACAAAAAAGCACAAAAATGGACAAAGTCCGACGCCTTAGCCGAGCCCTAAACCCCAAACATTGGCGTCACACCAGAGCAGAGCCCGAACCTCTGCCACATCCATCAGCAATGGGACTAATCACCCTTGGTGCAAGACAAGATATCACTAATGAATATCAAGAGGATAAAATTGACTCCACTTCTGTCAACAGTGGGTCCACAAAGAGTGGATCTACAGCCATGGATATATCTACAGCTAGCGATGAAGGTAAGTTATGCATATCCACATTCATTCACATGGTTTTAGCTTTATACAGGGCTGTCAGATACACTGGTTGTGGAAATGATGAGACATATATATGGTATTATGACAGAACACAGTAATTACTTGTATGTCTCACATATATTTTCTATTCCTTGACTTTTCTTATTGACTTTTTCAGTTGAAGATGAAAACTTTTACGAAGACGTGGACATATGCACCATAAAATCTTCAACAGCCACCACTGTCTCACCAAGCCAAACCAGTACCTTCTCAGGACCAACACACAGATCTCTTCCACCATCCTACAATCTGTTTGCTAAATACTCTCAAACAAAAGCATTAGGCAAATCTAATAAATCAGTGCACAGTGTTACTGCAGATACAGATGTGACAGATTCTTCAACTCTGAAATGGAGTGGTAGCATAGGAGATGGTAGTGAAACGCACACAAATAATGCACCTAAACCATTCATCAGAGCAAAGAAGTGGGCTGCTAACTTTGGAAATAATTTAGGCAGCAGGTTGAATATGAAGCCTAAAGAAGATACACCAAAAGGCAGCAAGGTCAACTATGACACAAGAGGTGGAAGGGCTGATTTAAAGCCACCTGATTCAAAGCCACCACCACCACCTGTAGATATAAACAATCAACTCCAGGTTTTAAATGACAAGAAAGATGGAAGAAGCTCTCACACACGACAAAGGGATGAAAAACTACCCATTTTGATCAAGGGTATACATGAAGACCAGAATGGCAATGATGAAAAAGAACTTGATCATCAACAATGCATTTTAAAATCCATTAGTTTAAATGATTCTGCTATCTCCAATAATGTGGGAATGGAGCTGCCAAAACCCAAACCCCGAGGCTTAAAGAAACCTGTGATCCTTGAAAATGAACAAACTAGCCCCTTATCACCACAACCCAAAAGCAGACAGCCTCAACCAAGGTCAAGGAATATAGTCAAAGATATAGAAACTTTATCTGTAGATTCGAATTCGTCATCAGGAAGCAATGAGGCATCACTCACTGTTACTGCAAAAGATAACCTAAGACCAAAGCCTCCCCCAAAGCCAAGATCTGCAACACATACGACAGTCTAAGTTTATCATGAAATGTGAAAACTATTGTTTGCTTCCCCATGTATTCCTCTGTGTATTCCTTGACTGATACTTTCCAACTTAAGCTGTTTTACCTTTATTTTTCACTAGGTCTGTTTGTTTTGTATTAAGTTCTTTGTGGGTGGTATTTTTATTTGGTAAATGCTCATGTCTCACACTGACAACAATAAAGGCATCAATATTGTATTTCCTTTAGTTACTTCCCTTTGGTTGGTCGTTTGAATCTTTGGATGCCTCAAAAATAGTAAGCTTTGTTTAAATCTTTGGATGCCTCAAAAATGGTAAGTGGACAGGTCATTTTGCTATCCTGTTGATCTCTCTTATCTAAACTTCCAACTGTGATGAATGTACTGCCATACCGCTTGGCTCTTCTACTTGTTTAAGATTGTTATTACCAATCTTGATATTTTCTATCTCATGACATTTAACTTACTGTTAATATAAATGTTTCTGTGTGTTGATCTTCGTGTCTTACTCTAAGCGCGTGTTTTTACAAATATTTGATTTTTCTGTAATTGTTTACTTGTCTCTGCGAATATACATTGGACATCAGTGAAGAAAAACACCGCATACGCTTGTCTGTGCTGATCCTGCCCAAAATGCTCCCTGCGAAGCCGAGTGGCTCACGGTTGTCGTAAGATATACCGTAACACTATGCATCTCTGGTGATGTTGTCCATACAGACAATGAATAGCAGCATAGATAGTATAATCATTGCCTTACTGTAGATGTTACAGCAAGCTTTGACAGGCTGTCCTTTGCTCATACAGCACTTCTGGATGTGTTACTTACAGTGTTCCTTTACTTTCCAGAAGGTTTCCTTTGAATCCTTATTCTTTTAGCACCTTCCACAGAGTATCTCTGTTTTATTCAGTCAAACTGTGACATTTTGTCTCTAAATGTCAAGATGTCATTGATGTACTTACTATATTTAGTATTGTTTTATCACACAAGCTGTTTTATAAGATTTACAAGTGCCATATCCTGATATAAAGATATTTTAAAAAAATGAATCTCCCAGTTACAGTGAATGTAATTTGCCTTGGGTAAAATATTGAAGTAATTTTAACATACAACATAAACAACATTAACATGCAACATAAACAACATTTTTTTTTTTTTTTTTACATAAACTTGCAACATAAACAATGTAAACATGCAACTGATGATTACTTTTCAAAGTGTGAAACAGGAAAATGTGATGAATAAGATAATTTAATGAACATCTAACTGGCAGAAGAGGGAGTTGGGACAGGCGGTGGAAGGCATTTTATCTCCACAGTGTCAGGTGATAAATACAAATTATTGAAACATGTGAATATGGAGACTTACACAGAAGTGAAGAATTACCACAGTGAAACTGGAAGAAAGGACCAAACATTAATGAAATAAGTGTGGAAAAGTTGGAGCCGAAGAGAACATATTAGGAAGAAGTGATTTGCTATGCACAAAAGGTTTTCTTGCTGAGAACCCACCCAGGCGTATTACAAAGAAAAAAAAAAGAAGGCAAAAACACATGAAGAAGCGAAGTAGAGATTAAAAAAGAAAATTCAATGAAGACATGGAAAGAACTAGAGCATAATGCCCAGGATGAGAAAAGCACAGAGAGCCTAATTGATGGCATATGTTCTAAAGAAACTGAAAGATGCCTTATATATTATCTCGTGCAGTTTTAAAAACAATTAAAGAGAACGACTGGTGTACTAAAAATTAATTGATGATTAGCAGTTTAAAACAGTGTTGAAGAAAACGTTTATATTATGTCAAGTAATTCTGCTATGTGTGCATTAGTGTTTGCCATGATTAATGATGTTGTATTCATCAGAAACACGTAAGAAAAAACATCAGTTCTAAAGAATCCAATGAAAAACAAAAGAACTGTTTAATCACAGTTCTCCTTATATGTACCAGTACATACTAGACATAAACTTACAATGTACTGCATGTACAGATTCATGAACTAAAGTTATGGATATATTTTATCTTGTTGTTGTATGTTGATGTCTCTTATGAAACCAAAGTAACTTGTTTTTTTTTTTTTAACAACCATCGCATATTGATGTTATTTATCGTGTACATGATGTTAAATATTTTCTCACTGCAGAATACTTGTACAACTTTGATACAGCTATCAAGTATGTATCTCATAGTTTATGTTAACTTACCAGTTACAACAAAAGTTTCATACAGTTATGGTTCTTCAAACTGCAGAATCAACTTTTGTAAAGAATATAATGACAGAATACTCTAATGATCTACTGCATTTCACATTTTTTTTAAAGTGAAATACTTTATTTTTTTTAAAGAAAAAGTGAAAATAAAAAGAGAAAACAAAAAACAATGATTTATTAGTTCTGATGGTTGAAATGCTTTTTATCTGCATCACAGTAAAATAAATTCATTTACATATTTTGGTAAGATGTAGATTTTAACAGACATTGCATAAACACTAGTCGTTTTCCAACAGTGGGTTTAGAAAGCACAAATCTGAGCATTCATAAGTATATAATTGTTCTGTATACGGACTCCTAATGTACTTATATGCAAACTAATATGATCCAACAAATAACAAAGAATTGAAGGCAGAAGAGTGTTATCTTTTTTGTTAATTCAGTCATAGATTCTATATTACAGACAATCAGTTTAGGGAAGATTTGTCATAAACTTGAATTACTATGCTTTTCAGGAACTGTAAACTTCTGTTCTTTTGCTAGTCATGTTGGAGAGCTAGATATTATAGACATCTTTGATCATATTTATTATTTGGCGTGTTACTCTTGAATAATTTGGAATGATTATCTGTGCTCCACTGTTGATTCAAGGTAATGCAAATGTTAGGTTTTTTATTCACTGCCGAAAGGAGGAAATAAAAAAATTGGAAAGCTCAGCTGAACAAAAATAAACATACAGACATGAGTTTTTGTTACATATGTTGCATAGGAATTATACTTGAACAGAACTTTAGCAAACCTTGAATAACTGCATGGAAATCAATTTCACAACTTTACTAATGAATTAAGACTGATGCCGAGCCCTGAATAACCACAATTGATTAACTGAAGGAATGGCTTGCTAGCTCACTGACTGCAAAACATATTACTGTCTGAAACTTTTATGGTGAAAAAAAAGAGCTAGAGAATGTGATTGCTTTGTGCAGGCTTCCTAAAAGGGGACCAGTATAGATAATTCAAAGTTATATGCCTGAAACTTGTAAAGTTCTCAAGACATGAGCTACAGAATCATCAAGATCGAGTCAAGGGGGACAACTGCAGTAATTCAAAAGTTGATTGTTAGTTGCTCAGCCTCTCAGTTCTGGATTCCAGCTGGGATTGATCAAGCTCTGTCTGTAATTGTCAGAACATGATCAAATGTGTTGACAGTTTTGAAGTTATTTATGACCGTGCAACATGTGCCAATTTTTTTAATGCCAGTTTTTGTAACAACTTCATCATAACCCTCCACTCCCAAAGGAGCATAGGCCTTCAACAAACACATGCCAAGTCCTCCTGTCACGTGCCATCATCTCAAGTTCTTTCCACGTTCTCCTCATCATTTTCACCTCTGTTTCCAGCTATCTTCTCCATGTGCTTCTTGGTCTACCTCTGCCTCTCTTGCCCTGGGAGTTCCAGAACAAGGACTGCCTTGTAATGCTATCAACAGGTTTCCTCAGTGTGTGTCCTATCCATCGCCATCGTCTTCTTCTCATCTCTTGTTCCAGTGGCACTTGTCTAGTTCTTGTCATCAGTTCCACGTTGGTAACCTTGTCATACCATTTTAATCCCTCTATTCTATGCAAGCACCCATTTATGAAAGTCCGTAGCTTTTTGGTTGTTGTCTTTGTTGTTCTCCATGTCTCAGAGCCATACAATAGGACTGACTTCACATTTGAGTTGAAGATTCTTATTTTCGTGTTGGATCCGATTTCTCTTGATCTCCATATATTTCCCAATGCAATGAAAGCTCCTCTTGCTTTTTGTATTCTTATTTTGATATCGCTGTCTGTCCCTCCAACTTTGTCTATATTACTGCCAAGATATGTGTACGATTCTACATCTTGTATTGGTGTTTCTTCAAGTTCAACCCTGTTATCATTACCTGCATTTATTCTCATTATTTTTGTCTTTTCCCTGTGTATTTTCAGACCCAATTGCTGTGACTTCTCATCGAGTGTTTTCAATTTGTCCTGCATCTGATTACGGTTATGGGACAGAAGATCCAAGTCATCAGCAAAATCCAGATCATCCAACTGCTTAGTCAGAGTTCACTTGATTCCATTTCTGTTGTGTGTTGTCGATGATCTCATAACCCAGTCTATTGCTAGTAAGAAAAGAAATGGAGACAAGAGGCATCCCTGTTGCACTCCTGTTCTTATCCCAAACAGTTCTGTAAGCTGTCCTTCATGAAGAACTCTGCATGTCATGTCTTCATATGTTTTCTTTATTAAATTAATGATCTTCAGGGGAACTCCATAATGCCTTATCAAATTCCAAAGTGATTCTCTGTTTACACTGTCAAATGCCTTTTCGTAGTCCACAAATCCAATGTATAGTGGTGAATTCCATTCCAGACTTTGTTCAACTATTATTCTCAAAGTGGCTATCTGATCTGTACATGATCTGTTTTGTCGAAAACCTGCTTGTTCATCTCTCAGTTTCTTGTCTTTGGACTCTTTTAATCTCTCAAGGATAATCCTGTTTAATACTTTTCCTGGCACTGATAGTAACATTATTCCTCTATAATTTGTGCACTCTTGTAAATTTCCCTTCTTAGGCAACTTAACCAGATATCCTTCCTTCCATTCTGCTGGTATCTCCTCCTTTTCCCAGACTTTACCAAGTAATTTATATAACATCTCTGTAGCCATGTCGATATCTGCTTTTATGGCCTCTGCTGGAATGCCATCAGGTCCAGCCGCTTTTCCATCTCTTAGAAGCTTTATGGCTTTCTTTATTTCTTCCTTCGTTGGTCTTTCACCATTAATTTGTAGCTCTTCTTCTGCTGGCTGGATGTCCGGGGGTTTTGTGGAGCTGGTCTATTGAGAAGGTCACCAAAATATTCTGTCCACCTCTTCATTTGCTCCTGTATATTGCTGAGCAGTTTCCCATTCTTGTCTTTTATGAGGCAACTTGTTTGCTTGTATTTCCCTGTTAGCTTCTTTGTGCTGCTATACAGTTCTCTCAAATTTCCTTTAGCTGCAGCATCTTCTGTTTCTCTTGCCAACTCCTCAATATACTTCCTCTGGTCTCTTTTGATACTTATTTTTACTTCTTTGTTTGCTTCTGTGTACACACTTCTTGAGCCTTGGCTTTGGAACTTCTGGTTTTGCTTGTGTTTAAATCTGCTTTCTTGTTTTTTCTGTCTTTTATCTTATTGATGGTTTCTGTTGTTATCCATGCTTTTGTTGTCTTTCCCTTTTCCCCAGTATTTCTTCACATGTCTCATTCCATACAGTTTTGACCTGCTGCCAATAGTCTTCTGTATTCTCTACATCTTCCAGCTGTTGGAGCACTTGGAATTTGTTGGATACTGTGACCGCAAATTTGTCTCTTGTTTCTTGATTTCTTAGATGTCCTACATTAAATTGTTGTCTATAATTTTGCATTGTTGCATATCTCTTGAGTTTCATTTTTACTTTGGCTATCAGAAGGTGGTGATCTGATGCCACATCTGTTCCTCTATATACCTTTACATCCTGCAATGATGATCTAAACTTCTTGTTTATGCATATATGATCAATCTGATTTTCTGTTCTATGGTCTGGTGATATCCATGTTGCCTTGTGTATTCTCTTATGTGGAAACATGCTTCCTCCTATAGCCAGTTGATTTGAAGCACAGAAGTTTGCGAATAGTTCTCCATTTTCATTCATTACTCCTAGCCCATGTTTTCCCATGACTTCTTCAAATCCGGTGTTGACTGTACCTATCTTTGCATTCATGTCACCCATCAAAATTGTGATGTCTCTTCTTTTTACTTTATCCATAATTTCCTGTAGTCTAGTATAAAATGCTTCTTTCACCGACTCTTCTTTGTCATTAGTTGGTGCATAACATTGGATGACATTTACATGTATTTTCTTTTTAGCTGTTTTAAAAGTGGCTGTTATTATTCTGGGTCCAACAGCTTCCCATTCAATGAGTGCTTTCTGTGCTTCTTTAGATAACATAAGAGCTACCCCTTCACTGTGGTGTGAACTTTCGTCTTCATGTCCTGAGGACAGCACCAATTCACCTGTGATGAGTTTCTTCTTGTCTACCCCCTTCCACTTTGTTTCACACATTCCCAGAACCTCGATTTTATATTCCCTCATTTCTGCTGCTACTTGTGCCACTTTCCCTTGTTCGTTTAATGTCCGAACATTACAGGTGCCAAATCTGGAAGTTCTCCTAGAAGAAAGAAGGTTAGTCAGCAACACAGACTCCTTTCGGCTTTCTCTGTGTTGCATCATACGCCTCCCTGCGAGAGGACCTTCCCCTGTCTTGGATGGCTGTGTTTTATTTTCCTTATTTGACTTGTCCATATTTGTTGAAGTTTTTTGTGGTTTAAATTTTTTACAGGATGGGGTAACCAGCCCCATGCCCAACCCTCCTTAGTCGCTTTCTACGACATGCATGAAAGGGAACAGTGTTACTATTCTTTGCTCCCCTTTTGGGCCCCGGTAACACACGGGTGTTGTAACAACTTACACAGTAATATGGGAGGATATAGTTGCTTTTGAGCCTTTATTATTATAATTTTTTTTTAAATGTGGAAACCATGGGCACTGAAGTAATGTGAACCCAGTTTCAGTTTTACTGCCTTAACTATTACACATGTCATTGAAAAGTAGTGGAACCAGATTTTCTGAACATGTAAACAATTTGTTATTTACATCAAACTCATTGATGGTAGGAATTTTCTCAGCTCACTTTATGATGATACTGTGAATTCGTCTCACAAAATGTTGCCCATTAAAGCTAATCCAAATAACATATTACCTGATATATACATTTATTAATAAAAATATGATTGATAATATTATTCATAATTTTTAAGTGCAATATCTGAACAAGTGTGTATGATGTATTTTACATATGTCCCAAGAGCCATTCTTTACAACATATATTCCTGTAAATATACATGTGATTATCATAGCCGTTTTAATTGTCATTTGTTGCAGTTGTTACTATCATTACTGTGTTAGTCCCATTTTATATCATTTTATTGTTGAGAAAAAGAAACTGAGTCACTTTTACAAAACCCATGTCCATATCAGAGTAATGAATGTAGACAGTTTCATCTATTTTTAGCACAAAGGAGATTGCGGAGTAACAGTAACTGTTTGCCTTGGGCACACAAACGTGTTGCTATGATGCTACCTACATACATTAAAATGGTTTCTCATTTTTCAGTAAATTCTGCATGAAAGGATGGCCAGGCAATTATAAACAAGTGACTATGGAAAAACAGTTTATCCTTTAATAGATTAGCTAAAAAATAAATAGAAGGAAAGTGGGTTGTTCGACCATTTGCCATCTATGGATAGTATTTTGGCCTAGTCAGATTTTAATGAAGTTTTTGTGAGTTATGCATCATCATTTTCATTAGCACTCCTTCGAAGCAAGGAGCCACCACTACAGCTGGCCCCCCCTTTACAGGAAGCCTGCACAAAGCTTTCAACATACTCTTTGTTGAGAGCACATCATGGGGCGAAGCAATCTTGATAAAAGGTATATTTAGAGAGATTGCTATGCACCATGATGTGCCTCACCAAAACGCTAAAACTATAGTTGTTAGTTATAACTAAGTACGGTAGCTAAGCATGACGAAAAATAGTCAGTGGCTATGCTTGGTAGCATTGAGAAGTGTCCGCATATAGGTGGCTGGGCCCACTAGGAATGTGTAGAGGAATCTACTTATAAAAGTGATAATGAGTCTGGATTCGTCTCATATTTAAGTGTATAAATATAATTCAATGTGGTAAAAACTCACGTCGTCAGAATATGTTGATGTATAAAGATATTGCAAGGTTGGTATAGCTGTCGAATAGAATTATATACAGTTGTAGAAATAGTACAATGTATTGGAACGGTTCAAAAGAGAATCCAATTTAGCAGACTGAAATGAAGTGTGCAGAAAGCACAGGGATCTGATGTTACGGATCTAATAGAAAATTCCAAGGTGTCAAAAATGACTATGAAGGAATAAATTTGGCGGACTGAAAATTAAGTGTGCAAGAAAGCACAGTAATACAAATATGAGCATCGAAAGGAAAATTATAGAAGCATTTAATTTATGTTGTTACGATATTGAAGAAAGTAGTTTTGCCAATGACGAACTGTTGTAATTCATGTTGCAGCAAAATGTAATACTTGGAAGTATTGTGTTTTAATAAAAGTTGAAAGTCGTGAATTTGGAGATTTTCGTAGAATCTATAAGCCGTTCCTGAATTATTAATTTATTCATTTTGAAAAGTTGGAAGTTCTACAGTTGAGAAATATGATTACATATTTAAAGATGAACGATTACAGAAAAACATTTAAGTCAGCTTTTCATAAAAAGTTGAATGAAAACATTGAAAACCAGTTGACCACTGAGAAGGAAACATTAAGCATTAAGTAAACATGTTAGAAAAACATGAAACTGAAGAAGACCCTAGACGAACAACAGAACAACTTAAAATTCGTTCTTAACACTCTTGCAGCAGTCGGTCCTATATCACTTTGTTTTACATGATGAGGTTGTGCCTGCCCCAGGCCCAACCTCATATTAGTCACCTTGTATGTACAACATGCTTATGGGAGCAGCAATCCTATTTGTGTTCTTTCTCTCATCAGAGTCCTATGAACTACGCGGGGAAAAATTGTTTCTCAGTTTTCAGCAAATTATGCATGAAAGAAGGGCCAGGCTATTATAAACAAGTAGCTATGGAAAAATACTATCTTTTAATAGACTGTGAAAAAAAAGAAGGGAAGTGGGCTGTTTGACCATTTGCTATCTGCTGATAGTATTTTGTTCTAGTCAGATTTCTGAAGTGTACAGATTATGTAAATGCGTCACCACTTTTCTGAAGGAACTAGAATATTTAGAACTGCAGCATCCTGACTACAGCAACAAGTAACTTTACACCCTGTATTGAAAATTTACATCCGTAGTCTCAGACTGAATGAATGTATGAGGCCAGGGAAAAAAAAAAAAACCAATAAGACCAAATGTTCATGAAAAGAAATTAGACAACTAGCATAAACATGGATGTGAGAAATTTGGCAGGAAGCCAAGAACAGTGAAAAATTGAGCAAAATTATGTTTGCAGCAAAGTAACTGAAATGCTGCAAATGGTGAATATGGAGCTTTAGGTGGAGTCTTTTGCATGTGATTAACCAACTGTTTTCTTGCTGCTTGAACTAAATTCTTAATTGTCTTTTCTTTGCTACTAAATATAACATTTTCTATATGTCATTTTCATTCTAGTAATGTAATCGACATATCGCAAGTTATTTGCATGTTGTATAAACTAGATTCTGCTATTACGTTTATAGATAATGTGTTTAGATGTATATATCTAAATTATTTACATAGTGAGAGATTCATAAGAGATTCTAGTCAGAAATAATTTACTTAGTTTGTTTTATTATATTGTATAATTATAAAAGAAAACAGAGTTTAAGCATTCAATAGTCATACTTTCACCATATTTGATGAACCTTCATTCATTATGTCACCAGTCTCACAAATCATGTTTGAAATTGTGTAGATTGAATGTAATTCATTATGCTTGATTTCTCATATCTCACGGTAACAGTTTTGTTTATGCATGATACAACACTTGCTTACTGAAGATATTAAAGAGCATAGACACCATTTATAATGTAATTGTTTGTCAATTAAAATTGTCTGCACGTTCCATCAGTTCTTCAATTAAATTGTTAGTGTGCCTTTTTTAAATATATTTGTATACTCACTTTCTTATAGCTTATTAATATATGACCCAAGAACAATGGAGATACATGGTTAAAAAAAAATAATAATAATATGTTTGTCTCGAGGAAACATTTCGATGAAATTATGGCCACTGAATGTTAAACGCTGAATTAAAGCAATGGGAACAAGGTATTTCATTTTAAAAAATTCTTAGAATAATATACACTGATCACGCTACATGTGAGAGAGTGTGCGTATCATAAAGCAGCTTGTGAGGCCATATAAAGGCCTAAAAACAATTGTCAATCAAACGAGCTGTATGCCCAAGTCCAGTGTTACAGATAATCCGCCAGTGCCTCTCCCACCCCTTTCCAAATACCCATCAACTTGATAAACTGGACTCCCAGTAATTACTACTGAAGTTACTTCTAGATCTAACAAGATCACAGCAGGTTTCTAGAACGAATTTTACCATAAAACAGCCAACAGAGAATAAGATCTTGAAATTATTTTCATTTTTTTTTTTTTTTTTTTTTTGGCATGATCTAAAAATCAATAAGCGACCAGTAGCTTGGGTTAAGATCCAAGAAAGGACCACTAGCTTAGGTTAAACTCCAGGAAAGGATCACTAGCTTAGGTTAAGATCCAGGAAAGGACCACTAACTTGGGATAAGCTCCAAGAAAGAACCACTAGCTTAGGGTAAGCTTTCAGAAAGAACCACTAGCTTGAGGTAAGCTCCTGGAAATGGCTGCTAGCTTGACGTAAGCTCCTGGAAAGAACCACTAGCTTGAGGTAAGCTCCTGGAAAGAACCACTAGTTTGAGGTACACTCCTGGAAAGAACCACTAGCTTGAGGTAAGCTTCAGGAAAGGACCACTACCTTGGGATAAGCTCCAAGAAAGAACCACTAGCTTAGAGTAAGCTTTCGGAAAGGGCCACTAGCTTGAGGTAAGCTCCTGGATAGAGCCGCTAGCTTTTGAGGTAAGCTCCTGGAAAGAACCGCTAGCTTGAGGTAAGCTCCTGTAACGGGCCACTAGCTTGAGGTAAGCACCTGGAAAGAATCACTAGCTTGAGGTAAGCTCCTGGAAAGGGCCACTAGCTTGAGGTAAGCTCCTGGAAAGGGCCACTAGCTTGTGGTAAGCTCCTGGAAAGGACCACTAGCTAGAAGTAAGTTCCTGGAAAGGACCACTAGCTAGAAGTAAGCTCCTGGAAAGGACCTCTAGCTTGAGGTAAGCTTCTGGAAATTACAACTAGCTTGAGATAAGTTCATGGAAAGGGCCACTATCTTGAGGTAAGCTCATGGAAAGGGCCACTAGCTTGAGGTAGGCTACAGGAAATAGCCACTAACTTAGGGTAAGCTCCTGGAAAGTACCACTAGCTTGGGTTAGGCTCACGGAAAGGACCATTAGCCTGGGGTAAACTCCTAAAAAGACCATTGGCTTAGGGTAAGCTCTTTAAAATGGCCACTAGCGACAGTAAGCTCTTGAAAATGGCCACTAGCGATGGTAAGCTTCTAAAAAGGCCATCATGGAAATCAAACCCATGACCATCCTGACGGCGTTCACTGATCCTGTGTTCAATTCCCAGGTGATATGTGCGGACTGGAAATTAAAATGGCATTTTCAGCTCGAAAAGTAGGATGCCAAGGAAATCGCAAGGCTCTTGCGTTAATTCTAGGGTTAGATCACCAACCTTAATCAGCTTCTCGTAATTGCATCCCAGAAGCAAGCAATCTTTGACCACAAATAACTGATAAACATCAACCTATCAGACACCTCAGTAAACGTACACAACATCACAAAGACCACACTGAAGATAGTTAATATAATGATATCAAAAGGGCACCATAAACATATAAGCAACGTCTGGAGTTTAAATCTAAAGAAAAAAATTGTGACAGAATGATGGCAAGCCAGAAATACGGTGGAGAAAGAACCAAGCACAGCAAACAAAATAGTTTATAAGAAATTTGTAGCGCAAGAATTAGGAAAGAATAATTAGGAAATGTGGTAGGGTGGAACTCCGCCAATGCCGGTCCCAAGCCCGGATGAAAAAGGAGGAGGGCGGCCTGCATGGAGGCCGTAAGGAGGCAGCCCCTCCACCATGCAAAGGCACAACAGGCCAATCACCTGTTTGCTTTAAATCATGATTACGCGAACTACAAGAGAGAAAACCGGACTGATTCTAAAGGCGACGAACTGGAACGGACTACGGACTACGACTTATGGAACTTGGAACACAAGAAGTATAAATGGGAAGGAAGAGGAGCTGGTGGAAGAGATGAGGAAAGCAAAACTAGAAATCCTGGCTATAACGGAAACGAAGAAAAAAGGACAAGGAGTCATGGATCTCAATGGCAACACGTTGCTCTACAGTGGTGTACCCATATCTGAAAGAGCTAAAGGGGGCGTGGGTTGCATTGTGGCCCAAAATCAAAAAGATAGTATCAAGGGATGGAACTTTGTCTCGGAGCGCATTATGGTTGTAAAACTAAAAGAAGGAGAAACCATAGTCAACCTGGTCATAGTGTATGGGCCAAATGAGGATGAGAGAGCAGAGGTCAAGGAGGAATTCTTCGAGCTGCTTCAAAAGACAGTGGATGACTGCCTAGATGAAGTTAT
This sequence comes from Oreohelix idahoensis, assembly GCA_024509875.1. Classification (NCBI taxonomy): domain Eukaryota; kingdom Metazoa; phylum Mollusca; class Gastropoda; order Stylommatophora; family Oreohelicidae; genus Oreohelix; species Oreohelix idahoensis. The sequence goes on along the minus strand of JAMPIV010004120.1, from coordinate 404,507 downwards.
TATGCTCGGAGATTTTAATGCCAGAGTTGGAAATGACCATGCTAGATGGGGTGGAGTTATCGGAAGATATGGAGAAGATACTCTCAATGACAATGGAAAGCGACTCCTTAGATTCTGCAGTGAGCAGAATCTGATCATTACAAACACAAAGTTCCCCCATAAGCGCATACATGCATACACTAGAAGTGAACCAACCAAGAATGAGAAGTCAGTGATCGACTATGCCATTGTTCGGAGAAGCTCATTCAGATATGTCCGAGATGCAAGAGTCTGGAGGGGGCCAGAGATTGGAAGTGATCACTACCTGCTAACAATCAAACGAACAACTGAAAGAGTTGCTCAGCCTAGGAACTGCCCAACATCACGCAAGAAACCAAGTAAACGAGCAGGAGAAATGAGCATTAGGACCTACAAGCTGAGAGAGCCAGAAATTAAGACCAGATATCAGGGGCTTATTGCTACAGCAGTGAGCAACACAGAAGAACGACCTGATGACTTGGAAACCCTCTGGAATAAATTCAAGGATATCATAAAGACAGCTGCTGCAGAAGCATGCGGTGAAGTCCGACTTGGGAACCAGAGAAAGAGGACACCTTGGTGGACAGAGGAAGTCAAAGAGAAAATAAGAGAGAAGAAAATGGCATGGAAACAATACTTAGGAGCTAAAAACACAACAGGACAAATGGAAAAATATAGAGAATATGTGACACTCAGAACAGAAGCAAAGAACAAAGTGCTAGCAGCAAAACAGAAGTCCTGGGAAGAATTTGGAGAAAAGCTAGAAAAAGATGCACAAGAAAACCAGAAATTGTTCTATAAGACCCTAAAGAACATGAGGAAAGAAAAACAATGCCCTCTCAAATTTATAAAGGACAAGCAAGGCAAATTGCTTACTGCCCCGAAGGAAGTAATGGAAAGATGGAAAGAATATTTCTCAGAACTCCTGGATGGTGAGCATGATGAAGCATCAGAAATGATAACCACTGACACAGAAGAGGAAACCAATGATGGTGAAGATGACATAAAGATGGAAGAACTGAGGGCAGCACTAGAGAAAATCAAGATGGGCAAAGCAGCAGGGCATGATGGTATAACACCAGAAATGGTTAAGTACATGGGAGCATCAGGCGACCTATTACTCTTAAAGGTCCTACAGGCAGCATGGTGCAACAAGACCATACCTAAGGATTGGGAGATTGCCATCATAACACCAATTTTCAAAAAGGGTGACAATCGACAATGTGGAAACCATAGAGGCATATCCCTTCTCAGTGTCCCTGGTAAAATCTACTCTAGAATCCTAGAGCAGAGACTCCGACGCCTAGCTGAGCCACAATTGGATGAGGTCCAGTGCGGATTCCGAGCAAACCGAAGTACTCAAGACCTAATCTTCACACTCAGACAGCTGAGTGAAAAGGCCCTTGAGTATAAGAGTGAGATCCATCTTTGTTTCATAGATCTGGAAAAGGCGTTTGACAGGGTCCCCTGGAGCAAACTTTGGGACTGTTTGGCAAGGAAGAATATTCCAGCACCTCTGATTCATGCTATACAGAGCTTCTACAAGTCTTGCAGAAATTATGACCAGATATCAGGGGCTTATTGCTACAGCAGTGAGCAACACAGAAGAACGACCTGATGACTTGGAAACCCTCTGGAATAAATTCAAGGATATCATAAAGACAGCTGCTGCAGAAGCATGCGGTGAAGTCCGACTTGGGAACCAGAGAAAGAGGACACCTTGGTGGACAGAGGAAGTCAAAGAGAAAATAAGAGAGAAGAAAATGGCATGGAAACAATACTTAGGAGCTAAAAACACAACAGGACAAATGGAAAAAATATAGAGAATATGTGACACTCAGAACAGAAGCAAAGAACAAAGTGCTAGCAGCAAAACAGAAGTCCTGGGAAGAATTTGGAGAAAAGCTAGAAAAAGATGCACAAGAAAACCAGAAATGGTTCTATAAGACCCTAAAGAACATGAGGAAAGAAAAACAATGCCCTCTCAAATTTATAAAGGACAAGCAAGGCAAATTGCTTACTGCCCCGAAGGAAGTAATGGAAAGATGGAAAGAATATTTCTCAGAACTCCTGGATGGTGAGCATGATGAAGCATCAGAAATGATAACCACTGACACAGAAGAGGAAACCAATGATGGTGAAGATGACATAAAGATGGAAGAACTGAGGGCAGCACTAGAGAAAATCAAGATGGGCAAAGCAGCAGGGCATGATGGTATAACACCAGAAATGGTTAAGTACATGGGAGCATCAGGCGACCTATTACTCTTAAAGGTCCTACAGGCAGCATGGTGCAACAAGACCATACCAAAGGATTGGGAGATTGCCATCATAACACCAATTTTCAAAAAGGGTGACAGTCGACAATGTGGAAACCATAGAGGCATATCCCTTCTCAGTGTCCCTGGTAAAATCTACTCTAGAATCCTAGAGCAGAGACTCCGACGCCTAGCTGAGCCACAATTGGATGAGGTCCAGTGCGGATTCCGAGCAAACCGAAGTACTCAAGACCTAATCTTCACACTCAGACAGCTGAGTGAAAAGGCCCTTGAGTATAAGAGTGAGATCCATCTTTGTTTCATAGATCTGGAAAAGGCGTTTGACAGGGTCCCCTGGAGCAAACTTTGGGACTGTTTGGCAAGGAAGAATATTCCAGCACCTCTGATTCATGCTATACAGAGCTTCTACAAGTCTTGCAGAAATTATGTGAGGACAGCAAACCATAAGTCAGAAGAGTTCAGGACCACCACTGGTGTAAGACAAGGTGATATCCTATCACCTTACCTCTTCATACTCCTTATGGACGATGTCATCAAGGCATGTAAGGAGAGAACAAGAAAGTATTCAGTGGGGTACTGGAAGATGAGACAGGTCTATATTTCGGAGCTGGCATTTGCTGATGATGTTGCCCTGATTGCTAAATCAGAGGCACATCTCCAATCCAACCTGCAAGTCTGGAAGGAAGAGCTGGAGAAGAGAGGGATGGTCATAAGCAGCTCTAAAACAAAATCCATGGTGATATCACGAGAAAAAAGAAAACATCAGATTAAGTTGGGAGAACAGGTCCTGGAGCAGGTCGACCACTTTAAATATCTCGGAGCTATTATAGACCGAAAGGGAGGCATCAAAGAAGAGTTGGCCACTCGAAAAGCAGCGGCTGGGAGACTTTTTCAGGCCATAAATCGTGGATTCCTCAGCAAGAAAGAGGTTGGTAAGAAAACGAAGATGGCTGTATACCGCTCCACCTATGTCCCAGTCTTGACATATGGATGCGAGTCGTGGGCAATGACTACAACCCACAAAAGCCAGATCAAAACCTCAGAAATGAGGTATCTGAGGAAAGTGGTTGAAGTAACAAGAAGAGACATGGTCCGCAACCAGACGATCCGTCAAGGCCTAAAATCCCATCCGCTGCAGACCCAAATAGAACAGTCCCAACTAAGATGGTTCGGCCATGTCTGCAGAATGGGAGAAGATCGGCTACCACGACAAGCATGGGAAACAAAGAGCCAGGGATCCAGACCTCCAGGACGACCCAGAGTCCGCTGGGGGGACAACATTAGACAATCTTTGAAGGACCGAGGACTAGAATGGAACCAGGCCAGGAAGAAGACAGCTGATAGAATGGTCTGGCGCTCTCTCTTCCAAATCTCTACACCTCACGGTAGAAGGGGAACGACTAAGTAAGTAAGTAAGTAAGGTAGGGTGGGCGAGATGATGATGATGCTCTTGTGATCACTTTCTTGCACACTCGCACCGACCCGAACAACAGTAAAACTCTGATTCTAAGGCAGGGGCTGTATTTATTGATACAACCCAGTCAGTGACCCTTACCAACAAAGCAAACTAATGAACAAACATTAAACCAGTAAGCAAAACAAAACACCCAGCCAGTGCTCAATGGCTAATCCTGAAACGCAAACAAAGCACCGACTAGTTAAAATCATAATAGTTAAATAATGGGAAACACCATGCTCTCACCTGTCAACTGTCCTTCTTCCACGCTACCTGAAACATTCAACTATCATGCACACACACTCAGCCCATGCATGTCGTCTAATCAGACTAGTATGGTGTTGTGCATGAGGCTGGCAATCTCACCATTGTAGCAAAGTTTGATTTGCTGGGGAGGTTATGATGGTATCCTAAAAGAATGAAATACGTGTATGTATTAACCGTGTGAGGTCAAGCACATGTAGGCCCCTAACTCTATAAATGATGATGATGAATTATGTGCAGGGAACCTAACGCTACCTCCCTAGATCTCACACGGTCACTATTTTAGCTCTAGTGTCTGGTGTATGATGTACCTAGTATCTAGGGGAGAAATGAAATGATGGTACACAACACAAAAACACTTTAATTTTCTATGAGGAAGTGAATAAAACCAATTGTTAAGTTTTTCTTTAAAATGAATATTTTTTCTGTACAATTTAATCTGCCTGTCCAGTCATATCTTTTGGACAGGTCTTTGAAAATGAGGACAAGATAGTTTACAGAAAAGATCAACAAAAAATGTGTGGACAATTTGCCCAATAACTATAAAGTCACTATATGTCTTTCCTATTGGAATGTTCACAGCTTACACTTTATTCATCTAAGAGGTAGAGTCACTGTGTATGAGGGGCTGTAGTTTCATCACACCCCATAAACTTCCTGAGTATGATTTTGAAATACCAGAGTTTATTCAAAACGAAAGTGTCAGATATACCTAGATGCTTAACACATCACCTGGGATTCCTTGTAGAATGATAATACAGTATGAAGTTGCAGAAAATCTCGATCTCTCAAAATGCCCAAGCTCCTCCCGTTATCTTTTGACAGCATAAACGAATGGTCGGAGACTTGATGGCTTTATTCTCTCTCAGCAGGTTTCCTGTTACCGGCTGGCAACAAGAAATAAAACCTCTGCAACAAAAGGACACCCTGGCCTTTTATATCTGATCACTTATTATATTTATTATTTTCCTACGGCGCTATGGGGTCAGCCTCGCGTGCATTACAGGTGCACTCGCCCCTAATTTTACATGACTCCCACCTTGCTGTGACCACACCTCAGGTCCCTATGGCAGATACGCCACTGTACGTTTACATAGTTTTCCTCAATAAAATAATGTGGAGTAACCACATTTCCTTTGGTATGATTTTCTCTTCTTTTCTTTTTTAAATATAAATGCTTCAGGCATGTTGAACAGTGTTCATGGAACACGGAGGCTTACTAATATATTCTAATGCAATAATATGAAAACACAGTCATGACAACATACATCAGTTAGATACAGTTCAATGTGAGGACTCAACAATGTCTGCTCCCGGCACGTCCTTCACTTTTCCCAATAGCAGTATCTAACTTTGGCAGTGGGATTAAACATATGAATTCATAAAGCATTCTTACCACAAATTTCAAGAAATATAAACAAATGACGCTGACTTGCAAAGAAGTGGCCTCAGTTTCTTCTGCACTGTCCAGACTGTGAATACTTCTTTATTTAATTTTAAAATTAACACAGCTGATCTCAGCGTATTTGAATGAAAAGTTTTGTTCAACTGGCAATGAATAGTGAAAGCCTTTTGCTAATATTTATTAGCACTGGCCAATCGAAAGCTTGCGACTACCAGAATTCAAATGTAGTTTTTGAAAAACAAAAATAATTCCAAACAAAATCTGCGTCTGGTAGTCGATTGGCCAGCCTGCTTTAGTTATGCCAATACAAAAAGATGTTTCGTTTTGGATTACATTTTCCTACCGCTCCCCTTTCCCTCCTATACTCTTGTTACCCAAGCGAATTTGAATTTACCTCAATGCCTCTTTTTCTAAGCTGCCGTCCCCATTAACGTTATGAAAAAAACAAGCAGGAATAACAGTCTGTCTGGTCGCGCGTCCGTTGACATTTAGTATTTCCTCAATAACTTGGCTAATACTGGGACTACCATAGTATTTAAAACACATTCTTGCTCAGTGGACTCTAAGCTATACTACCATATAATTTTTATGGTCAGTTTCATTATGGTTTAGATTTTCAATTTTGTCACGGTCAATCGTCAAATAAAAATTTTACACAAGACGGCCATTCCCCCCCCCCCCCCCCCCCCCCCCCCCCCCCCCCTTTTTCATCTCTCGCTAGCATGTATTTTCAAATAACTACTTGTTTTAGTGACGTCAGTAATACTACCGCGAGGAGAAAATAAAATTGTCTGCGTGTTTGCCTCTGTTGGCTTTGCCACCGCGTGTATATATGCAAGGCACAACGTGTCAAGCGAAGCGGGGTTTTGAGCGGCGGGTGTAAGAATTTGCGTTAATTATAACAGTTGTCTCGTGTTACACTACCAAATTTGTAAGGATTACTACTAATTACAAGCGTTAAAGTCAAAATATTACGTTAATTCAGACAGTAGTTTGGCGGCACACTTCCGCAAAATCGTTAATTAGAAGTCTTGCCACAGTCTCTATCAGATCGGGCAAATGTTAAAAATGTACGTCACAAGGAAAGCGAGTCGGTTTAAACGGCGGGGTCGGTTCTAAGCCTGTCCACGGCATAAAATTCAACGCTATGCTGGCTTGTGAGAGTATCACCGTCAGACACAATAGGGCGGGTTTATTTATTATCATTTTATGACTAAAACCTTACTGAAATGAGCGATTATTCTCGCAGATTTTACTACAACCATGTAACACAGATTGCTACCGAAACCACTACTGTAAAGAGCATCTGAATGCTTTGTGCGGTCTCCATGCGGAGGCCAGCCACACTGGTGACCATATGCTCCATAAGGAGCGAGAAGAGACATAATTTGTTCCCAAGTGGACCCACGTGATCTCATAAATTATCCAACACATAACAATAACTAAATAATAATGAAATATGCATACAATAATATTAAACGATATGTACAACGAATACTCTCGTTAATGAGCATAAACCACCAACTCGCAACTGATCTTCCCTGCACTCTGAAGCATGTCGTATATGCCGACTGATGAGATTGGGAACTCATCACGTAAAACACATTGTTACAAAAACAAACCACTGCCATAGCATATAAATGCTTCGTGCAGGCTTCTGTTGGATTCAGCCGCACTGGTGTCGCCCTGCTCCGCAAGGAGCAAACAGGAACGTTTATGTCTCAAAAGTAGGGGTATCATATTTACAAGGCATATTAATGATTAGAACTAAATACATCACTAGGCCTATAACACGTGGCTGCCATCTTGCGAGGACAGCATACAGCCACGCTAACAACCCAGCTAAGCTGCGTGGTTGTACTTCTATAGTAACTTTACATTATAATACTAAATATTATAGAAATAATTGCTTAGCAAAGCTATTTAAAGCAGTACAGATAACCAATAGAGATTTTACACTGTATAAATGACTATGAAACTAAGAAAGCTAACACCAATTAGCTACAGCCGATCTTATTAATACTTACACCACATTATCAGTCTAACATTATTGAAGAAGCACAGGACTTTTATTCTAGTAAGCTGTAACATATTAATAAATTGCAGCACACACCACACTAAAATAAACTATTTTGGCATCAGCACCGTAGTTAATAAATATAACAATCTAAATCGCGCCACAATTAAATATTATTCAAACCGACGTGTCGGATTTACATAAAATCATTGAAGGTTTCCTTAACCCCAAACTATCTGGAAATACTTAACCATTAATTTCATTTACACAAATGTAATAACTGAATATGCCAGTTCTAGTACCGGCCACGTGTTATATTTCCTGAACATGAACCATCTGCTCCAGCCACGCCATATCTGAATAAATTTAGATCTGAAACCAACCGCACGCGAAATATAAATAACATTGAATTAAGTATATAATTAATTAAAATACTACGGCACAAAGATGGCGATCCTAATATCCTATATCCTTTCTAACACTGTAAAGACTTTAGAATGTTGGAGAATAATATATTTACTCACAAGTCCTAGGCATGTTCTTGCTTGAACTAGACTTCAGTATTTCTCAATAGCTTGTTCTCCCTCCGCGACAGGCGATCAGAACGATAAAGAATTTAAACTGACGCGATAGCCTGGGTGCTTCTCTTCTCTGATTGGCTGCTATCCGTAAGCGATATGACTATTGTTCTATTTTTAGATCCTGACGGAGTAACACTAAAATGGCTGCCAAATCGCTATGTTGTAGTAAAAAGGTAGAGAACGACAGACAAAATGGCGATGACAAGATGGCGCTGTCACATATTCCCCGCCTGATTTTGTTGTCGTCCCGACAACTGCACTAAGCTAGGCGCTTCAGTCGTAATCTCTCAGAACGTCTCGGGGCAGGACCCTCTATCGGCTGCAGGGCATACCAGCCTGGTTCGGGCGTTAAACCATGTGCGTCCTCCCCAGGGTCTGTCTCCTCTGGCAAAGCTGGTGCTTCAGGTAGGCCTAGTGTCGTATCTACCAGATCCGGAGAATCATCTTTGTCTTCACTTCGTCTCAGTTCGTGCGCCGCAACCCTCATCTTCAGGTCTTCGTTGTCTGCTGGTCTTATCACATAAGGACCACCGCTAGCGTCTGGAATCGCTGATACAATAAATTCGTCGTTGGACCACACGTCTTGTATTTTGGCCCGGTCAGTTGTGACGGGTTGGTTGGTGTGTTTGCTGCTGTTCCTTCGTTCTTCTATTATTGATTGAAGAGTAAAGTCACTCTCTAGACGTAGTTAATGTTTGGTATTGATGGTTAGCTCTGACCATCAGAACATCCCTTCGACGTTCTGATTTGCATATTATATATTAGTTGATTTCCCTTGTGGGAGAGCTATCGTGCTGGAAAACGTAAACATTAACAGCTGTGAACCAAACCCGAAACGTAAGTAAAAGATCAAGCCTTCTGTTCTGAGTCCACATGTATTGAGGTTCATACAAAAGACGATATCCGACATTCACAAAACTTCATGTACAGTTCAGCATAACAATGAATTCCAAATAATATCAGTAAGTATCCGTCCGTGTCAAAACAATATGTCAGATGAACATCGTGGCTATATACGTGCGCTGTTGTAGTCAACAGCCAGAAATGAGCGCATGAGTTCTTGACAGCTACAATTTGAATCATAATGCGATTCTCCTTCCATCATTTAATTTAATTTAATTAATCTCATACTTAGATTAATATCCGAACTGACCCTGAGTTCTACATTGATTCATATATAGGCTATCTACTAGGCCTTTCCTTGGAAGAAATACAAGACACGACTTTCTTGCTTGACGGATAGCGTAACAAGGGCAATGTAACCAAGTCACCCAGCGTGACCTTCCCAACGCGAATGCGTCATAATCTCCGCATATATTTCGCGTTCAGTATACCGTAAAATATCGACATATTCTATAAATGTTAATGACCCCTAAACGTTGCGCACGGCTAAACCCCAGCAGACGCCGTCATTTAAAATAACACCGTAACATCAGTGTAGTGCACTCTTTTCCGCACTCTTTCACCCACTCGCAATGTTGTGGGGCCTGGAAGCTGATTACTTCTCTCCCTCCTATCAGCGGCCATTTTCTGCATTCTCTCTGCAGCTTTTTGGTGTGCTACTTGTAACCTCTCTAGGTGACCTTGCAGCCACTCATCAGTTGTCTCGGGCTCTTCCTCTGGGAGGATGCCGATCATGAAGTCAAGAGGAAGCCTTGGTTCTCTGCCGAAGAGGAGGTAGTATGGTGAGTACCCTGTCGAAGAGTGGAGGGTGGAGTTGTAAACCATAACCACCTCAGCTAGATGCTCAGACCACCTTCGCTTCTGGTTGGCTGTTGTCGTGAAATGACGTCTGTTTCACATCACGAATTCTAATAACTCTGGTCCTACGGCGCGCCATACAATGTAAAAAGATATGATACACCGACCAATGAGAACGTTTTTTTTGGTCCTGTGTTTACAACTGCTGGGAGAATAAAGATGGCCAGACCCTATTTTGTGTAACATGATTAACTTCGGAATTTTGCTACAGCAGTATAGAAGAAGTACCACTTGGCAGAGGTTATCAAAACAATATTAGGGATGTTACTCTACCCGTAAGTAGTAATACATTTACTAATACTATTATAGGACGGGAGAAATCTTAGGTTAAATGCATTCGAAGCTTCAGGTTGGCCTAAGTTTAGCTGTTTAAACTATGCATAACAGAAAATGCAAGTAGTAACCAAAAAGATTATTAGATAGATATGTAAAGCCTAATTCGAAGTATAAGGTAAACTTAAATTGAATAAAATCGCATCAGGAATAACGGAGATAATTTTAAAAGTAGTTTTCCTACATTGTACAAAAGGCCAAACGGTACCCACATTTTAAGATAGTTATTGCATTCTTAGGGGGATTCCATCTCGTACATCCGAGGTCAGACTATAAATAGACTTGCCTAACCAACTCCGGTCAGTCACGATTTGAAAAAAAACCACAGAGAGCGGGGAAAGCAGAGCATATATTAATGCCAGCGTTTGCATTCTGCAGTTGTTAGCAGACCTTATTTAACCGTTGAGGGCTAGTCTGTGTGTGTACCTGAGGGTAAGAACGAATCTATATAAATATATAAATATATATATAAATATATATATAAATATATAAATATAAATATAAATATAAATATAAATATAAATATAAATATATAATTGTGTGTAATTATATTGATTAATCCCATTGTGCGATACAATGTGTATAAGATGTGTTAGGAATGGACTGTGTCTTCTGATGAAACTTACAGGCTCATGTGTACTTCTAGAGGCAAAGCCCGCCTTCGGAAATATTTAATATATTGAGAAAGATGGCTAATTGTGTCTGAAAGTTGGGAAAGGTATTTAAAGAAGTATTTCTTGAATAGAATGAGACACCTATCAGGAACATAAAGAAGGATGAAAGGGATTGATTCACAGTATCGTTTGACATATTATTTAATAGTTTTACTCACAACCAAATTATTGTATGGAGGCGAATCATGGGAAAATACTTATAATTCAGAAGGTAGAAGTAAATTGTGATCACTTTGAATTGAAATGATAGTTGATAACTACACTATACCTTGTGCATCTGCTAGCACGCTTATCTGAAACTGTCTATCGTCCCCATCTGTGTCATAAGAGGGGTATGGATAGAAAAATACAGGGATTACGTTTGAATTCATTGCAGGTTTAATCCTTTAACAAAAGTCTCAAAATCAGAAGAGGCTGCTCTTACAAAAGTTGCAACGTATGCAGTGCCAGTTGGTGATAGCAGGTCCATGATAGGAAACTCTTTACAGAGCGATACAACAGGAAGCAATCTGATCATCAGAAGTAGTCCGCCCATCCGACAAGTGTTTCGGCACAATTACTCCTTTACACTCTAAGGGGGCGGGCCCACTTGGGTCATGACTCCCAAGCGTCTCAGCTTCCTGTTGTCTTGTATCGAAAATGAACCCATTTCACTTATGGTAGCAACTTTTAAATCCACAACGCCAGCCGCGGAGGCAATTGTGAAAGTAACAAAGAGAAGACAAATTATTCCGTTCGTTCCGTCGCCCTTCACAACTAAGGACACACACTGAGACATTAGCTCGCAGCCGACGAGCTGCGCACCGCAAGCCACTGAAATGTACCTGACACTCTATCTATAGTATACATCGCCTGTTGCCCCAGAGTCGCATCTCTTTCACTCGTACACCAAAAAAAAACTCAGCGTTGTGGACTTAGAAAAATTTTGGTGTTTTCTGTACCGCAGCGTTTATTGTTACGATGTCCATCGCCCATTGCGGTTGTTCCACAGCCAGCCTGATGCCTTTTCAGCAGTTTCACTAAGCCTCTTCAGTGCCCTTGTTCTAGACTGTCCCTTCAGCCCCAACAGTTTCAATAAATCATACACTGATGCAGCCACAAGCCCTCTTGCGCCCACTTCAACCGCCATGACCCTTGCACTGAATCCATCGTGTCTCAGATCCGCGGCCAGATCGCTATACTTGGCCGCTTTGAATGAATGCTGCTCGTCTAATCTGGATTCAAATGGCACGGTCAGTTCAATCAGTATGACCTGAAGCGTTGCTGCAGAATGAAGCACTATATCCGGCCGTCTCCGCGATTTTCTGATACACTCTGGATATGCCCCCCCCCCCCCGTCCAGGTAGGTCTTCCGCCATCTCCCAGTCGTTTGCACAGTCAAGAAGAGATGGTAAACTGCTACCAGGTCTACTCGGTTTGGGGTGTGCTGACTTTCCTGCCCTCAGAAAGTATGTGTTTGCGGTGTCTGGCAGGACTTTGCTATTCGCTTTCATTCTTGCCTGATCTATTGTCGCAGCAAGCTCATTTAGCACTTTGTTATGGCGCCAAGTGTATCGCCCTTGCCCTAATGCCACCTTACACGCTGAGAGCACGTGTTCAAGTGTCTGCCTCCCCTGGCACAGGGGGCACTGCTCATCATCCTACTTTCCCCATTTCACAAGGTTGGTGGCCGACGGCAGCAGGTCATACATTGATCTAACCACGAAGCTGAGCCTAAGAGGTGCCATATGCCATATATCATTCCATGTCAAGGACCTCTGCAGAGCTCCTTCCCATGTGGTCCATTGGCCTTGTTGGACCTGCTGCACTGCTTTTTGCAACCTCTTATCATTCTCAGCTCCTCGTATCTCCTGAACTACCATGTCTCTGCGCTCCCTGCTTGATGCCTTGGACCACCAGCGGATATCACCATGCCCAAATCCCCGTCTATTCGTTTGTGTGTATCCGATTACCTCTCTCAGTTTGAGTGACTCTTCAGCAGCATCAACAGCTTCTTCCACTCTCCACTTCCTTCCCGTTTTCAGTGTGGGCTGAATGGACTTAACCACGTCATCAGCTGACTCGCGTAGCATCATTGCAAGCCTTGCTTTTCCAACTTTGTATTCTTCAACAACTGACTTGAAGGGAAGCAGAAGTTTTGACTTTTTGCAGTACAGTGCTACATCTGACAGACCTGGTGGTACCCCTAGCCATTTTCTCATGAACTTGTTGACCTTCTGCTCTATAGCTTCCACTGTACTTGTGCTTATTTCATATATAAGCAGTGGCCACAGCAACTTCGGTATCAACATGAACTGGAGGCACCACAGTTTGAACTTTCACAGGAGTCTGCTTTGGTCTATGATCTGTAGTCCTCTGTCTGCCATTTCTATTGTCTGTTGCACTGCCTTCGAGTCTTTTAAAGAGGCATCGTACACCCTGCCAAGACTTTTAACAGGTTCCTCAATGACAGTAGGGATTCTTTGGCTAGAAACCGTGAATATGACCTCTGCTATCTTCCCTTTCCTGACTGATAGGCTTCTCAACTTCTTGGGTTTGAAGCTCATTCTGCACCAGCTGACTAGTTCATCCAGGCGTGCTAACATCTTCCGGGCCTGATGTTCATCTGATATCAGAATTGTTGTGTCATCCATGAATGCTTTGAGTGGTGGCATATGACACATTCCACCGAGCTTTGGGTCTATAGCCATTCCTTCAGCCGCATTGAGGATTACCTGCATAGCCAGTTGGTGATAGCAGGTCCGTCATCACGTTCGTAACTACTGGAACGAGTTCATCTGAATTTCATATCCAGCCTATAAGGGAGCCATCTGCAGTGACTAAGATAAGTTGCTTAATGCAACTGTGCAGCTTATCCAGATTCAATAAAGACATATACGCTTCAGTTTGTGATGACTAAACTAGTAGAGTGTTTCTATAAACTTATAGTACTAATAATAAACAATCCTACAAGTGAATGATCAAGCAAGTGAAAGTTGTCTACAAGATGATAGACATTTTGACCCAAGAGAAAAACATTTGTTAACTATTATTATTTATTTAATGTTGTAAAATATTTGAGTTTAACACTTTTCAAACAGAAAAGAGAAACTGTTTAATTAAATTGTAAATATTCACCAGAAGACTTTCTTAGATTCTTTAAGTTGAATTATAGTTCTTGTTGGTGAATATATTTATATAAATTACCCATAGCAGAGTCAGAACCATAATAATTACCATAATCACAGAGGCGGATCAGGAGAGGTAGCAGTTAGGGACTCAGTACTACATCACCATCTTCTCTGGGAACTTACATAGCTTGACCCTACCTTTGTGTCTATACGCCCTTACTCTCTTCGGAGAAGGGGGTATTACTAATAAGACCAGACTCTTATCTGTCACTATCACTATCCTGGTATCATCTGATACACCTTTATGTCCAGGATATCTTATTCTTTTATAACATCTCAAACCTCTCGCGACAGCTGTCATGGGCCTCAGCAAATCATGTAAGGTCTTGTTGAAGCGCTCGCACTGCCCGTTGCCTTAAGGATTGTAAGCTGTAGTGCGGCTCTTGTGGACTCCATATATCCTGCACAGCTCTGCGACTATCGCTGATTCGAAGTTCCGGCCTTGATCAGAATGTATCCTCTGAGGAGCTCCGAGATACTGGAACCACTTCTCCAACATGTCCTTGGTGATCGTGGTTGCTTTTTGGTCTCTTGTTGGTATGGCAATGGTGTACTTGCTGAACACATCTGTCGCGAGAGGTTCAGATGTTATTAAAATAAAGGCTATCCTGGACAAATAGATGTATCAGATGATACCAAGATAGTGCCAGATAAGAGACTGGTCTTAAAAGAAATACCCCCTTCTCTGAAAAGAGTAAGGGTGTATCGACATCAAAGTGGGGTCAAGCTATGTAAATCTACAGGAATGATGATAGTGTTGGGTCCTGAAGATCTATCTGCTACCTCTCCAGATCTCACAATGACTAATGTTTATATATTTGTTTGTGTGGCTAATTATCTAGGGGTAAATTAAATTAGTTATACGTAATAGCTATCAAACAGAACATTAACTTAATTACAATAATTAAGTAAGACTGAATGAAAGTATTTACAATTTATTGTTCCTAAACCTGTTTTCTTCTGGTTAGGAAAACTTAAAATCAGTTTAAAAGGTATTTATAAAAAGGCAAAAAATATGCTTTTATATTTATTTATGTATGTAATTAAAGTTCATTCACTAGCTCACAATCTTGATATCAACGTCCCTGGCTGGTAACGTAATAGGAGTTGAATATGGTCCTCTGTGAATCATCATATATAATGTTGCATTCGATAATCAATCTGTATTATATAATAGTTTCACTTTGAGTTTTTAATACTTTTATTTTCTTTATTCTAGTTCTTTTCAGTATTACTGGATCATCTGAACAGTGGATTTATTTGTCCACTTAACTTAATTGTAGTCTGAGACACCTCCAATCCTGGCTGGGTTCGCACAGAATATGAACTCCAGGCTGGGATATGTAGCTTTCGTTCCAGTTTTAGGAGGAACAGTTCACCACCATGATTCCTCGCCAGTGGATGTCTCATCTTCTTCTTCCGTCCTTAGCCACCGACCGTCAAAGCAGTCAGTGGCCATTACGCCTAGTGGCGTCTTAGGGCAACAGCAGATAGGTTTTCTTTGCCATTGTTTCCCATCACGCCTATTGGCGTCTTTAGGGCAACGGCAAATCAACCCATTTGCTGTTGTTTCCGTAATCGAAGTGACTGGCAAACGGGTGATCAGCCCGTTGGTGGATGTCTCATGAACTTGCAATATTACCAGGACAAAACCTGGAATGAAAAGACATTCGCAAAACTTGTAGGGTCCCTTAGTTTTCCCCTACATACAGACAACATCACGTACACACATTAAATCAGTCACAGGACAGTTACCTCAATACCTCACAGCCAGTTATATTTGATTACTCATTTCCTTAATACATAGTATAATAGATCCATTCGTCCATAATTGTCTTCCATACAATAATCAGGTTAAGTACAAAATAGTAAGTAACATCTTGATTACATCATATTAATATATCCTGGCATCCTATCTTATGTTCTTGAACAGTGTGTCGTTCGGGAGCCGCGCTGGTGTAATGGCTTCGGCGTTGTACTGGCGACCAGGTGTTCATGGTTCAAACCCGGGCGTCGGCGTTTGAAGAAATGTTTACGGCCGGAAATTTGACTGAATAGCCTGAACGGCTCCTGTGATAAACCCTCTGTGGATGGGAAGGAGCGAAGCTCCTGACCGGGTTGGAAGGAAAGTCCTCAGGTTCCCCAGCCTCGCAATGACATGTCATTGGGCCGAAGGGCTGAAAGCCCAAGTGCTGCTGGTTTAAAAAAAAAAAAAAAAAAAAAAACAGTGTGTCGTTCCAGAAGGAAATACTCATTCAAATACCCTAATAGACTTACAGTCGTACTTGTGCCATAATTTGCGAATATCCTACACTGTTTCCATTTCTGGCCTGTCGTCTATAAAACTACACACGTTTGTAAGGAAATCCGTTACACATTTGGCTTATTTTTTTCCTTCTAACACAGCAGCGAACACATAAGTGGATAACTACAGGCAAACAACATGAATATATACAAATATTTTTATATATCGCTTACTCTCCGGTAAAATACATAAGCTGATACTGGCTTTCAATGGTTTCTCTAGGTCTGCTTTAGGTACAGGCGGCAAAATATTTGACAGTTTATATTTGCGCTCTCTCTAGTATCGCTCATGATTTAAAATTGTTAGTGGCAAGAATCCGCCCAAGTTCAAGGCCTTATATAACGCCGTGTTCGACCAATCGAGACACAGTCAAAACTGGCGTTAAGAATTTTCACTCTGCTCGTTTTTCAGCCCTACCGTATTTATTATTTTACTTATTTTTGGGCCGATTTCAATTATTAAAAGCTCTAATAAAACTAGGAATTGATCTCTATCGTTCTAGCTAATAATATTTTAGTTAGCCCGGTGCATTTAGATCTGTGCATGCTTTAACTAACTAAATTGGGGATTACCCTGAAGTAAAATTATCATTAAAACTGATTTTTCTCGTACAATAAAATATTATTATGAGGAAGTCTTTACACTAACCTCTTAATTAATATCCCCGCTATAATTTGAGCTATTCCTTTCTGTTTACATATCTTTAGTTTTTAAGAAATAAAATATCTTCGTTCTGTCAAATACACAAAATAGGCCCTATTATCAAGCATAAAAAGGTGTTCTATATATATAAGAGAAAAAGAAGCGATTCTATTGGTTGTTATAATTGTACTGTTTATCTTCGATATTTTCGAGCGGTAAATTTGACGTGTTGTAATACAGACCAAAGTACGACAACATCTGTCAGCACTAATACATTCTCAAACCCTTTGGAATCCCGCTCTAGCAGTGTGAAATCCATTGCTACCACCCCGAGTGCCCTGGAGGCAATCAGGTTTCCAGATGGCCCATGAAACTTCAGTTGAGGTGCCTTGGCAATGTTACATCGGTTGGATCTGCGACAAACCATGTCAACATCAGCTGTGATGTCTACCCAGAAGCACCTACTTCTCAGCAACTGTAGCATGCGCTCTCTTCCCTGATGGCCCACCCTGTGAGCAGAGTCCAGTATCCGTGGTTTCATGGACTCAAGTATTACCAGTTGTTTTATGCTGGATCCATCTGATCCCTTCACTGTCCGGTAAAACAACCCATCTGTCACTTCAAGCCGGTTACTATGATTAAGTAGTTTCCTTGCAGCCAATGGGATTTTTTGAGTATCTCTTCCTGCAGGTCTGGTGCCATCATTTACAATCTTCTTAACCATCGCTATCACATCATCAGTTCCCTGGAGATTTATCAATTCCTCACGCGAATAGGTGGGAAATGCTTGAGTGGTTGCTGGTGCTGTAGGTGATTCGGCAGGTACCCTTTCACTGATATCTTTCTGGCTTGTTGCTGCCATCAACCCTATCTCATGCGGTATCTGAGTAAACCCTCTGATAACCTCAGCTGTTATGCCACTATTGCAACGTCTGCATCATCCTCCAGTTCTTCGCCTGTGGTCTCAATAGGAAAGCGGGACAAATAATCTGCATTTCCATTGGCTCTCGCTGCCCGGTGTCGGATTGTGTAGTTAAACATAGCCATCTGGGCCATCCATCTCTGCTCTATAGCTCCCAGTTTAGCTTTCTCCCAGAAGACCAGACCCCTGTTAAGTCATATTTTAATTAAGGGGAGTTAAGTGTTAAAGACTGGAATGTACGTGTCGAATTTTTGTACACGCTAGTAAACACGCTCTGCGTGATGAGAGAATTTTTTAGTCGGGGGATTGTATGCTCAGTAATGTTTAAACTTTTACCTGACTAGTTGTTAGTTTATTTAAAGATAGGATAAAGAAACTGGTCGAATGTTCTATGAGATAGTTTGGGGGGAAAGGCGGATGAATTCAGCTCACATCTCAAGCTGCGAGTTCGCGCTTGAATGAATTTTTACTGAGCTGTTTTGAGCAGCTGATATTTCGTGACAGTACGTTTTCTGGCAGAGCTTGGGAATGGACGTTATCCATTTCGCTAGTGTGTTCTAGAATATATTTTTGTGAAAAAAGGAATATTTGATAATTCCAGAATGTACGTTATTGAAGATTGAGAGATATTATATTTATATTGATTCAAAGCCTTGGATATTATGGCTTACCAATGTACTGTGTATTCAATTGAAGATTGAGAGATATTATATTTATATTGATTCAAAGCCTTGGATATTATGGCTTACCAATGTACTGTGTATTCAATTGAAGATTGAGAGATATTATATTCATATTGATTCAAAGCCTTGGATATTATGGCTTACCAATGTACTGTGTATTCAAGTGAAGATTGGGAGAGATTATATTCATATTGATTCAAAGCCTTGGATATTATGGCTTGTTAATGTACTGTTTATTCTGTATGCGTATATTATGAACTGTCGATGCTCCATGACTTGATGTGAACGGTATTACTGTGATGTCTACGTGACTGTGTAGTGAATAAACAGTGTATAACGTTATCAGGAGTTTCAACGTTCCTGACTCCTATGTTTGATGTGGTGTGTGGCTCCAGTCTGTTCAGGTATGCCAGAACCCTTTAACATTCGCGTATGTTATAATTTACATAGTCACACACCTGTCGGCCATCAGTAAGCCCGACCTATGCTGATCGCCATTCATCAGCGAAACTATATATTAACTTTGTCCAGCCATCCGCCTGCAGAAGGTGTTACAGTAATACACAACTGTAACACCCCTATTGTCTGTAAATACCTCTACTTGTGATCCTAGCAGGTAACCTCAGAACTTCTCAGCCATGGCCCACTTAAGACCTAGCAGTTCCAGCCTCAAACTGCTTTTTTAGTTTCTTTCAGAGGGTCGAAGTGTGCGACTTGCATATGCCAAGACTTTCTTTGTCCCATCTTGCACTTGTGAAAGAATAGCTCCTAATCCTTCATATGATGCATCTACCTCCAGGATAAACGGTAGCGACAAGTTAGGGAACCCTAATAGCAGTGTGGAGATTAGCGCCTTTTTCAGTGTCTCAAAGACTACAACACACTCTTCGGTCAACAACTCTCCTATGGGTGACTTACTCCGTCTTTTAGTCTGCATGCCTTGATTGAGCACAGCTACTAAATCATGTAGCGATTTGGCTATCTTTGCAAAGCCCGGCACAAATCTGCGGTAGTAACTGGCCAATCCCAAGAATGACCATAACTCAGTCTGGGACCGCGGTACAGGGGCCTCCTGAACAGTCTTCACCTTGTCTTCCATAGCTCCTATTCCATCTGCTGATATAGTATGCCCCAAGAATTCAATCGTTGTCCTAAACAGCTTACACTTTTCTCCATTCAACTTCAGCCCTAGCTCCAGTCGGCTCAAATGGTTAGTGAAGTCAGCGGAGTACACTAAAATGTCATCAAGGTACACTAGTATCAGCTGGAACACTAAATCATACATACTGCTCTGCATTAATCGTTGGAAGGTGCTGGCAGAGTTGGCTAAACCCATAGGCATCCTGGTGTATTCATAAAGTCCAAAAGGGGTAGTGAAAGCGGTTTTCTCTTGGTCTTTCTCATCCATTGCTACTTGATATAACCGAATATGCCAGTTCTAGTACCGGCCACGTGTTATATTTCCTGAACATGGACCATCTGCTCCAGCCACGCCATATTTGAATAAATTTAAATCTGAAACCAACCGCACGCGAAATATAAATAACATTGAATTAAGTATATAATTATTTAAAATACTACGGCACAAAGATGATAATCTTAATATCCTATATCCTTTCTAACACTGTAAAGACTTTAGAATGTTGCAGAATAATATATTTACTCACAAGTCCTAGGCATGTTCTTGCTTGAACTAGACTTCAGTATTTCTCAATAGCTTGTTCTCCCTCCGCGACAGGTAATCAGAATGATAAAAAATTTAAACTGACGCGATAGCCTGGGTGCTTCTCTTCTCTGATTGGCTGCTACCCGTAAGCGATATGACTAATGTTCTATTTTTAGATCATGACGGAGTAACACTAAAATGGCTGCCAAATCGCTTAATGTAGTAAAAAGGTAGAGAACGACAGGCAAAATGGCGATGACAAGATGGCGCTGTCACAGAAAGAAGAACTGGATTTTGAGAACTTAGATTAACATTGAAATTGCTCGTTTAAAATAATTATTTCGAGCATTACAAGTCTGTCATGTAGCTTGTATTGTGAGGATGATTTTAGAATGCTTACATATGCCAGGGAATACCTCTTCAATTTCTAGCTGTCTTATGTTGTATACTAGTAATAACCCGTCAAATTTGATGGGTTTTTAATTATAGTGTGCTGTTTTCGTTCTCGGATAAGCAGATAGAAGTACATTCTTAGAGTGTTTTTGGTTTCTTCTTTTGGTTTATACACTGTAATCAAACTGTTCATGAACACCGTCATTTGAAGGCTATTCTTTGTTGATTTAACTATTTTCGGGAGAGAATATATAATGGAAACAATACAATTTTTCAACACGGTTGCATTCCTCAGCTGTGACCAATGTACACACGGCGAGAATTATGTTATTTTAGATTCAATTTAAAAGTTCTTTGATGACAACATTTCGTGTGAAAGTGCGTGGATTGTTTTCAAAGAGTGTTCATTGATAATAAGTGGTTTTAACCATAACTTTCAAGTTTTCATGATTTGTACATCTGGTGAGGCCTCATGCACATACATTTTAAAGCACTTTTTCTTTGTCGAGCGCTACTAATTTTGTGAAAGAATAAAAAAAAATAAAACCAAAGTATTTGTTTTATACAACACCTACGCCGCGCAAGTTGCACACCGTGCGTTCCGCACTTTTTTTCTGGCGCGAGTTACTATTTTGAGTGAGACCGACCGACGTAATTACCATCGGTAATTGTGTTATAGTTGGGGATTCTTGAAGTTCAGTAATGTTTTTGCCGAAACTTACATAAGATTCCCTACCAATCTAAAATATATTTAAACAAAATGCATATAATCAGTTTTAACGATACTGATTGGTTTTTGCTGAGAATGTATTAACTTCCTACTGGTTCCACGTCCAGAATGTCCAATAATAGCTTGCCCAAATATTATCATTACAGTAGAGCAGTATTTTTATTAAAACAAAGTATCCTATTCGATGGGTTAAACTAGGATATCCTTCATCTTCATAACCCTCCACTCCCAAAGGAGCATAGGCCTTCAACAAACTCATGCCAAGTCCTCCTGTCACGTGCCATCATCTCAAGTTCTTTCCACGTTCTCCTCATCATTTTCACCTCTGTTTCCAGCTCTCTTCTCCATGTGCTTCTTGGTCTACCTCTGCCTCTCTTGGCCTGGGGGTTCCAGAACAAGGACTGCCTTGTAATGCTATCAACAGGTTTCCACAGTGTGTGTCCTATCCATTGTCATCGTCTTCTTCTCATCTCTTGTTCCACTGGCACTTGTCTGGTTCTTGTCATCAGTTTCAAGTTGGTAACTTTGTCATACCATTTTAATCCTTCTATTCTACGCAAGCACCCATTTATGAAAGTCTGTAGCTTTTTGGTTGTTGTCTTTGTTGTTCTCCATGTTTCAGAGCCATATAATAGTACTGTGGCGCTGGCTATTGCACGCCACACGCTAGAAAATGTATAGGATTTTGGTGCTGATGAGCGCAGCACGATAGTAATTTGTCGATATGTGTATTGCGCAGGTAGGAATAGGAATGAGGTAACATTTTTATGGACCTACGGATTATAGGAGTTGCTGAATCTACCTAATTATGCATGCTGTGTAATGATGTATTGACTACGTGAATAATAAATGGAATGTTACTAAAATATCCAGCTGTTATATTGATCGTTGTGTGGAATATTCGAGTCATAGAAAGTATCGTTAATGAACTATTGTGGCTGTCCTGAATCTTGTGGACCTATGCTATATAAACCTAGACACAGTGTGAAAACGAGCACAAACAATCAACTGAAGAATATAAACTTTTAACGCCACAGATATGGGAGGCTCGTTCCGTTGGAGAGGAATTCTTCTTCTTCTTTGATCCATAGCCGCCAACCGTCAAAGCAGTCAGCGGCCATCACGCCTGGTGGCGTCTTTTAGGGCAGCAACAAATTGATTCCACTTTGCTCGGTCGGCGGCCATCCTTCGTACAGTGCCCCAACTGTGGTTCATTCTTTGCATCTCAGCTTCCACAGTTCTCCGCCAAGTTGTTTTTGGTCGGCCTCTCTTTCGCTTTCCCTCGGGGGTCCATAGCATAGCTGTTCTTGTGATGGTATCAGGGTCCCTTCTGAGGACATGGCCAACCCAACTCCAGCGTCTGCCAGCTATGATGGTGTGCATGTCCTTCTGGTTACTCCGAATAAGTAGTTCTTGGTTGCTGATGGTGTTTGGCCAAAAGATTCGGAGAATTTTCCTTAGGCAGATTGTGTGGAAGGAGGACAGTTTTGACATTTCCTTCTCTGTTACTCTCCAACATTCCGCACCATAGAGAAGCACAGAAAGTACACAGCTCTCATACAGTCTTAATTTGGTGTTTGTGCTGTATTGGGAAGACTTCCAAATGTTGTTGAGAACAGCAAAGGCTGTTCTCGCTTTATTCATTCTGTTGTTAATGTCCTTGCTTGTTCCGCCGTCAGGTGTTACTATACTTCCTAGGTAAGTAAATGTGTCTGTCTGTTCTAACTTCTGGTTCCTTACTGTTACTGGCTCAGGATTGCCCACATTTAGTGTCATGACCTCTGTCTTCTTCAAATTGATGTTCAGGCCAACCTGCTGGCCATACTTATTCAGTCTATCGGTTTTGTCTTGAATGTGTTGGTGTGAATGCGCGAGCAGTGCAATGTCATCTGCATATTCCAAATCTTCCAGTGTAGAAAACGTTGTCCATCTAATACCTCTTGGACTGCCCTCTGTTGTCTGGCGCATCACCCAATCTATGACTGTCAAAAATAATGTTGTTGATAAGGGGCATCCCTGTCTTACTCCTGTTTTCACTTCGAAAGTTACATTACTCGATCCGACACTGCACGTAAAGTTAGAATAGAGGCTTTTTATAATGGAAACAATGCGGCTGGGAATTCCATAAGCCCTCAGAATTTTCCATAGGCTGTCCCTGTGTATGCTGTCGAAAGCCTTTTCGAAATCAACAAAGTTAATGTACAGCTGTCTCTGCCATTCTGAGCACTGCTCTATAATGTTCCTGAGGGTAAATATATGATCTGCACATCTTCTGCTCTTTCTGAAGCCCGCTTGTTCTTTCCTCAGTTTATGGTCAACTGCTTTAGAAATTCTCTGGATGATTATCCTGCCTAGTATTTTGCTGGGAACTGAGAGGAGGGTAATTCCTCTCCAGTTGTTGCAGTCTGCAAGGTCGCCCTTCTTGGGCAATTTAACAATTATTCCTTTACTCCACTCTGTTGGTGTTGTCTCAGTTTCCCAGACTTGTGCAAATAGTGGTTCTAATAGTTCTGCTGCTAGTTCAGGGTCTGCCTTGAATAGCTCAGCATTCAGATTGTCATGACCAGGCGCTTTTCCATTTTTTAGCCCTTTGATAGCTGTGATAATTTCTTCTTTTCGTGGAATGTCTGTATTTACATCTAAGTCACTTTCAGCCTCAGGAACATTCAGCTGAGTCTCTGGTGGTTCCTTATTCAGTGTTTCTCTGAAGTGCTCTGCCCATCTTGTTTCCTGCCCCTGTGCTGTGGTGATGAGATTTCCTTGCTTGTCTCTTACTAACGTTATGTTGTTTGCACCTCGTTTTCCACTGATAGCTTTAGTTATTTTATAAACTGTGCTTTGTTCGTTTCTCAGTGCTGCCTCTTCTGCCTGTCTTGCAAGGTCATCCAGAAATGTCCTTTTGTCAGCACGGGTTTGACGTTTTACTTCCTTGTCCAGCTGACTGTACTGTTCACTATATATTGCCTTTAACCTGGGAGACTTAGCTTCTGTTTTCTTCCTTTTCATTTCCTTTCTCTTCGCTATGGTGTTTAGCGTTTCTGGTGTTATCCAGTCTTGGCTCTTTCTTTCCTGGAATCCCAAGCATGACTTGCTGCTTTCTTTGTATATTGTTGAGATGGTGTTGAATTTCTGGTCCACATCGTCGGTTTCTGTTCTTTCCTGGCTTTTGGTAATCAGATATCGTCTCTTTACGTCGACCATGAACGCTTTTCTGGTGAGGGGGTCCTTAAGTTTCGTGATGTTATATCTTTTCTGTTTGACTGCAACTGGTCCAGCAGCTCTGAGTTTCACCTTCAGTCTTGCTACTACTAGGTGATGATCACTTCCCACATCTGCGCCTCTTCTTACTTTTACGTCTTGTAGTGCATGTCTCCATCTGCCATTGATCATTATGTGATCTATCTGGTTTTTGTCTCGTCCGTTTGGTGATTCCCATGTTAACTTGTGCACTTCTTTGTGTTGAAAAAGTGTTCCTCCAATGACCAGGTTGTTAATACTGCAGAAGCTTATTAATTTGTCCCCATTCTCATTTACTGTTCCACTGCCGCATTTCCCCATTACTCTTTCGTTATAATTATTATGTGTTCCAACTTTCGCATTTAGGTCTCCCATTACTATAATGAGATCGTACCTGGGTACAGTTTCCATTTCCTTTTGTACCTGTTGATAGAACTCATCCTTGATCTCTTCATCGCTGTCATTTGTTGGTGCATAGCATTGTATAATTGTGGTGTTGGTGAATCTCCCTTTCAGTCTTGCTCTTATTAGTCTGTTGTTAATGGGTTTCCATTCCAGTAGAGACCTTTCCATTCCTTTCTTAAGGATAATGGCTACACCTTCGTTGTGCTGACCGTCCTCTCTACCAGAATAAAGTACTGTTTCCCCTGTGGCTGTTTTTATTCTCCCCATCCCTGTCCATCTGCTCTCGCTTATTCCCAGGATATGTAGTTTGTAATTCCTCATCTCTGCTGTGATCTGTCTCAGCTTTCCTGCCTATGCCAGTGGCTTCCTTTCGGCTTTCACCACTGTCAGTCATACGAGCCTGAGACTCCGGATGTCCGTCCCGCATCAAAGTATTTTCATCTATTGCTGTTTCCGTAACGTGTGCGATTTTTTACACAGACAGGGGTGTCGGCCCTGTGCTAAAACCCCCAACCTGGAGGACCAGGGTACCAGCTTTTGTCTGACCCCTACCCACGCAGACCAGTCCAGCATGGTTGAACCTACCAGGAGTAAAACTCCCACTGGCATTGCTCTGGGGATTGTCAGGGTACACAAGCTGCCATACCGCTACAAGGTATAGGTACCATTGATGGCAGGGAGAGGAATTAATTGTTTGGAATATGTACAATGCTGTACTGTGGAAAGTACGCAAGATATCAAGCACACGAATTTGTGGAATTAATAGAAATTGCAATTTTTCGTACGAGGTCATGCCAAGACCTTGGACTGTTGGGAAGACATTAATACCAAACAACATATATTCTATTAAAGTCGCTGAACAGACATTTGACTGCATACGAACAGATATGAAATTTCGACACAATATACTGCGGTCACAGGTTACTATGAAGAATATTGTCACCTCGAGGCCATGTCACGTTGAATCGTTGTAGTGAACCTTTACATCAAGATCACCTGAACGAACTTGTAAATCCTAAAGTAAAGTTACCAGTGGACATTTATTATACCAATAATATGAATCGTGAGAAGCATGACGGTATCCAGAACCAGTCTTTTGGGTCTTTCAAGTCTGACAAGTCTTTCAACCCTGATGTCCGAGAAATCATTTCGGTTGTCTGCAATGGTCAGGAAGGATGATTTAATCTTTTACGTACGTCACCAAACAGATTTGCTGACCACGTGGATTTCCTAAGTAGGAACAGGGAACGTCTTGTACAGGACACTTATACGCGTTGTGCAACCCAGACTTTACATTCTTTTCTTGACCCGTGTTTATTGCATAGATTCAAGGCTACTTTGCGAGGTTGATGCGTCTTGTCTACAACGAGGATTGGCGGTCGTGGATTTTAATCATATAAGCGAATATATGTTTGTAGGGTCATGGTCTCCGGTCCTAAAAATGTCAGGCACATCTTATTTTTGTGTATCTTTTATGTTTTATGTTTTCTTGTGGGCGACACTCAATTATATCTTTGGATGAATTTAGTTGTCGTCGTTCTATAGATTTTGATTGTATTGATCTCTTTCAGGGATTCAGC
The DNA here is from genome assembly GCA_024509875.1 of Oreohelix idahoensis. Taxonomy (NCBI): domain Eukaryota; kingdom Metazoa; phylum Mollusca; class Gastropoda; order Stylommatophora; family Oreohelicidae; genus Oreohelix; species Oreohelix idahoensis. The sequence goes on along the minus strand of JAMPIV010004120.1, from coordinate 377,986 downwards.
ATTTAGTGCTGTCGTATTTCCGCTCTGACTGAGATTAATATTTTTTTCTTTTTTGTTTAGCTGTGCTGTCGAGTAACATATTGTCGTGGAATTCTTATTTAGTTCAGTATTATTATGTTCGTACCTGTAGTTCTTCTCTGACTTTCTTTTTAATATGTACAGCAGTTCTATGTGATTGTATCTCGTCCTGTACTGTTCATTGACGGTGGAAACAACTGTTTTATTATATGGTAAGATTTTATGACTTTTTACATTGTTGTCTTTTTCCTGATTTGTTTCCAGTGTTGTCAGTTAATCTTTTGTCTAATGTGATAGTATGGCATGCTTTTAAATAGGTAGTAAAGGCGATAGTTAGTACTGGATTATAGTATATTGTTAATTGCTGATATGTTAATATATACGATGATTACGGATACACTGTGAGATTAGTTGATAAGTATCATATACTTCAGAGACAAGTATATCACACATAACGAAGAAGTACTGTATATACATTTGGTTTTGAAAAGGTTTGAATTACCTTACGACTAAGTATAGTCATTGGGCAACAAGTGGGAGAGATATACATTTTGAATCTATAGCCCATTACTCTTTAATTTCATTATGGCGGACTTTGTGAAGGTAAAGGCGGGATTTATACAGAATGGGAAGGACTTGAATTTCTCGGGTGATGATCTTATAGCCTATGTAAATAAAGAAATAGCGGAATACAAAGAAGAGAAAGAAAGAGAAGAAGAAAAAAAAGAAGAAAAAGAAAGAGAAGAAAAAAGACAAGAGAAAGAAAGAGAAAAAAAAAGAGAAGAGAAAGAAAAAGAAGAAAAAAAGACAAGAGAAAGAAAGAGAGAGAGAAGAAAAAAGAGAAGAAAGAGAGAAAAAAGAGAGGGAACATGAGAGAAGGGAAAGAATTCGTTTAGCAGAAATTGCTGCAGAACAAGCGAAATTTGAAAGCGAAAAAAACTTTTGAGTTAGAAAAATTGCGTTTACAATCTTCTTCTTCTAGAGAATCGTCTGGTACAGGATCGTCTAAGATCATTAATTTAAAATTACCAAATTTTTCTTCATTACATGACGATATAGGATTCTTTCTTTTGAGATTTGAATCAAGAGTTACGGCTTTAAATTTACCTAAGGCCTCATGGCCTGAACATTTTGTCGGGTTACTTACTGGTGAAAGTTTACAAACTTTTTTTAACATTGCCGATGACAAAAGAAACGACTATGAATCCATAAAATCAGTATTTCTTCGCAAATATTGTTTAGACGAGGAAGGATATCGTTTAAAATTTAAATCGATGGGTCCTATGGAAGGTAAGGATGTCGAGGACTTTGTGTCTTCAGTGAAGATGTGTCTAAACAGATGGATTGAACTATCTAATATTACTAAATCTTTCGAAGGTCTTTATGATCTCTTCTTAAGAGACAAAATTTTATCTTCGGTAAATACTGAAATTTTCGCATTCCTTCAAGAAAGGAAGCCCACAAATATAGGAGAAATGGAAAAATTTGCTCAACAATTTTCGGTCGCACACCCAAACTTGCCTTTAGGTAAGACGAAGGTCCTAGAAACTTTGCCAGCTTGTGCGGTCACTCATGATAGATCACGCACTCGCAGCATGGACCGACGGTATAGGGATGACTATCAAAATTCCTATAGAGGTAGATATAATTTCCCTCATAATCATTCGCCCTCACGGGGTATAGAGAGACGAAACTTTAACCATAATAATAAAAAGTCATGGCAAAGAAATAATCAATACTCCAATAATAATTACACTCACAAACATCATTTTTCGGGACCCTCACGTAATGATTACAATAACAGTAATTACAATAACAAACATCATGTCTCACCACCATCTCGTGATGATTCTTCTCGCACGGACAAAAAGAGTTACTATCGGTCTGACTGTCCAGTGGATCGGAGAGGAACACATTTTTCTAGGAGTCAAAGTAGAGGAAGATCACAAGCTCACGCTTGTCAGCTTGACGTTGGTAATGATAATATTTCCAATAATGAGAATAATACTCATGCCAATGCATGTAGTTTTGATCTGGAAAATAGTGGTAATTGCAAGGAATGTATGACTCTATTTCAACATGGATCTACTCCACGTCTGAGATGTGGACATGCTCTGCCAGTTTTGTCTTTAAATGATGGGGTTGGCTCACTCGTGATCCATAGAGGTTTTGTTTTTGACACACCTGTTTCTATTTTACGTGACACCGGATGCACCACCATTGGCCTAAGGAAGGCACTAATTCCTTCTTCTTGCTTTACGGGAACCTCTATAAAGTGCGTAACTTTCGGTGGAACTGTTGAATCTTATCCGCTGGCAGATGTGGTAATAGATACTCCGTTCTTTTCGGGAAAAGTAAGAGTGTGTGCTCTCGATCGACCTTGTTGTGATTTACTTATCGGTAACATAAAGGGGGTTAAAGAGTGTTCTGAACAGGATATTATTGATTGGGAGAGAAATCATCCCTCCTTTGCTAATGCGATCACAACCAGAGCACAACAAGCTGCAGAGACAATTGAATTAAATTCTTCTATACACAATCAACACATTACAACTTGTCATTACATTGACAAAAATATATTTATAGCAAAACAACAAATGGATCCTTCTTTGGGACATTTATTTCCATTAGCTATTGCTCGAACTATTAAACATTCTAAAAATTCAAGACATTGGTTTCAAATGCAGGATAATATTATGATACGATGTTTTGATAATTACTCTTTCATTCTCAAACAAGTTATAGTACCTACGTCATTTCGCGCACTAGTTTTGTCAAATGCGCATGACGTACCATTTGCTGGACATATGGGAATTTCCCGTACGGCTTATAGATTACTAAAACACTTTTATTGGCCTGGGGTAAATAAAGACATTTCAACTTATTGTAAATCTTGCGCTGAATGTCGAAGTGTTGCACGTAAGGGTGCACATCAATCAGCACCTTTACAGGTCACGGATATTGCTGTACGCCCTTTTTTCAAATTGGCTATTGATATCATAGGACCACTGTCTGTAAGGTCTACCAGAGGTTTTCAATACATATTAACATGTATTGACCTGTGTACGAGATGGCCAGAAGCCATTCCTTTAAAAAATATTACCACAGTGTCGGTAACAGATGCGTTGCTGTCTATATTTTCACGCATCGGGTTTCCGGAAGAAATCCTTTCTGATCATGGATCTCAGTTCGTGTCAGGTATGATGTCAGATGTTTTCAACACACTTCGTATCCGTCACTCTCTTAGTGCTATATTTCACCCTAGCTCTAACGGGGTCGTGGAATGTTGGAATGGGACATTGAAACAATTGTTGGGGAAGGTGACTACATCATTTCCTCAAGAATGGGATCGTTTTATTCCTGCTGTACTGTTTGCGTACAGAGAGGTTCCTAATCATACTGGTTTTTCGCCTTTTCAGTTGGTATTTGGTGCGAACCCAAGAGGTCCAATGTCTCTCTTACATGATTTGTTGATGGAATCTGATGTGAATAATAATAATAAGAAGAAATCCACTTATCAATACGTTACAGATTTACGCCAACATCTTGTGGATGCATGTCAGGTGGCGACTGAAGCATCTGAGATGGCAAAATATAAGACCAGATCTCGCATTAACAGAGATAGACGACTAACGTCTTTCTCAATCAATGACGATGTTTTTGTTCTCCTGCCACTCAAAGTAGATCACTTGTTAGTAACATGGCAAGGTCCGTTTAAAGTGGTTGCAAAGAGAACGGACGTGGACTACGTCATCAATATGCGGGGTAAAGAAAAAACATTCCATGTTAACATGCTCCTACCATACATCACTCGTCCTCCTCAGTTACAATTCATTTGTGATTGTTACGTGCAGTCTTTGATATCTTACAATATTATACATAGGTAATTTTTTAGTGCTTAAGGGAAAGTCATTATTGAGTTACTTCCCTTGAAAGTTGTGTCGGCTCTTTCGATCAAACTCCGCGGATAAATCCATTTTACTGCGATTTATTCGTTGTTTGGGTAATAATAGATTGTTCTTGCTTCAGAATATCTATGGCCTGAATTTATGTGTATTGTTTGTCTGAGTAGGACGAGTCTGTCTTATATCTGTGTATCTTTACATATCTAAGTCGAACTATATGTTCTGTTGTCTCTAGAGAGGTCGAAGGCTATTCGGCGGATGTGTCGCTAGAGTGTGGTGTGATTTGGCTTCGTCCTGATAGGGACTGTGTGTTTTCCATGTCGGCCTGTCGCCGGGGAAAAAGTGATCTCAGTATTTGTGGGGAAGGTGATAGTCGTCTAAACCTATCGTGTATGCTTTACCCCAGTGTTTAGTCGTATTGCCAAGGAATGGCAGTTTCATATTTCCTCTACCAAGGTAATCAAAGATACTCTTATGAACTCTCGATCGAAGCCACCATTTTCGATAGTTACGATTTGAATGTCTAAGAGAATATATTTGACTCGATGAAAACGACTTCGATTCCTGGCAGCACTATATCCTGTAGAATGCAGTCAATTGTTCATGATCAAATCTACAGAGCAATGAAATGTTTTATGAATGACTAACTTTAGGACAGATTCATTATCTGTATCCAAACGTGAGTGACAGCTCACGAGTGAAGCCAGCTTGGAACCAAAACATGTAGTGACTTTCAAGAAGAGAAAAGGGATGCCCGTATTATCGCTTGTTTAGTCCAGAGATCACTGCTACACATGAGAACCCGTTATTAGCGGTTCAATATTATTATATGGGAAAATATGTGCTGAACATTATGTTGAAGAATCGTCGCTAGACGAGATTAGGTTTAGAAGCCATCTGAAATATTGTTTATAAGCTGACGTGCTCAGTCAGTGAAGTCAGATGATATATGTATGGGCGATACTGAGTGCTTGGCTACTGACAGTCCATTATACACTTATTCGACATGAGTGCCCATGTAACATTGCAAGACCATTTATCCACTGTACTATGATGTATTATGGCAACCTGTGATTTGTCACTATCTGTGCTGTCGAGTGTGTACGTCCAATTAAACTTTAGAAAAGGTACACAGTCGTTGGTGTCGATGACTTCCAGCCATACATGAGTGTGAGAAAAGAACATTTTTTTGTCAACACCACGAACCTTTATCATCATTCGCACATTATACACTCAATCCATGTCTACACACCACTGCGTAGGTCAAGTTGACATTCCATACACTACAGTGGAGCAAACAACACCATAGAGATCTTATCAACTGATGATGATGATGATGTCTGCTTCCATCCACTTATATCTATCTTTTGGTGGATATCATTAACGGGAATAAAAATCCAACGTTATCAACCTTATCAGTGATGCTATCATGAACCAACCTACCCATCATGCATCTATCGCGTTGGTGGATGAGGTGCAAACCAATTTCGCTGATGTACCTTCCACGTTTCCGGTAGCACCTATTAAGTCTTCGGAAACATGGAATGATGTTATAATTTGTACTGATTTACCTGCAGATCATGGGGATCAAATTCGTTCTATGTTGGTATCCTTTCAGGATGTTTTGTCTGATCTTCCGGGGCGTACTAACATTATCACACACGAAATCAAATTGTCAGATTACACCCCGATTTCATTACGACCATACGCCGTTCCTCTACATGTTAGAGATCAGGCGGAAAGTGAAGTAGATGGTATGTTAAAACTGGGTATTATTTCACCGTCTGATTCACCTTTCTGTTTTCCTATGGTGGCAGTACGAAAGAAAGACAAGTCAATTCGTATTTGTATTGACTTTCGTCGCCTTAACAAGGTGACCATATCCGATTCTGAACCAATGCCTTTGCTGGAGGATTTGTTGCCACGCCTATCATCCGCCACTTTCTTCAGCAAGTTTGACCTATCTAAAGGTTACTGGCAGATTCCTCTGGCTGATGTATCAAAACATTTGACTGCTTTTGCCACTTCTCGTGGATTGTTTCATTACAATGTCATGTGTTTTGGTTTACGGAATGCTCCAGCGACATTTGTACGCATGATGCGTCGCGTTTTAGGTAATCGCACCGATCTCATTTCGTATATGGACGATATTTGCATTTTTCATGATACTTGGGAACAGCATATCGCTGGGATACAGTCGTTGCTCCAAACTCTCAGAGTACATAACCTCACAGCTCGACCTTCCAAAGTCGAAATTGGGTTTACTGAGATTTCATTTCTGGGTCATAAGATTGGCCAACATACAATACAACCTGATGAGTCTACACTAAAAAGGGTACTGGATCTTGCCATACCAACTACTAAGAAACAAGTTCGTAGTTTGCTGGGACTCATAAACTTTTACCACAGGTTTATACCCCGATTTTCCCTTTTAACTTCTGTTCTATCTGCTCTGACAAAAAAGGGTATGCCTGACAAAATAATATGGAACAAAGAATGTGACCATGCCTTACAGAACATCAAAACACAATTTTCAAAAAGTCCAATACTAAGACTACCAGACTTACGACGACCTTTTCTCGTGGTTACAGACGCTTCTCTGAAAGGAATCGGGGGATGTTTAATGCAGACCTTTAATGGCGAGTGCCACCCGATATTCTACCTCAGCAGAAAACTTTCAGAGACAGAATCCAGATATCCAATTGTGGAAAGGGAACTTTTGTCATTGGTATGGACATTACATAAACTACAGAAGTTCTTGGTGGGTACACATTTTAAATTATACACTGATCAAAAAGCCCTCACATATTTACAGACTTTTAAATCGACTAATGCACGTCTCACCCGATGGGCGCTACAAATGCAAGGGTATGATTTTGACGTTTTACCAATAGCAGGAAAGGACAATGTCCTAGCTGACACCCTCTCTAGAGTTATGTAATAACTCGAATACGGAAGTGGACAATAATTACTTATTTATTCATATTGTTATTACTGACATTATTTTTTTCCTTTAAAATCTAGATAGAAATTAATTTAATCTCGCTTCACATTATAATTGCCTGACTGAAAACTAAGTTTTCAGTTGTTCGAGGGGGGGGGGGGGGGGGGAATGTGGCGCTGGCTATTGCACGCCACACGCTAGAAAATGTATAGGATTTTGGTGCTGATGAGCGCAGCACGATAGTAATTTGTCGATATGTGTATTGCGCACATGACGTGAGCAGTGTGGAGGAAAAATGGACAGAGCGTGTGTTGACCCTGAATGGGCGTCTTGTTTGTGTATTCTACCCAATGGTAGAAATATGGGAAATGTTAAAATAGAAGTGTCTTGAAACATATTAATGTTTATTAAATACAACTAAAGGTAGGAATAGGAATGAGGTAATGTTTATATGGACCTACGGATTATAGGAGTTGCTGAATCTACCTAATTATGCATGCTGTGTAATGATGTATTGACTACGTGAATAATAAATGGAATGTTACTAAAATATCCAGCTGTTATATTGATCGTTGTGTGGAATCTTCGAGTCATAGAAAGTATCGTTAATGAACTATTGTGGCTGTCCTGAATCTTGTGGACCTATGATATATAAACCTAGACACAGTGTGAAAACGAGCACAAACAATCAACTGAAGAATATAAACTTTTAACGCCACAAGTACTGACTTCACATTTTAGTTGAAGATTCTTATTTTCGTGTTGGATCCGATTTCTCTTCATCTCCATATATTTCCCAATGCAATGAAAGCTCCTCTTGCTTTTTGTATTCTTGTTTTGATATCATTGTCTGTCCCTTCAACTCTGTCTATATTGCTGCCAAGATATGTGTACGATTCTACATCTTGTAGTGGTGTTTCTTCAAGTTCAACCCTGTTATCATTACCTGCATTTATTCTCATTATTTTTGTCTTTTCCCTGTATATTTTCAGACGCACTAGCTGTGACCTCTCGTCGAGTGTTTTCAATTTGTCCTGCATCTGATTACGGTTATGGGACAGAAGAGCCAAGTCATCACCAAAATCCAGATAATCCAACTGCTTAGTCAGAGTCCACTGGATTCCATTTCTGTTGTGTGTTGTCGATGTTCTCATAACCCAGTCTATTGTTAGTAAGAAAATAAATGGAGACAAGAGGCATCCCTGTCGCACTCCCGTTCTTAACCCAAACGGTTCTGTAAGCTGTCCTTCATGAAGAACTCTGCATGTATTGTAATGAATTCCATTCTAGACTTTGTTCAACTATTATTCTCAAAGTGGCTATCTGGTCTGTACAGGATCTCTTTTGTCGAAAACCTGCTTGTTCATCTCTCAGTTTCCTGTCTATGGACTCTTTTAACCTCTCAAGGATAATCCTATTTAATACTTTTCCTGGCACTGATAGTAACATTATTCCTCTATAATTTGTGCACTCTTGTAAATTTCCCTTCTTAGGCAACTTAACCAGATATCCTTCCTTCCATTCTGCCGGTATCTCTTCCTTTTCCCAGACTTTACCAAGTAATTTATATAACATCTCTGTAGCCGTGTCGATATCTGCTTTGATGGCCTCTGCTAGAATGCCACCTGGTCCAGCCGCTTTTCCATCTCTTGGAAGTTTTATGGCTTTCTTTATTTCTTCCTTCGTTGGTCTTTCACAGTTAATTTGTAGCTCTTCTTCTGCTGGCTGGATATCTGGGGGGTTTTGTGGAGCTGGTCTATTGAGAAGGTCCTCAAAATATTCCGCCCACCTCTTCATTTGCTCTTGCATATTGCTGAGCAGTTTTCCATTCTTGTCTTTTATACGGCAACTTGTTTGCTTGTATTTCCCTGTTAGCTTTTTTGTGCTGTTATACAGTTCTCTCATATTTCCTTTGGCTGCAGCATCTTCTGCCTCTCTTGCCAACTCCTCAATATACTTCCTCTGGTCTCTTTTGATACTTATTTTTACTTCTTTGTTTGCTTCTGTGTACACGTCTTGAGCCTTGGCTTTGGAACTTCTGGTTTTGCTTGTGTTTAAATCTGCTTTCTTGTTTTTTCTGTCTTTTATCTTATTGATGGTTTCTGTTGTTATCCATGCTTTTTGTTGTCGTTCCCTTTTCCCCAGTATTTCTTCACATGTCTCATTCCATACAGTTTTGATTTGCTGCCAATAGTCTTCTGTATTCTCTACATCTTCCAGCTGTTGGAGCACTTGGAATTTGTTGGATATTGTGACCGCAAATTTGTCTCTTGTTTCTTGATTTCTTAGATGTCCTACATTAAATTTGTGTCTATAACTATGCATTTATGCATATCTCTTGAGTTTCATTTTTACTTTGGGTATCAGAAGGTGGTGATCTGATGCCACATCTGCTTCTCTATATACCTTTACACCCTGCAATGATGATCTAAACTTCTTGTTTATGCATATATGATCAATCTGATTTTCTGTTCTATGGTCTGGTGATATCCATGTTGCCTTGTGTATTCTCTTATGTGGAAACAAGCTTCCTCCTATAGCCAGTTGATTTGAAGCACAGAAGTTTGAGAATAGTTCCCCATTTTCATTCATTATTCCTAGCTCATGTTTTCCCATGACTTCTTCAAAGCCGGTGTTGACTGTACCTATCTTTGCATTCACGTCACCCATCAAAATTGTGATGACTCTTCTTTTTACTTTCTCCATAATTTCCTGCAGTCCAGTATAAAATGCTTCTTTCACATACTCTTCTTTGTCATTAGTTTGTGCATCCTATCAGGCTACTCCCTATCCTCACCCCATCATTGATCCTTATTAATTAATTTTAGTTCTTGATATATACTGTATTACTATATTGTGCAATTCTCCAGATCTATCTATTCTAGGGTGGTCAGACGTCCGGATTTGGTCGGATTTGCCCGGCTTTTTGCGACAAAACTGAGCGTCCCGCCGGATTTTTTTAAATGTTGAAATATCTGGCTTTTTTGTGATTGGCTAAATTACTAACGTGAAAGACACCATATTGAAAAATCTTTACTGGAATCCGATTTCTGAGTACAGAAATTCTGTCAGAATTAAGAATTTTTATCTCCGCAAAATCGACGGATCGCGCAAATTGCCAACAACACTACCGTAAGTTGTCATGTTGTTCAATATATATACTACTGGACAAAAGTTAAGGGCCACCATTCAGTTTAGACAAGGTTTATATAATTGGTTGGCAAACTGTAAAGACAAGTGAAAATGTCATTAAAACTGAGCTCAGAGAAATGTGTATACATTTCTGTGTGCACTAGGTTAATTTTTTTTAAAATGTCCAAAAACTGGGTCACTTTAACCCGCACGTGAAAATTGCCATTGTTGCTGCAAAAACTCGTGGTTTTTGCAACACGCCCCACTAGTTCAAAAGGTGAAAAAGTGAGTTGAATTTGAATGCACGTGGAAAATGATCATCGGTAAAGAGTGTTCACCGTTGATATGCAATAAATCAGTATGACAAGTGGTCGAAATGATCACTGCATTAGTCATGCCACCAAGGAGAAGTCTCAGCACTGTAGACCGTGGTTGAGCCATGGCATGGATTCAGGATGGTCAATCTGTTCGTCATGTTGCAAGATGTTTAGCAGTGTCCCACTCTACCATTCAGAGACTTCTTGAGAGATTTCAAGCTACCGGACATTTGGAAAATCGACCCTGCTCACGAAGAATTATATAAACCTTGTCTAAACTGAACGGCGGCCCTTAACTTTTGTCCAGTAGTATAGTTTATAATAGATTACTATCATATTTTAACCCAGGTTAAACGCTGTTTAGGTTTATTGACATTTGTTAAGGGAAATTATAACAGACAAAACGGCATGAATAAGAACTTGGGGCTGGATTTAGTCATTTATAACTTCGTTGTCTATTTCAAATTACAAATAATATTAACCTTAGTTCGTACTGCTTTGATATTTATTGCAATTAGTTTGTTATGAAAAAATACACGAGTAGTTACTAGTATAGTAATTGGTTTGTTCAAATTAAAACCTCATCTGTTGTATTTTACAAATAATTTTAACTTTAACATCAAATGTACCATTGATTAATGGCATTATATTATATTTATGTTACAGATACCCACTCAAAATGCCAAAACGGAAGTGTGTGTGCACGAATGAATTGAAAAAAAAATTTCAGTGCTTTTCCAGTGGTCGACAAGAGTATGAAGTAGAATCATAATGTCTTGTATGCAGAGGAGGCACATTTGTATCAGTAGCAAATAAAGGTGCGGCTGATTTAAAAAAAAAAACATATAGAAACAGAAAAGCATTAGAAAGCACTTGCGTCTGAATGCTTGCAATCAAAACTGACATTTTTTACTAAAGAAATAAACGAGGAAAGGTTTGAAGTTGCCGCGGCCGAGGGTGCTTTTGCTTTTCATACTGTAAAACATCACACTCTGTCAGATCAATGGATTGTACTTCAGCGTTACTCAAGAATGCTTTCCACGATTCAGAAATTGCCAGCAAATTCTCATGTGCCAAAACCAAAACAGCTGCTATTATCATTTCTGTGATTGCACAGCATTTTACTGAAGCAGCTTTGGAAGCACTGAAGGAAAGATTCCATTAAAGGCACTCTACTTGTGCAGTACAATTTCAAGGAGCTTTCATGCTCTGAAATCTATGCATATTTAAAACGTAGCCCAAATTTGTTGAAGAAGATTTTATCATCAAAAAAATATAAGTAGGCACAAAATCAATGTGATTTTATTAGCTTATTGTTTGAATGTAAAATACAAATATGTTTCAGGGTCTTGTAGTTATTGAACAAAGGTGTCCTACTTTTAAAAAATATTGTCCTCCCTTGTCCGCCTTTTTATGACCAAATAATGGCATGTCCTCCTTTGTGTGTTGAACAATATGGCCACCCTAATCTGTTCTCAACACTTGCTCCACAGTTATGGATGAATTGCATGCCTTCATGGTGCTAGTTCATACAGATCAATTTCCTTAACGTCCCATCTAGGTAAATATTAGATACAATAGTAAATAACAGATTAAAGTTTTAGTTGGAAAAGAGTAAAATATACAGCCAGACTCAATCATAATTTAGACAGAATAGATGCTCTATGAATCAGATAATCAAAATGGAACACGAAATCAAATTAGGATTTCAAAAGAAAGAAAAAAACAGTAGCAATATTCTATGGCCTATGATGAATACTGGAGAGAAGGTGCTCTCTTCAAAATCAAAAGGATAGGAATTACAAGTAAAGTAGAGCAGAAGGAAAATCACTTAAAATAGCTACGCTAAAACCACTAAACACTTTCTCAATACACTTTTAAATGGTTTTAAAAAAAAAAGCTTTGCGAAATCGCCAAAACTGTTGTTCTACTTCGTACAATTTCAACCCGGATGTTCTTCTCTTTTTATAATTGCGAAAAAGGTATATAATTGCATTAAGTCTTCATTTGCGTTTGCGCTAGCCGTCTAATCTAAAAATAAAACATCATCTATTCTTTAAAAATAAATAAAAAGCACATGCGTTCTGATTTGATGTGAGTGGAGAAAAAAGCCGCCAGAGTACAGCAACAAGGATAGACTAGTAAAAAGTTTATATTAGAGCAGGGAGTCCCACAAGGGGGCGTCATGTCACCTACACTGTTCCTTGAATACATAAATGACATAACAGAAAATATTCAAAGAATAACACACAATGCCTCCTTGGCAGATGACTTTGCCTTTTGGATCTCTGAAGAGTATATCACTACTGCAAATATTCGGATGCTGCAAGCACTTACATCACTGGAAGAGTGGGCCAAAACATGGCTCATGAAGATAAATGAAGGGAAAACAACATAGTGTTTTCCCTCTGGAATAAAGCACAGAGCGCCAAACTAGTGCTAAGAGGAGAAAACAAACATTTAAACGAAAATCCAAGCTTAGTTGGCATTACTTTTGATCGCCGTCTGACTTGGAAAAAAACAAATTGACAGAAGTCGGATGAGAGCAACGCAAAGAATGGCAATTATTTTAAAAAAATACTTGCTGGAACAGCTTGGTATGCAGATGAGAGAGTGCTAAAGACGTTATACACAGGGCGAGTGAGACCAGTGCTAGGATGTGGCATTGCAGCATGGGCAACAGCGGTTAAGTCAAACTTCGATAAAATCAGCAGACTCCAAAATCAAGCAATGCGAATTATAACGGGCGGCATGAAGATAACACCTATAAAAGAACTCTAAGGTATCACGCGTACAGCCCAAAACTAGTCGAATCCCTTCATTTTGAATGCGTTCCAGTCGTTCACGTTGTGACGCTGACAGCATGGGTATTCCTAGCCCATACTCTATTACTGAAATCACGTGCTGATGATACAGGAGAAACAATAATCTCTGTTCCAAGCGCGAAGCAGCCATTTTTTTAAAGGCATGATACTTGAACGATAGCCCACGATCAAACGTTACTCCCAGATACTTCAGCTTGTCTTGCCTTTCCATGTTCTGCCCACTGAAAATGATGTCTGGAGGGTCTGCTTTCACTATGGAGTTGTTCAAATAGCACCACATCACACAGGCATTGTTGAGGTTGACCTTTGATCCGCTTTCCTCACACCATTTAGAAACCGCCTGTAGTGTCTCTTGTATAATAATAATAATAAATTCTTTAAGCACCAAACACGGCGCATAAGGCAGAAACCAGTGCTCTCCAGGTTGTTCGTTGTGACGCCACTCCTCTTAGCTCTTGCACATTATTTAGGCCCAACGTTCTTCCTTCTCTTATTATTGTTCTTCTGAGTGTTTCTTTTGGTCTTCCTTTTTTCCTCTTACCCTCAGGAACCCAAGTGAGCGCCTGTAGTGGTATTCTGTTGTTTTGCATCCGTAGGACATGACCGATATATGACCATCGTCTTTTCCTTATATAGTCGGAGACATATTTCTGCCTAGAGTCTTCTCTTATTTGTCGATTAGTCTTGAATTCTTTCCAACTGATGTTCATGAGTTTTCTAAGACATTTGTTCTCGAATGTATTCAGCTTTTTCTCCAATGATTTTGTTATTTTCCAACTCTCACAACCATATGTTAACACTGAGATAACATTTGAATTAAACAGACGAAGCTTGGTATGTATATTCAATGATCGTAATTTCCAAATGTTAGATAATCTATTGAAGGCGCTAGCTGCCAAAGCAATTCTAGTATGGATTTCTCTTGTTGTGTCACCATCCTGAGTCATTTTACTGCCTAAATAATTGAAGCTTTCAACTTTCTGTAGTTTTTCCCCGTTCAAGATGATATCAAAGGTCTCGTTAGAAAAGTTCATAGCTTTAGTTTTAGAGGCATTTATTTGGAGACCTATTTTAACCGAGAGATGACACAAATTATTTACTGCTTCTTGGGATTGTCTGGGTGTTGAACTTAGGAATGCTAAATCATCTGCGAAATCCAGGTCCCCCAGGAATTTTCCATTTGTCCATTTTATACCTAATTGTTCATTGTGGGTATAGTTTCTCATAACCCAATCAATAGCTATTCCAAAAAGTAGTGGTGACATAATACAGCCTTGTTTCACCCCTGTTTCTACTGTAAACCATTCTGTATTCCCTTTATTTGTTCTAACACAACATCTTGCATTGTCATATAGCGCTTTGATTATATTCACATATTTTGTTGGAAAACCATAGATTGTAAGTATCTTCCATAATGATGGGCGGTGTAGACTATCAAAGGCTGTTTGAAAATCGACGAAGGTGATAATAAGTGGCGATTGCATTTCCACTGATTCTTCTATAATTGTTCTTAGTGTGAATATTTGATCAATACATGATCGTTTCGGCCTGAAACCCGCTTGTTCTTCTCTGATCTTTTCGTCAGCATGCAATTTAAGTCTTTCTAACATCATGCAACATAATAATTTTCCAGGTACTGATAATAGAGATATACCACGCCAGTTATTACAGTCTGATAGATCACCTTTCTTCGGTAACTTTACAATAATACTGTCTTTCCATTGTTGTGGTGGTTGTTCTTCTCTCCATACTTCATTTATACTTCTCTTGTATGGCTTAAACCATTTCCTGTCTGTCTGAGCCAGTTCTGTACATGAGTATGTCATATGCGAAAGTTAATGTTCGTCCCAGTCCTGTTGGTTGAAAGGTTGCTATTTTTGCTGTGTAGATGTTAAACAGCAGTGGTAATAGTGGAGAACCCTGGGGTAGCCATATAAGCTACCAACTGACCTTCTTTAAAACTAACTTCCCATCACAAGCGTGATGAAAAATTTTTGTTTATAGTTTATTTTTTCAAATTTTCTAAAACCTTGTTAAACTTAAATGGTTATTAAATCTGTTATTTGTAATTATACAAATTTAACTTCGATTCAATCATTGTAAATGTACTGCATGTTTGTCTCAGTCAATTTACTAAACACACTCTAAACAGAGCTATACCAGAATAATAAGAATTCCACTGAGTAAATCAGAGGTGGGGGGCTTTAAGAGCTAAAAATAATAATTGCTTAATCCTTCACAAAAGTTGTCGGCAGATCATAGAATTACCGTGCTCAGCCAATGCAGCATTGTTTTCGCTTTTCTGAATATCTTGTGGACACTATCTTGGCCAGATAGAAGCGTCATTACCCTTCTATCTACATCTCTGCCAAGAGTAATCTTGTGTGAAGGTAGACACCTTTGACAACCCACTTTAGATACTCTTGAGTTTTGGCCACTGTTGGACGACTACTGCAAAGCAGGGGAGGCAACCCATGAGTCTTGCAACTATCTTTTCAAGTAATTTACCAAAGACATTCTGCAGTGTGATAATTCGATAGCTGTTGAGAACAGCTCCACGGAGATGCAAATAGCCTCAAACTGACTACTGCTTTCTTTGAAAACATTCAAGTAGACGTATGAAAGTGTACGAAGAAGATGTTGTGCAACATTTTCATCATAGGCTAGGAAGTCTAAACTCAAGTTGCATAATATTGTCAAACAATATTTAACACGAACAAAGGTTAATATATAGTGGCTGGAAATGAAGGTCTGATACTGTTCTTACAATGCATATGACTTTTAACAGATGAAAGTCAATTAAATATCTGTTAAAATCAGTTATATAACTGGAACCACCAGGCCTTTACACCCCTCCACTTTAATATTATTCTTGTTCAGAGTTTCTTCTTGATTTTGTTTTTTATTCAACGTATAAGCATAATTGTGATTGTCCCTATTTACAATGATTTGACAAATGTGATGCCCCTTTCTCATATCGGCAGTTGTTCATATTATTTGGAATTGAAAACAATATATATCCTAATTATAACCCATCAGAGGTTGAACGGGATATTTTTCTTCATTAATTTAAAAAAAAAAATAAAATAAATAAACTCAAGTTGCGTGTTTCTGTCTGTACTTCATCTCAACAAATAATAAAACGTTCAACCCGAAAATGGTACCCCAACGATCACTTAGGTTAAGGGACGAAGGAAAATTGTAAATATAGTCGTAAGTTTTAAGTAAAGCGGCGCGTCCATTGCACATAACAGATGGTAACTAGTACTATAAACACATTGGGATTCTCTCCGGTGCTACGGAGTTCGTGCACTGTTCTGAGATCCTTGTTGTGTGATCTAAGAGAGAAGATCGGAGCACTGATGGAGTTGTCCGTGTGCAATGAAGATAGTCCTTAAAAACCAAACCAAACTAATACCAATCAAAATGCCACTAGACTGCATCTTTTATTATTTTAAAAGCAAACATAACTTTCTTTCTTTTTTCTTAAATCTGTGAAGAAAAATATCCCGTTCCATCTCTGATGGGTTATAACTAAGATATATAGTGTCGTTAATTTCAGATAATGTTGCCCATATCTGATCATGGTATAATTTCTCCTTTCCAATTAGAGTAAACAGAGTAAATTGAAAGTGTCAAATTGTGTGTACGTGCGTGTATGCGTGTTTTCCTTTGTCCGAAAATGGTAGTCTTTCAGGCCTGTCGTATTGTTAATAAAGGGAAGAAGAGTGGAAACGCATGGGGTGTTTGGGATGACACCTAGCTCGCTAGTTATTTGTCGTTATCAATATCTATTAGAAGAATCTCACCAGACATTCACTTTTCCGCCATACGCTCACTGATCCTTATATATTAATTTTTGTTCTTGTTATACGCTGTTACTAAACGAGGTCATTCTCTACTCTCAATACATGCTCTACAATTATGCTTCTATAGCATGCCTTTAAATAATCTAAAATGGGTATAACGCTAGTGCAGGGGTCGGCAACCTGTCGATCCCGATCTACCGTTAGGTCCCAATGAATGATTTGGTAGATCTTTAGGCGACTGCCACAGAAAAAATACTTTTTAAACATGGGAAATTTCGGACTAGATCCATCACGCCGGCATTAACAATCGCTGTGTACCCAGGATAAAAGTTACTTTTCTGCATTCCCAATGAAAATTCTCGAGCTGCCTAATAAAATATGTTCGCGAACGGCATGATATAGGAACGCTATCTTTACTTTGTAATGTTCATCATCTCCACATCCTCTCTCAGCTTAAAATCACACACGTTTTCAATTCCAAATAATATGAACAACTGCCGATATGAGAAAGTGGCATCACATTTGTCAAATCACCGCAAAAAGAAGGATTACTCACGCAAACACAGACATTAACAATCTTTTGAGAGTTCTGGCCCTTGACATTATACATGTTAATGGCTTGAGAAAGCAGAACGCGAACAATACATAAATCTAAATTACCGGTATCGAGAAACAAAAATCCACCAGTCTGCTGAAATTCTCTTGGAGATTACCCTCTTATGCCTTATGGGCTGTAACTGTATGTATAAGATTATGTTATTATTTTCAGTGTTTAAACAATTCTCTCAGCACTAATGATATAGGCCCTACGTGTCGTGTTTACATACACGGATTGGTTGTGTTTGGAATCATTAGTCCTGGTTGCATCAAATTGTATCTGAGATTGCATGAATATATCTTTATACATCCATAAGAGAGATGAGACCGCACTGCACTTTCTCACTGTTACCTATTATCTCTGACCATGTTTTCACGAGTTTTTGGAGCAATGAATTCTGTAGCATTTGATTTTACTTGATGTATGCAGGCCGATGAATCAGTCACATATAGGCTAACAACATGCCAGTAGGGAGCAGTGTTTTTTTCTCCACATAGACCCTCAGGCACCAAATGACAAAAATAATCAACAAATAATAACGGACAGCAGTACTTGGCCAAAAGAGAAGACGAACATTAGGGATAGGTATTCCAGCATGGAAAATTAGCAAATGATTTGGTAACCGATCACAGAAAATAAATTAAATTTCACAGCAGAGATGATGGAAATACTAAAAGTAGTAGAAGTTGTCTCTAACAACTCTCCCCAGGAACTGTCAAATGTAAAAGATACTTTCAGAAAATCATCCTAAAAAAAAAAAAAAACTAATGCAGTAGACTTTATACCAGAGAAGATATTTCTGGTTAATACATATTTTTATATGCCAGAGGACATTCAGTTTTAATAGCATGGGTACCTTTCCATATTGGCATAGAAACAAATGAAAAGGTAGATAACGAAGGCAAAAAAGGTAGATCTGCTAAAAACCAAATAAATATAGAGATGTAGAACAGAGATCAAAAACTTGATTAAAAGAATATTGTTATTATTCAGAACTGACGTCATTGCACTCTGGGAAAACACCCATAGATGCTCAGTCTCCATCAGCATATGTCGAAGAGTATAAATGCTGATTGTTACTATAGCACACTGGTTGTATACACGCCTGATCTATCCTCTCATACATCCATCCCTGCTGGTCTTAGGTTTTATGCCAAATTGCAGCAGTCTTGTCCTTGTTGATTAATCAATTGCAGTGTCGCTGCCCAATAGGCAAATAAGATTTGTCCTTAGTTTCTCACCCTTATCCATATCCAATGGCCCTACTATGAGTGCTGTCTTGTTGCAGGGTACCCGTGTATGACCAGAATAGTAGATCCACACCAGTCCCTGCAGGTTTGAAGCCTCTGTATACATTCTCTGATCATGTTGTAGCCATCGATCTTGTACCTTCTGAAGCGTAGACTGAGAGTCCAACATAATAACTTGCCTGGTTAATAGAGTTTCAGACAGCCATGTTAAGGCTGCAGTAAATGCCTCTATCTCCATTCTTATGCTGGAAGTTGTTGTCATGTAAGGTCTGATCTGTTCTGCGATGACCGTGCAGCTTACTCTTGCTGAAAAGCCCCATTCTGATTTCTCACCATGGATTACAGACCCATCAGTGTATACAGTGGAATCAGCCGCCAAGGATGATGATGAACGAACGAACGAACGAACGAACGAACGAACGAACTTTATTTTCAAAGGGTTAAGAATTGGGCACGCAGGCCCGTCTGACATTCTGCCCTTCCTCTCTCTCTCATGTATACTGTATCCTTTCATCCTCACATTTACTTTAAGCATTATTAAGGCATTTATCATTATAAAAGTAACATAACATCAAACATTTGCAATAATCATCATAATTAAAGTATGTTTTTAAAATAAATAAAGATAGATAGATAGATAGATAGATAGACAGACAGACAGACAGACAGACAGACAGACAGACAGACAGACAGACAGACAGACAGACAGACAGACAGACAGACAGACAGACAGACAGACAGACAGACAGACAGACAGACAGACAGACAGACAGACAGACAGACAGACAGACAGATAGATAGATAACGAACGAACGAACGAACAAACTATATTTTCAAAGGATTAAGAATTGGGCACGCAGGCCTGTCTTACATTCTGCCCTTCTTCTCTCTGTCATCTTACATACCGTATCCTTTCAATAGCACATGTATTTTTAGCATTATTTAAGCATACAAAATTCTCGAGGTAAAATAATAACATACATTTGTAACATCCAGACATAATCAAATTTCAGGGGGGGAGGGGGGGGTGGGCGGGGAATTATTAATTAAAATAGATTAACAAAAATTAATACCTTAAAAAAAAAAAAAAAAAAAAAAAAAAAAAAAAAAAACTAACAAACACAATCAAAACAATTCATACAGTAAATAAGACATAATTAGAAACGTAATCAGATAATGGTGGCATATAATAAGAACTCGTGACAATTTGGAAATCTGCTGAAATAGCTGGGACTTCATGTGTTGTCAGCGCATGCGAAAAATGTTCCCACAGGTGAGCAACTTTGAGTCCCAAGCAGATACTGCCACAGGGAGTGAATTGTTGACGCCTCCACTACACGAGATCCAGTTTTATGACCTATGCTCCTTAGGGAGGTAAAGGGTATTGACTGAAAGATGAGAATCATGCATATAGGCCCGTCTTGCATTTATCCCTTCCTCTTACTCATCTTTTATTGCTAGGTATCCAGACATTCTCCAGCATACTTAAGGTATTAGTTCAGAGGCGATGCAACATTATAAGTAGTATAAAAGCATACATTACAGTATCTGATTACAATTAAGAAGTAAGGTATATTAAAATGAAAAACTAGATCATCAGACCCTCCATACAGTGTATTAGATAATAATAATTCGAAACATAATCCCTTAGGGCGGCATATAATCCGCACTCATAATGTATTTGAACAGTCTACGATTATATGAGTAGGGACTGTGCATGTTTTTCAGGTCATGTGGAAGATTGTTCCAAAGATGAGCAGCTGAGTAAGCCAAGCTCTTCTTGTACAAATCTAGCCTCGGCTTGGGTAAATCTAACTGGTTTAAGCGCTGACTACGTTTTTCATTGAATTTGAAAAGTGGCACAGATACGTTGGAGCATTATGTGACAAGATTTTGTGAGCGAATTTAGCTTTGTTAAATAGGAAGCGCTTTCTAAGGGGTAATATTTTAAGATAGTTATATAGATCTATACAATGTGTTTGGTGTTTATCAGCAACTAGGCGCACTGCACGTTTTTGAAGTGAATGAAGCCTTTTTGTGTTGGATATGGAACAACCATCCCAGATTGTGGAACAATAGTCTAGGTATGTTTGTATGTGAGATGTGTAGAACATTTTCCTTGCCCCCTCATCCAGGAAGTGTTTGATTTTGGCTAATTGGTAAACTTTTTGTGCCGTTAGCTTTGTGAGTGCACTTACATGTGAGTTCCAACTTAGGTGCTGGTCAACAGTTAGACCTGGAGTTTTATGTTCATTTACGTTTTCAACTAGTGATGTTCAAATGTAGAGCTGAAGTGTAGTTTTCTGCGAGTTTTGTAGTTTTTGTCTGGTTGATATTAACATACATTTCGTTTTACTAATATTTATTTGCATTCGATTCTCGTTGCTCCACTTAATAATATTATGTGTATCAGTTTGTAAAGATAGTTCTAGTGCAGTGCAACTTTTGTCACTAGTGTAAACAGTACAGTCATCGGCAAACAGGTCACAGGATGAATGTTTGATGTGCAGAGGAAGATCATTAATGTATACGGCAAAGAGAAGAGGGCCGAGAATAGAGCCCTGGGGAACACCGATATCGACAACAGTTGGGTTGGACAAAGAATCATTGTAAGACACCACTTGTTGTCTGTCTGTCAGGAATGATTTAATTAACTTCACCAGTTTGACTTGCTGGTAGTTTGTCCAGTTCTCACCCACTCTTACCCCTTGAATATTTTATCAGCTGTGGTCACCTGCTGAATCGTTGCCTCTGCCTTTGCCACCCATTACACTCTTTATTCATGGTCCCTTGATGTTCCCATGCAGGGGAGTGTCTTTTGTCTGTAGTTACTAGCATATAGGCTTTTGCCTGGGCCGTCATATACCTTGATATTATCAACAGCAGCCCAAGCATGTACCTCATTCTCACACTGGGTGTATCTCTGGTACAACCCAAGACAATACACATTCCTTCATTTTGAATGCATTCCAATGATTCCCAATGTCTTCTTCTTCTTCCTCGTTCGCCCTGAAAAGGACGGTGGTTGCGTTGTGTCTGTTTACGCCGTAGCTGTGATATCTGCACCTTTCGGTCGACACATCCGACTTCAGCATGGCATTTTTTAGGGACCGGGTTTGCCTTCCCATTTCGATCCGTACTCGCTCAACCAGACTGCACTGCTGCAGACTGTTTCCAGGACCACCACGTGGAAATGGAGTACGGTCTTGACCAGCTCTGGTTCGCTGGTCCTGATGCAAGCAGTCAAGCTATGGGTCGCTGACTGCATTCACTATTGCTGCATCTTTGACCTTGACAGTGTGAGTACTCCCTCCAGTAATCTATTACTGACATGATTACTTGATGATATAGGAAAACCGTAGACTCTGATTCAGGTGTGCTGCTGCCATTGTTGTCACAACCTTCAGACCATGTTTTAGCACTTCTGTATGGTTTGCTCAATTTGATACTTGTACGATAATCTGTATAGATTAAAAGAATAATAATAAAGTTTTTTTTTAAATCAATGGCCAGGGATCTTCTGCATTACATAAAAGTCCTATCAGTTATTAAGCAGGAGTCTGGAAGCTAGCTAGATTAAGAGCTGCCTAAAAGCAGCCTACAGGCTTGTAAATTAAAATTATTTCATGGCTACCATAGTAGCATTTTGGGATAGCCCATACTATACTTCAGTGACTCAGCAATCCTTACTTCATCAGCAAAAGAAGCCTGGCTAAACCAGAGGTCCTGAGAGCTCACAAGATAAAATCACTGGCTATTTGAAATCAAAAGAAGAAAAAATATGAACGGGTCAAGAGAAAGTGATAGAAAGATGAAAAAGATACAAAAACAAGCTCTATGGTTATGAAAGGTCATATTCAAATAATATTCAAAGAACTGTGAAGGATCAGCAATACTTATTAAGAAACTGAAGATGCCATGTGCCACAGAAAGAAAGGCAGAACCTCTGGGCCAGATATAGCAGCTGACAAATTTGAAGCTGTGAGAGAATTTTAAATAAAAGTGATTTTAAAAAAATGTTAAATGACATCGGCAACAGTGGATACATACCTAATAATCTATTAAAATCCATATTCATGGCTTTGCCAAAGAATCCCGGAGCCACTGAATTTGGAGATCACCACACAATTAGTCTTATGAGTCATGTGACTAAAATCTTATTAAGAAGCACCATGCAAGTAGTGAGAGGTAAAATCAAACCAAATATTAGTAATAAGCAATGTGGATTTGTAGAAGAATAATGTACAAAGAGTTCCGCTTGTATTATAAAATAACATTAATATAAAAAAGTTATAGAATTTAAAGCATCATCTGTACTTGTGCTTTGTCGACTACACTAAGTCATTTGATGAGATGAAGCATGATGAAATTATCAAAATATTATGAAGCAAGCATCAGTGACAAAGAGGACATGCCAGGAATATCATTTGATAGACATAATTTAAACAACTTGAGATAAACTGATGATAAAGTCTCAATAGCAAACAATGAGAAGGAGTTACAGGTAAGGATTAATGCATTTATGTCAGAAAGTACAACTAAATGCCTGAGCTTAAATTGCAAAAAAGACAGAAGTAATGGCCATCTCAAAGAAAAAGACTTCTTCAGAATGTACCATCACATTGAATGGTACAGTTTGGAAACGAGTTAGTAGATTCACATATTAGGGCACATTAATAACATCTGACGGAAGATGTATCCCAGAGGTGACTAGTTGAATAGCCCAAGCAAAAGTAGCGTTCCATAAAATGATAAAGCTAAAGCAATGTTTCACTAAATGAAAATATTTTATGCAACAAATTTGTGTCAGTGGAAGTATGAGAGTTCTTCAGGTGATGTAGAGCAAATCCTGTCATATGAGAGAAAGTCATGGTCAGTCAGTAAACAAACAAGAAAAGCCCCTAGAGGCCACTGAGATGTGGATTTACAGAAGAATGTTAGGAGAGCTAATGAAGATTAATGAGGATGTCCTGAAAGGAAGCATATTACACGTATCAGAAGGAAGCAGTCCACCAGGTGATATAGAGCAAATCCTCTTATATAGAGCAAATCCTGTCATATGAGAGCAAGTCATGGTCAGTCAGTAAACAAGCAAGAAAACCCCTAGAGGCCACTGAGATGTGGATTTACAGAAGAATGTTAGGAGAGCTAATGAAGATTAATGAGGATGTCCTGAAAGAAAGCAAAGGAAGCATATTACACGTATCAGAAGGATGTAGTCCACTTTCCAATTTGGACAAAGTATGAGAAAAGAACAGCTGGTATATATTGTGACAACAGGAAAGCTTGAAGGAAAAGAGATACTAGACAGTTTAATGTCAGGGCAAGGAAGAAAATCAACAACAGAATTGATAAACAGGGGTAGGGACAGGAAGTTTTTGAATGACATGATCATCTCTGCCAGCTGGCATGCTACATGAAGCAGATTCAGTTTTATTGCTGTATGTAGTCATTCTGCTTTTATAATTTCCTAAAGTGTCCAGTCTTTTTAAGTTCTTTTTTTTCAATTTTTTAATTTTCATGATATATGATCAACTGATAAATCATCATGCCAGGGGTGATGATGCCATTGCTGATGGATCTACTCCATGGTGAGAAATAAGGATGGAGCTTCTCACATAGAGTAAAGGGCAGGACCGTTGTAGCAAAACGGGCAAGACATTCTGGAATTGCCACATTAACTTATGATAAATTAATTCCTGATCAGTAATTCTGCTATAACTGTATGATTAAAGCTCAGAACGAGATAATTCTTTTTGGGAATTGAACAGCAACTACAAATTCATGTAATTTGGGCAGTGGAAAATTATTATCTTTTGTAATTGACAAGGAAATCAGGAGTTTGTCTGAAAATTAACACAACAGCCTTGAAATCCCCAAAAAGTTTCTGGACTCTCAAAATTTCACTCATAGCTGAAAATACATCCAGCTGGTTGACACACGCTTGTCGAAGCCACATAGCCACAGGTCGTAGCTGAGAAAAGAAAAGCTGTCCTGCTTGTGATACACTCAGATTCTTAATACTATGTCTGAAGAGTATGTTAAACTTATATTAATCATTGGGTTACAGGTATGTTGGTCTTATGTAATTGCTGTAATATTTAATAATATTAATGTTAGCATCAACTTTGATTTACCTGCTGATATCTTAATCTTGGTACTCTAAACCCTGTGCTGATAACTGAAAATTGGTACAGCTAACCTTGGTCAACTGTGCAATACTAAAAGAGCTCCTACACCTTTTCAGGGCAGTCACATGTAAGCCTCCTGAAGAGCAGCAGACAGTTTTACTCCTGGCAGGGTCACCTAAGCCGGACAGGTCCTGTGGTGAGGGGCCAGGGACTAAATGGGGCTGCAGGAGTGGGTGCGGAAAACCCTATAGGTGTAGGATGCAGAAACCACCGGCGAGTGGTTACATTGGCTCTGGTAAAAGTCCTTGTCAGGGGCAACCTGCAATACTAGCTAAAAGTGGTAGCTCTACAATCCACCCCACGTCATGGGGTAAATGCTTTCTTGCATCATTCTTCACTGTTTGTCGTCTATCACGCCCATGGCGACCGTTGCCTCAATTGGCTGTGTGTGGTGTACCCGGAAACGGGGCCTCCCAGTACTGAGGCAAAGTTAAGTCCCCGATGTCACTTATCGGTGCAGAATTGAGAGAGATGGCTGTGCATCACAATCCCTCCTGTGTTACAGCAAGATGAGAACCCAGCATTGCACACAGAACTTGGGTGGATCACTTGCGCACCAGCCATAAAACAGGCCCTTGACTGGATGGCCGCATCCAGGAGATTTCTATAAGGGAGGGTTGGCAGGTGGTGGGTATCGGGAAGTGGCTCTGTGCAGGACGTGAGGATTCGTTGGGAGAGCCCCGAAGCAGAGCACAGCATTGTGCAAGCTCTGCATAGTTGGAGAGCCCCCTGGATGACGGGGAATGCACAGTGTGCTACCCCACCTGTCCCCAACTGCTAACTTAGAACCAGAAGTGGGGTCCTCTGTATGCGTGCCAGGCCAGGATAAAATGCCTGGGAAAGAGACTGGAGCTCAGAACTCCCTAACTCAAAGTTGCAGGATGGCAGAAAAGCCACGGGAAAGACAGGTCTCTTTTGAAGATAACGCAACCATATTTTCACCATACGAGCTCGGACGCCGCCTCGGTAAACGTTTAATGCTTGCGAATATTTTGGGAACATGATGGATAATATCTTTAACGGGAAAGGCGCACCGGAAACCCTATTTCGGGAGAGTACACCGTAAATAAATCTTTCTGGTGCTCGCCTGTGGAGCTCCACCAGGCAGGTGCACCAACAGGGAAGTAGGATCAAGACAGAAACTTCAAAACAAAACAGAAAAATTTGTAAATGCAGGGGAGTATCTATAGTCTGTTTGCTGTATTAATGTATTTTATCAATGATTGTATGACATACTTACTCTTTACATGACCACGACTTCATGGACTGCTGTGCAGATGTCTAAATGAGAACTCCTTGAAAATATTAACTGTCGAGAACAAAGGTACACAACCCTGCAGTCTCAGATCTACAGTGCAAGTTGGAGACCCGTCATCATCATCAGAGGATCATCTGGTCTTTGGTCACACTCCCTAATCCTAGAGTCAATAATGCCTCAGATCCTCTACCTTCAACTCCAGTAGGAAACATACTTAAATCCATTATAGCATATTAGTTCCAGGTTTTTCTTAGCCGAGAGAGAGAGATGGAAACTAAAAGCTTCTGAGCTGAAGCATAATAAAACGACTGCAAAAGAAAACCATGTGGGTGACACTCCAAGCAACGTTAAAAAAGGGACCACCTCTAGAAGGAAAAGCGGAAAAAGCTGGAAAACTCAAACGGCCAGTAGCGGCAGGAAACTTTGGGATTAGTAAGTCTTGTCCCTCAGGCAGAAATAAAGGTGGCAAACTTTTCAGAGGACATTGTTTGCTAAGTTCAGAAAGCAACTGACCCATTAATGACGGGAAGTGTCTGTATTGGGAAGGATCTGAACTAGGGATAAGTACAGAAGGCTATTTCCAAGTAAGTTACCTTAAAGAAACAAGACAAACTGCTTGAGATCCCACAGAAGTACCCCAATGGACAAAGACATTACATACTAAAGTCTATACATTCACAAGCCCTGTCAACCCACAGATTGAAAAGGTTTTAGAGTAAGATAACATATCTACAGCAGACCTTACCAACCTTCTAGAAGGTCCTAACGATCTGGGTCGACTTTCAAGCAGGCCTTTTAAATTAATAAATGTATAGATATATTTTATAAATCGCAGTTGATTGAGAGCAGAAAAAGTGGCATTTCCATCAGGGGGTTCAAGAGGAGTAGCAGAAAGGTTTCCCTGATACACTCTCTTCCTTGCAAAATCAAGCTTACATTTACAGAACGGCACTAAAACATTCTGTTCTAAATGTTTTTATTGTGTGACAACTGATCAAGAAATTAACATTTGACCAAAGGGCTTAGAAAGCATTAAAATGCAGAAGGAAAGGCCACGAAGACGGACTAATATTTTTAATTGGTAGGGATAATAGACGAGCTACAGCTGCACTTTCACACAAGGTGCAAAAATCTATTTACAGACCATGAAAACAAGGTACACCCAGAGATGCAAGGTTGGGAGCATTTGTCCCCATAGGATATACCAGGTCTAGCAAGAAGGTGACTTACTTCACAGATCTCTTCTACGGCAGCCATCTAGACTGTGCAGTTAATTACCTGACATGTCCTGTGCCATCCTTAAATCTCCAGTCCTGGGAACTATATCTATTATTTGTATCCAACATCCATCTCACCATAGTCATCACTGAAGAAAGTGGAACTTACATGACAACACTCTCCAGCATAAGAATTGAAATAGAGACAGTTACTGTAGCCCTGAGATGGCTGTCTGAAAGTCCATCAACCAGGGCAGTTATTGTGTGAAACTCAGTCCATGCCTCAGAAGGTCCAAAGTTAATGGCTGCGGCATAAATGGAAAATATCCATAGAAGCCTCGAATCTTCAGGAACTGGTGTGGATCTGGTATCCTGGTCATGCACAGGTACGTGACAATGAAAGAGCTGACAGACTATCTTCGAGGGCACCCATAGTGAGGACATTTGGATATTGATAAAGAAGAAATACTAAAGACAATTACTGGTCGCCTGCTCTAGAGAAAGACACTGCAATCGATGAATCAATAAGGCTAAGATTGCTGGCATTTGGCATCAAACGTAAGACTAGCACAGATGGACAAATGAGAGGATGCATCCGTCTTGTATACAACCAGCACGCTACAGGAACAATTAGTATTCATACCCTTCGGCATTTGCTGAGGAAGACTAATCACCTATGGGTTTTTCCCGGGGTGCAGTGAGGTTGATTCTGACCAACAAGAACAATCAAGTCATGAAGTGCTGTCAATACTTGTAGTCTGAAAAGTCCAATGCCTAGTTCAGAAGGTCCATTCTCACTTATTGCCTGTTGTTGAGTATGTTATTTAAAGTGTTCTTCACACCCGTTTATTTTTCTCAGTTCTGATATGATGCTGCTTTTACCTTTCAGGTGAGACAAAGAAAATATTGGACAACTGCTCTCTCAGACATGTCGTACAAGGTGACTAATATGAGGTTGTGCCCGGGGGGCTGGCAACCTCATCATGTGAAAACAAATTACTACAGAAACCACCACTACATGAGCATGTTAATGCTTGGTGCAGACTTCCTGCGAGAGGGTCAGCTGCAGTGATGGATCCACGCTCCCTAGGAAGTACAATGGTAAATAATGATAACCCTTGAGAGGTTGAACTGGATATTTTTCATCCTGTTTAATAATAAATGACAATGATTCTCACTTATTGCCTATTGTGAGCATTTGTTTAAAGTGTACTTGGCACTTATTTATTTTCCCAGGTCTGATGTGCTGCTGCATTTGTCTTTCAGATTTCCAGTAGAAGTATATTTTTTTGCTTAGCTGCTGGGTAATTTTTTTTTTTTAAATATTGGTGTGATGATATACATTGATACACCTATAAAATTTGTAGTATTTATAAGTCAAAGTAATGTAGGGATAATAATGGTGCAGTGTAACGTTTCGTTTTCGCCAACGCCAGCAATCGTATGGATTTAGGCAGGCCGTCTTGTAGAATAAATAGTACTATCGTTTTCTAATGCCTTGGAAAACTATTTATAACATTTTGAGACGAAAGGCTTATTCGTCTAGAAGGAGTGAGAGAGGAGCGACAGAAAAATGATACTTTTGGCACGTGTTGGTTTGAACCACAAAATTGTCAGCGAGCGAGCGATATCGCTAGCGGCAGATTTAAAAATACAACGAAAAGCCAATATTTGTTCGTTTGATAGTCACGCAGTTTGACATATATAACCACCACACACACAGCGCTGTGTCTGCCAAGTAGCAAAATTTTCTGACGTAACCAGCTTGTTGTTTCGGTTTGAACAACGGAAAGGAGGGGGGAAAGATGGTGGATTTATATAAAAGTAGAAATTGCCAAATAATATGGAAAATATATGGAATTCATAATTACTAGGATTAGGACCATAAAACTTAGTTATTTTGATAGAATATGATCTTCTGATTAATAATATGTTTTATTCTCCAAAAACGCCCAATTAATAGTAGAGATATTGACAAAATACTATATTGGTTCGTACAGACTGACAAGCAGACCCTCATTTTTGCATTCACTATTGGTGACAATTTTTTTGCACGCAGTGTTGAAAAGAAGCAGAAGAGGGAGGGTCAAAGTCCAAAGGGGGAACTTTAGGAGGGAGAGGCAAATGTATTAGGCCAAAAAGCAAGTCTATTTTTAACTAACGCCAAGATCGGGATGGACCGACAGACAGAGGTACCCCGAAATTGGGCTGTAATTTTGGCTTTATTTTCAAATTGAAGTCAGAATTGGGAATCGTCCGATCCCATTGGCCAGCTTAGCTAATATTGAGAAAAAAAGTTGAAGGCTCGACGCCATTTGAATTATTACTGTCCATTGAACAGGACGATTGAAAGTCTGTGAAGTGTGACTTGCCTTATTAAATATATATTAAAGTAAAATAAAAAGGCGTCATAGTCCAGCCAGTGGCACGTCTGAAGTTGTGCCAATTCAACGTACCTGTGTGTTTTCATTGAATTTATGGTAAGACAGAAATTATTAATATTTTATTTTAAAATGTGAGTGTGAGATACTGCCATATGACAAATATTACGACTGTAAGTACATAGACTAGGTCCCTAGCCGACTTCTGCAGGGCCTAGAGATTGATCCATCATATAACAAGCTACAAGAGATGTGGAACTAATATATTTTATAGGTTGTCACCATGGATCATCTCACCTATCATATTTAATAGAAAAAGATCATTGAGAATGGCAGAGGTGTTGCAGCCATTAGGGGAGCGGAATGTGAAACTGGTACTACTTGTTACATCATTTATGCGGATGAGCTGGGTTGGTCAGATAGAGCTGACCCATGTCTGTTATTTTAAATATATTATATATTAGTGTTTGTAAAATTGGTGGATTAGATATTATGTTAAGACAGAACATAATTTCATGTTACAGGGTTTTTGTCTGGCACTGGGCTAGTGCCAGATTTCTGAGTGAAGAATTTGAGAAGACTGTGTATTCCAGTAGTGATAGGTGTACACGCTGTCTACCCTATTACTTTTGGACAAGTACAACAGTGGCCGTTGGCCGGAAAGACAACTATCTTCTATCTTCAAGGGCCAGATAAGTACAACAAACCTGGCCCGAGGAGAATTCATCAACTATTCCACCAGATAATAACTGAACTGTATTAGTAATAAAGACTTTTCCACCAATAAACATGTATAAAGAGAAAAGAAACTTTAGGAAGACAGACCGGGTATGATGTGAACACCCCGACCCGCCATCCAGTACAAATTAAGAATTAATATAAGTTTAGTAACATCATTATTCGATTTTAAAGTATGTGCTTGGACAGTTTGTCCTTTTTGTTTGATTGAATTGAATATCTAGATATATATATATATATAAATTGATTTCATTTGATTTGACAGTCCTGACCAAAAGAATATTAGGTTCAGGACTAATAAAATTGTAAAAAAGATTTTCTAATACCAAACTTAAAACACAGTGTTAGTCGAGTTGATCATAGAACTTAATATTTGTGAGTGTCTTGAGTATTGGGTTACCATCACACCACAAATTCATTACCCTAGACATTAGACGTAGCTATCAGACATACTAGTCTAAAATAAGTCTGAGTGAGATCTTAGGGTGGTAGTAGAAAGGTTCCCTGAGAACACACCTCATCAATTGTCATACTCAGGGGCCTTCACAGCTTGACCTCACTCAGTTACACTATAAAAATAACACCAACATTCATAACATCTAAAACCACCACATATATTGGGTAGCTCGCTCCGGGATTTAAACTTATAAGGTATAGATATATAAAATTCAATATTGTATTACTTTTATCCCTAAAGAGTAAAGATATCCAAATATAAAAATAAAAGTACTTTAAGGTGGAAATTAACAGTTGATGAATTGTCACGGCCAGTAGTTAATTAATTAATTATAGTTGATACTTTGTTTATTAGAGTTTAAATTTGTCTTAGTATATTATTAGAGTTGATTAAGACAGAATGGCAGATTTGGCAAAATTCAGATCTGCTGCTGTGCTGGCTGCAAAAGAGATGGGTATGGATGGACCAGAGTTGGTTCAGTATGTAACCTCAGAAGTTGATAAATTTATTGCACGAGAGGATAAGAGGTTAGCTGAAGAAAGAAAATTAGAATTTGATAGGTTAGCTGAAGAGAAGAAGATAGAAGTAGAAAAAGAAATTAAAAGGTTACAGATTGAGGCGGACAAAGAGGCTAGGGCATTGGAGGCGGATAGGGAGGCTGAAATTAAGAGGCTCCAATTTGAGGAAAAGAAATTGGAGGCAGAAGAAAGAAAACTGGCTGCTGAAAGAGAAGAAAAGAGATTGGCTGCAGAGCGAGAAGCAGAAAAGGAGGAGAAGAGATTACAGAGGGAGCACGAGTTACGACTAAGGAAGTTGGAATTTCAAGGCCATGGTCCCGAAAATGGTGCTAGCCCCTCTACCTCCGATGCCACTGCTAGTCAGGGAGCCTCAACCTCAGCCATGGTGTTTCATTTAGACCATTTTGTGGAGAGGGAGGATATCATTGAATCATTCTTAAGTAGGTTCGAGGTATTAGCCACTACTTATGGGTTGGAAAAAGAAAGGTGGAGTTTAAAGTTATCCCAGGGTCTTAGGGGAACATCTTATGAAGTGTTTGCAAAGATGAGTAAAGACGACCAAGACAATTATGACATGCTAAAGCAGGCTTTGTTGTTAAGATATGAAAAGAACGGAGAATTTTATCGTAAGAAGTTTAGGAATGCCAAGCTTTTGTCTGGGGAGACATACCACCAATTCTCTGCCAGATTGGAAACCTATTTGGAGAAATGGACTGCTCTGGGGAAGACCCAAGATCTGAAAGAGATGATCATGATAGAGCAATTAAGAGAGTCCATGGCTCCAGACCTGAGAAAGTTTCTCATGGAACAAGGTGCAGAGAGGTTGGGTGAGGTACTTAATGTCGCTGAGAGGTATCAGGCGGCCCAGGCAGAGGTAGCTGGCGCTAAAAAGAAGCATGTAGATAGCTATAAGGCCCCACAGAACTCTAATAAATTTGATAACAAAGATCAAGGTAACAAAGGTAAGCCAAATTTTGATAGGCCACGAAATGATTATCGAGATAGAAACCCACAGTTCAATGACCAAAAATATAATGAGAGAAAACCTTTCCAGCAAGGAAAGTTATGGTGTAAGTGGTGCAAGAAGAACAATCATGACACCAAAGTTTGTAATAGGAAACCTTCTAACTTTGCTGCAATGAAAACGGGGAACCAAGGATTAAAGGTCAAACCTACTGGACAGCAGGAACCTTATCACCCCCCAGTTTGTGAGGATGTTGTATGCAATGGGGTCACCTAGAGGTGCCTTTATGATACAGGTTTGGATTTTGATTCTGTCGTGAGTTCTAGCCTAGTGAACCCAGGTCAGTATACCACAGAAACAGTGGAGATACAAGGGGCGACTAAGGACATACCACTCATGACACTTCCCATCGCAAGGATAACTGTGAAAACTCGCTATGTGGAAGGAGAAATCAGAGCAGCAGTGATAGACGAACCCATCTACCCTTTGATATTGGGATGTCGTTATGTCTTCTTGGGGAATCCCAAGAGACCTGTGATTATGGCAACAGTGCAGACCAGATCACAGTCAAAGAAGGAGGAGGATAATCCTATAAATACTCATCCAGAGGAGATGAGGAAGGCGCAGGCTGAGGACAGGTCACTCAAGCCATGTTTTAAAAAATTGTCTAAAAGTCACACACCTCCAGGCAACGGAGAGTACTATATGAAGAATAAATTGTTATATAGGAAGGCTGGAACAGGAACAAATGGTCATGGACAGCTGGTACTTCCAACTTCATATAGAGAGAAAGTGATGGAATTAGGGCATGCGATTCCCTTCAGTGGTCATATGGGGATCAGCGCCACAGGACAGCGTATAGCTTGTCATTATTTCTGGCCAGGGATAACGGAAGATATAAAAAGATATGTAAAATCCTGTCCAGAATGTCAACGGGTAGCTCCAAAGCATTGGACTGCTCCTGCAACTCTAGGGGAAATGCCCATAGTGGGAACACCTTTTGAGAGGGTTGCAGTGGATATTGTGGGACCTCTCACTCGTACCAAGAGGAGGAACAGTTATATCCTTACTCTGGTGGACACTTGTTTTATGTGGGGAGAGGCGGTAGCCCTGTCATCAATCGATTCGAAGCATGTCACAAAGGCATTACTTACAATATTCACAAGATTAGGATTCCCGCATCAAATCTTGACTGATAACGGCTCACAGTTCAAGGGGAAACTAACGGAAGAAGTTTTCAGGATCTTCCAGGCCAAGCACTTTCATTGTAGTCCGTATCACCCCCAAGGGAATGGCCAGGTGGAGAGGTTCAATGGGACCCTTATTTCGATCCTGAGAAAGCTGGCACATGAAAAACCTGATACGTGGGTCCAGTTTTTGCCCGCTGCGTTGTTTGCGTATCGGGAAGTTCCACATAATTCGACCGGTATGGCACCGGCAACCCTGTTATTTGGGAGGCCAATCAAAGGTCCATTGGAAGCCTTGTTAAGGACGTGGACAGATGAGAAGGCAGAAGAGACTGTTACCTCATCATATCAATATGTGAACGAGCTGACCACTCGTCTTAAAACTGGCTGGAAACTTGCTAATGATAATTTGAGGCAAGCCAGGAAAAAACATGCTGCATATTTTAATAAGAAAGCGAAGGATAGGGAACTAGCTGTGGGAGAGAAGGTGCTTCTTCTTCTACCCGGCAGCAGTAACAAATTGCAAATTGGATGGCAAAGTCCATATACAGTTCTAGAGAAGGTGTCTAGAACAAATTATAAAATCGACAAGAAGGGGAAAGAGAAAATCTATCATGTGAACCTTCTAAAGAAGTACCTGGACAGACCAATCCAGGAAGGAACACCTTTACTGACCTTGGTTATCGCAACGGAGATGAAAAAGGAACCTCTCACGAGTACCCCCTAAAACCACGTGAAACGCCGGCACAGGTGAAAGTCAGTAAGCACCTGACTAAAAACCAGAGGGAGCGGGTTCAACAGGTTCTACTTGAACATACAGACATGTTAACGGTTAAGCCGGGGCACACCAATGTGTTGGAATACAATATGAAGTTAATAGACCCAACACCCATCTGTATGAGAGCCTATTCTATTCCTTTCGCTAAGGAAAAAGCTTTGAAAGAGGAGATCGATTATCTGTTGAAAGAAGGGATTATTTCTCACAGTGAATCTCCATATAGCTCTAGTGTGGTTTTGTTGAGAAAACCCTCTGGGGAACATCGTCTGTGCATAGATTACAGGAAACTGAATGCTGTCACAGAAAATCAGGTGGATCCATTACCTGATACAACTCAACTATTTGCCAGGCTGAACAAGGCAAAATATTTTTCGAAGGTGGATCTTAGCAAAGGCTATTATCAAATTCCAGTAAAGCCTGAGGTTCGACCTTATTTAGCTTTTAGCACCTCGGAAGGACATTATGAGTTCAACATGTTGCCGTTTGGGTTGAAAAATGCTCCGAGTGTGTTTTCAAGGATGATGCGAAAATTGTTGGATCCACTGAATAATCCATGCATCACAAATTTTATGGATGATATCCTCATCGCTACTGAAACATTTGAGGAACACGTTAACTCTTTGACTATGCTGTTTGATAGACTCAGAGAGGCTAACTTGACTGCTAGACCAACAAAATGTTGTATTGGATGTAAAGAGTTGGAATTCTTGGGACACACGGTATATCAGGGTAGCATGGCCCCTGACCCCAAGAACCTTGAGAAATTGCAGAGAGCACAGAGGCCACAAACAAAAAAAGATGTGAGATATTTTGTGTCGTTGTGTGGTTTTTACCAGAAGTACATTAAAAATTTTAACTCTATATGTGCTCCTCTGGCTGATTTAACCCGTAAGGGCCAACCTGATAGAATTGTTTGGTCAGCACAGTGTGAATTGGCATACCAAGAGTTAAAGGAGAAACTCACTAGCAAGCCTATTTTAAAATTGCC
This sequence comes from Oreohelix idahoensis, assembly GCA_024509875.1. Lineage (NCBI taxonomy): Eukaryota > Metazoa > Mollusca > Gastropoda > Stylommatophora > Oreohelicidae > Oreohelix > Oreohelix idahoensis. The sequence continues at coordinate 342,511 of JAMPIV010004120.1, read as the reverse complement.
TGATTTGACTCAGGAATTCGTGGTAAGAACGGACGCAAGCAATGTGGGCTTCGGGGCCACTTTGTTACAAAGGTCCTCTTCACCATATGGGGAACTGAACCCAGTCGCTTATGCCAGCCGCAAGTTGAACAAAGCGGAACAAAACTATTCAACAAGCGAAAAAGAATGTTTAGCTTTGATCTGGGCTATAAAAAAGTTCCAGATCTATCTCTATGGTAGACCATTTGTGGTCCAAACAGATCATCAACCCCTCGTATTCTTATCACAGGCCAAGCATGAAAATGCTCGGTTATTACGATGGTCGTTGCTCATACAGCCTTATTCATTCACTATTGAATACATTCCCGGGTCACAAAATGTTGGTGCAGACTTCTTGAGTAGGCATCCTTTTGACGAAAATCAGAGTATTCACAGGCCTATTGAGCAAATTTGATCTATGTGTATCACTGTTCTTGAACTTGCATCAGTGCATGTTCTTAAGTGGGGAGATGTGTGATGATATACATTGATACACCTATAAAATGTGTAGTATTTATAAGTCAAAGTAATGTAGGGATAATAATGGTGAAGTTGTAACGTTTCGTTTTCGCCCACGCCAGCAATCGTATGGATTTTGGCAGGCCGTCTTGTAGAATAAATAGTACTATCGTTTTCTAATGCCTTGGAAAACTATTTATAACATTTTGAGACGAAAGGCTTATTCGTCTAGAAGGAGTGAGAGAGGAGCGACAGAAAAATGATACTTTTGGCACGTGTTGGTTTGAACCACAAAATTGTCAGCGAGCGAGCGATATCGCTAGCGGCAGATTTAAAAATACAACGAAAAGCCAATATTTGTTCGTTTGATAGTCACGCAGTTTGACATATATAACCACCACACACACACAGCGCTGTTTCTGCCAAGTAGCAAAATTTTCTGACGTAACCAACTTGTTGTTTCGGTTTGAACAACGGAAAGGAGGGGGGAAAGATGGTGGATTTATATAAAAGTAGAAATTGCCAAATAATATGGAAAATATATGGAATTCATAATTACTAGGATTAGGACCATAAAACTTAGTTATTTTGATAGAATATGATCTTCTGATTAATACTTACTTACTTACTTAATCAGAGGCGTTCTACAATCCCCTTCTACCGTGAGGCCAAGGTTTGGAAGAGAGAGGAGCCCAGACCATTCTATACTGGTCATTGCATTCTAAAACAAAAGTCCCTCGGTTTTCATATCACGTCTAAGTTGTCCTCCCAACATACAGATTAAGGGTTGGAAGGTCTGGATTGGCTCTTTGAAATATGGAGCTATTATAGCCGAAAGGGAGGCATTCTGCAGAAGAGGGCCAAACCGAAAAGCAGTTGGGACTGTTCTTTTGGCTGTAAATCGTAGGTGGCATTTTCAGGCAAGAAATCGTTGGTTGCGTAAACGAAGATCTTTTTGTTACTTCGCTACCTATGGCGATACCTCAGTTCTGACATATGGTTTGCGATCTGGGCACTGACATTGATTTTACAAAAGCCCAGATCCAAACCTCCAAATAAAGGTATTGGGACATAGTGGTTGAAGGTATTACAGCCATCCACATTTTCCGCACCAACCGATCTCTCTTGCCTAAAATCCCATTTAGCCTAGAAAAAGTCCGCCAAGCTAAGATGGTTTGAGTGGCCAACTCTTCAGATGGGAGAAGATTCGGTTACCAACAAGCTCCGAGGAAACAAAAGTGGTCGACCTCCAGGACGACCCAAGTCCGCTGGGAATCATTAGTTTTCTTTCTTCCGAGGACTAGAATGGAACCCAGTTTTAGAGAAGACTGCTTGATGACCATGGTCCGCTCTCTCTTCCAAACTCTACACTTCCATTGCAAGGGGAACGACTAAGTAAGTAAGATAAGTGTCTGATCGGCAAGTCAGGGCATATAACATCACACACATGCCTGTGTCGAAATAGCAGACCTTTTCTGACGTAACCAACTGAATACTTTCGGTTTGTTCAACAAATCCTGGTGGATTTATATAAAAGTAGAAATTGCCAAATAAGGAAAATATATGGAATTCATAATACAGGATTGGGACAGGATAAAACCTAGTTGGTCTGATAGACCGACTTCTGATTAATAATATGTTTTATTCTCCGAAAACGCCCAATTAATAGTAGAGATATTGACAAAATACTATATTGGTTCGTACAGACTGACAAGCAGACCCTCGTTTTTGCATTCACTATCGGTGACAATTTTTTGCACGCGGTGTTGAAAAGAAGCAGAAGAGGGAGGGTCAAAGTCCAAAGGGGGAACTTTAGGAGGGAGAGGCAAATGTATTAGGCCAAAAAGCAAGTCTATTTTTAACTAACGCCAAGATCGGGACGGACCGACAGACAGAGGTACCCCGAAATTGGGCTGTAATTTTGGCTTTATTTTCAAATTGAAGTCAGAATTGGGAATCGTCCGATCCCATTGGCCAGCTTAGCTAATATTGAGAAAAAAAGTTGAAGGCTCGACGCCATTTGAATTATTACTGTCCATTGAACAGGACGATTGAAAGTCTGTGAAGTGTGACTTGCCTTATTAAATATATATTAAAGTAAAATAAAAAGGCGTCATAGTCCAGCCAGTGGCACGTCTGAAGTTGTGCCAATTCAACGTACCTGTGTGTTTTCATTGAATTTATGGTAAGACAGAAATTATTAATATTTTATTTTAAAATGTGAGTGTGAGATACTGCCATATGACAAATATTACGACTGTAAGTACATAGACTAAGTCCCTAGCCGACTTCTGCAGGGCCTAGAGATTGATCCATCATATAACAAGCTACAAGAGATGTGGAACTAATATATTTTATAGGTTGTCACCATGGATCATCTCACCTATCATATTTAATAGAAAAAGATCATTGAGAATGGCAGAGGTGTTGCAGCCATTAGGGGAGAGGAATGTGAAACTGGTACTACTTGTTACATCATTTATGCGGATGAGCTGGGTTGGTCAGATAGAGCTGACCCATGTCTGTTATTTTAAATATATTAGTGTTTGTAAAATTGGTGGATTAGATATTATGTTAACAACGGGCTGATCACCCGTTTGCCAGTCACTTCGTAAAATTGGTGGACTTAATGATATTATGTTAAGGACAAGAAGAAGATATTATGTTAAGACAGAACATAATTTCATGTTACAGGGTTTTTGTCTGGCACTAGCCCAGTGCCAGATTTCTGAGTGAAGAATTTGAGAAGACTATGTATTCCTGTAGTGATAGGTGTACACGCTGTCTACCCTATTACTTTTGGACAAGTACAACAGTGGCTGTTGGCCGGAAAGACAACTATCTTCTATCTTCAAGGGCCAGATAATTACAACAAACCTGGCCCAAGGAGAATTCATCAACTATTCCACCAGATAATAACTGAACTGTATTAGTAATAAAGACTTTTCCACCAATAAACATGTATAAAGAGAAAAGAAACTTTAGGAAGACAGACCGGGTATGATGTGAACACCCCGACCCGCCATCCAGTACAAATTAAGAATTAATATAAGTTTAGTAACATCATTATTCGATTTTAAAGTATGTGCTTGGACAGTTTGTCCTTTTTGTTTGATTGAATTGAATATCTAGATATATATATATATGTATGTATGTATGTATGTATATATATATATATATATATATATATATATATATATATATATATATATATATATATATATATATATATATATATATATATATATATATAAATTGATTTCATTTGATTTGACAGTCCTGACCAAAAGAATAAAAGAATATTAGGTTCAGGACTAATAAAATTGTAAAAAAGATTTTCTAATACCAAACTTAAATCACAGTGTTAGTCGAGTTGATCATAGAACTTAATATTTGTGAGTGTCTTGAGTATTGGGTTACCTAGACATTAGACGTAGCTATCAGACATACTAGTCTAAAATAAGTCTGAGTGAGATCTTAGGGTGGTAGTAGAACGGTTCCTGAGAACACACCTCATCAATTGTCATACTCAGGGGCCTTCACAGCTTGACCTCACTCAGTTACACTATAAAAATAACACCAACATTCATAACATCTAAAACCACCACAATTGGCTTGCTGTCTCCCAGAGGCTGTTGCCTTGGTTTCAAGATAGTTCAGCTTGTCCCTTCAGTGGTGGCTTTTTACTGCCTTGTACTTTTTTTTTTTTTTTTTGGTTAAAATTATTTTGAACGACCATCTTTATTCAGAAGTCCCCATGATACGCCCACACAAAGCATAGACCTGTTTAAGTCACCAAAACGAGTATAAAAAGTACGTACCGAAAAGGAAATCTTCTCCAGATTTTGCTCATGCAGATATTCAAGCTCAGTGGTCGGCAACCCAGGAACCGTGGGGATCTACTATAAAAACACTGAGGTCTGTCAAGATCTACCTCGATAAAATCATTTGTTCCCAAGTTTCATAGTGTCTAGTCTTTGGAATAAGTCCAGTCTATATGTAACTTTTATCTCTGGAAAATTAAACCTAAATATTTTACCAAATGTTCAATTCAAAGAAAAGATCGTTTTAAAAAAAATCTTATACAGTTAATGAATAAAGTGAATGTTAGGAAGCAAGCTTGCGCGTTTTCACTGGGAATGTAGTGAAAGTATCTTTAAACATCTGGACACCATACTTTTCAGTGCCGGTTTAAGAGGGCTAGTGCGAAATTTACGTAGGTTAAATTTTTACCCCCCTCTTGTCATCTAAAAATCTACCACATGATGCCATGGAATCTACAGGTAGATCTAGATCGACCGGTTGCTGACCCCTGCTCAAGATTATATGTCCACTCCTTCTTCTATTCTTCAACTATTAACTATCTGAGCTGTCTTCCCTACTTCAGTATTCGAGCTAGCAATTTTAGTGAAATTTTGTGTTTCAGGAAAGAGTTTGTTGGTTTTTTTTTTTTTGGTTTTTTTTTTGTGTGACAAAGTATCCCGTTCAACCATTGATGGGTTATAATTAAGATATATATAGTGTAGTAAATTCAAGACAATAAAATCTTATTTCCGATATCTAAATATAGTATCTTCTTCCCCCCTCCGCTCAGTCCAAATAGAGTAAGTCAATACCAAAATTGTATGAATGTATGTGTGTGTGACCTCTCCTTTCCTACAAACAAACAAACAATAAAAAAACAAACAAATACAAACAACAACAAATGAAAAAAAACAAGAAACAGAGTAAAGTCTTTCAGAACTGCCCTGTTGTTAACAAGGTGAAAAGGGGTGAGAAAGCTCGGGGTGTCTGAGATTACACCAAATCCACCAATTATCTGCCATCATCCACACGAGCACCCCATTAGACTACCCTTTATCCTCACACCATCATTGATTCTGAGATATTAATTTTAGTTCTTGTTATATACTGTGTTACTACAGTGTGCAGTTCTCTAGGTCTATCTATTCTCTATACCTGTTCCACAGTTATGTACGAATTGCATGCCTGTAAATAATCTGATATTGGTTTTCTCTGTTGTTCATACTTCCTACATTTTAGTAGGAAATGCTCTATATTATTTTGTTCTAGATACTCTGCACAGTAAGGTTCTTCTATTCTAAAATATCCCATTCCTAGTTGCAGTCTAAGAAGTTTCTTATTGCTAGGAATGTTTAGTTCTCCAGATACCTGACACGCTGTTGTTGGAATCTTTTACAATTTATATGCACATCTGCCCTTCAGACTTTTATCCCACTCTACTGTCCATTCCTCAGTTATTATTCTTTTAATTAAGCTTTTGATCTCTGTTTTACTCATCCCCACATTTATTTGGTTTCTATTATTTCTACTTTTCTTAGCTTCTTCATCAGCCTTTCCATTTCCTTCTATGTCACCATGTGAAGGTATCCAAGCTATTAGAAAAGAAAATTCTTTGTATTTGCTGGTAATACCTCTTCTGCTATATCAGGTCTACTGCATTCTCGTTAGTTTTTTATAGCTTGAATAGCTGAAAGTTAGTCTGTTAATATTGTCAATTTATGAGGAGAGTTGCAATCAAAGGGTTAAAGAATGGAAAAGCTCCTGGTCATGATAACTTAAATGCAGAGCTATTTAAGACAGACCCAGAGCTAGCAGCAGAACTTTTAGAACCACTATTTGCACAAGTCTGGAAAACAGGGACAACACCAACAGAGTGGAGAAAAGGAATAATTGTCAAATTGCCCAAGAAGGGAGATCTTGCAGACTGCAATAATTGGAGAGGAATAACTCTTCTCTCAGTTCCCAGCAAAATACTAGGCAGGATAATTATACAGAGAATCTCAAAAGCAGTAGACCACAAATTGAGGAAAGAACAAGCAGGATTTAGAAAGAACAGAAGATGTGTAGATCATATATTTACCCTCAGGAACATTATAGAGCAGTGCTCAGAATAGCAAAGAAGCTGTACATTAATTTCGTTGATTTTGAAAAGGCTTTTGACAGTATACATAGGGACAGTTTATGGAAAATACTGAGGGCTTATGGAATTCCAAGCTGCATAGTGTCAATTATAAAAAGACTTTATGCCAACTTTACGTGTAGCATTGGGCAGAGCAACCTAACCTTTGAAGTGAAGACAGGAGTACGACAGGGATGCCCCTTATCAACCACTCTATTTTTAACAGTCATAGACTGGGTGATGCGCCAGACAACAGAGGGCAATCCAAGAGGAATAAGATGGACTACATTTTCTACATTGGAAGATCTGGAATATGCAGATGACATTGCACTGCTAGCACATTCACATCAACACATCCAGGAAAAGACGGACAGACTTAATAAGTATAGCCAGCAGGTGGGCTTGAACATCAACCTAAAGAAGACAGAGGTCATGACACTCAATGTGAGCAACCCTGAGCCCATATCAGTAAGGAATCAGCAACTGGAACAGACAGATGCCTTCACATACCTAGGATGCATAGTAACACCAGACTGTGGAGCAAGCAAAGACATCAACAACAGAATGAACAAAGCAAGAACAGCCTTTTTTAGTCTAAACAACATCTGGAAGTCCTCAGTACAGCACAAGCACAAAATTAGGATTATATCAGAGCTGTGTGCTTTCTGTGCTTCTCTATGGCGCGGAGAGCTGGAGAGTTACAGAGAAGGAAATGTCGAAGTTGTCCTCTTTTCACACAACATGCCTAAGAAAAATTCTCAGAATCTTTTGGCCGAATATCATCACCAACCAAGATCTGCTTACTCGGAGTAAGCAAGAGGACATGCACACCATCATAGCTGGCAGACGCTGGAGCTGGGTTGGCCATGTCCTCAGAAGAGACCCCGATGCCATCACAAGAACAGCTAAGCTATGGACCCCTGAAAGAAAACGAAAGAGAGGCCGACCAAAAACAACTTGGCGGAGGACTGTGGAGGCTGAGATGCAAAGAATGAACCAGAGCTGGGGCACTGTACGAAGGATGGCCACCGACCGAGCAAAGTGGAATCAATTTGTTGTTGCCCTACAAGATGCCACCAGGCGTAATGGCCACTGACTGCTTTGACGGTCGGCGGCTAAGGATCAAAGACGAAGAAGAATGAGGAGAGTTGTTAGAGAAGATTTCCAGAGCTTTCAGAACTGCAACCGTCTCTGCTGTGAAAATAGATGTATTATCTGTTATACTGTATATCCTTTCACCATTTGCCACATCGGAACATAAATTCCTATCCCCAATTTGTTATCGTCTACCTCAGATCTATCTTTGTACACAGTAATACTGTTGATAAAGTCTGTTTTTCGGTCACCACATTGATAAATGCTTATTTTTGTGATATTGCTCGTCCAGTCACAATGTTCTTTAAATGGGTCAGGTTACCGACTGTTGGGGCCCTGACAAGGTGTACTGTTAGATGCATATATTCTGATGGAATGAGTGAGTGTAAACATCAATAATGAAGACGCGAATGGATGACAGTTCTACAGGTACACAGGACACTCACTCCAATCACACGTAGAAGTCAAGGATGGTTGGAACTACTGTGGTCGTTTCATACTGTTTAATTGGACGCACACACTTGGACAGTACGAGTATAGTTACAGGAAAACAGGTCGACATATATCATCATACTGTGGATCAATGGTCTACAATCTTAAGTTGGCATTCATGTTGAAGAACATTACAATGGAACATCCGTAGACAAGCACTTAGATTTCCACTGTTTATAAATATAATCATCAGGCCTTACTGACCGAGCATGTCAGTTAATAAATAATGTTCAAGCATGACTCCTAGACAGAACCTCTTTTCTAGCGAAGATTCCTTTAGGTAAAGTTCAGCAAATATTTCTGAAGACAATGTTAACCCACCAGTATTGGGTTTTCTTTATAACTGTGATCTCTTAATCATCACCTGATAATAAGGGGCATCCCTGTTCTCTGATCGATGATCGACAAAAAATAGGATCCAAAATGGCTTCTGGTTCCAGTGAGCATTACTCACTATACAAATGCATAGTAAAGCTTCAATAAAGGCTTTGTTCATGAACACAAATGTTTCTACAAGGATCAGCATATTCTTTCATCATAACTGCTGCATACAATCATATTCAGTGCTGCTAGGTAACATGTCATCCCGACATATTGATATAGATAATCATCATGTAGACGTCTGCCCATCTATGCCTAGCAAGGAAAAGTTCAGCAAAAAAGTTCTTTTACCTGGGCATGGGAAATACACTAGCAGAACACATACGCCCTCTCCTGGCGTTACAGAATAAACACTGGGGAACTCATAGACTTAATAATCATATCAGAAACTATCTTCTTCCCCATAATAGATCACAGCGATCAACAAACTTCGGACTGGTCTCCGACATGGCATTCACCAGGCATTCCATCATCACGGAAGACCCTTTTTCCTATTCGCATGCGCAGAAACTCCCTGACCCCATAGTTCAGTACAAGGAAAAATAGTCCCACATAGACATACAAAGATATCACGATATAAGACCGAATCGTCTGAAATAGACACGGAGTAAACATAGACTCGGACCATAAACATTCCTGCATAAACCTAAGCAAGAACAATCTGTTTCTGGCCCAACAAGGGACAGACCAACAAAATCTAGATTCATACGCCAGATTCGATATCCAGGGGAGATAACCCATATAACAAAAGTATCAATCAATCATGGGTGATATATCTTTGGCCAGGAAAGCATCCTGATTCTAAAAACAAATATTTTCTCTCAGACAAATAAATATTATAATAACTACATACATTGCCACCAGTAATCTGTTGGTAACAACTGTCCTTTGATATTTGTTGAATATATTTCCTGGCTTTGTTTTTAATAGTCAATCAACACCCTTTAGCTCCCCAAGGAGCATAGGCCTTCAGCAAACACATGCAAAGTCTTCCTGTCCTGTGCCATCCGCTCAAGTTCTTTCCATGTTTTCCTCATCATTTTCACCTCTGTTTCCAGTTGTTTTTAATAGTGCCATATCAGTTATTTTATTAATTATGCTTGCCAAGTGGTAATCTGTGTCTGGTTTCTTGAGCTCCCAGGGTGGTGTTCCAGTTAAGGCAGCACCCTTGTTGGTCTACTGTACTAATTTGTTGCCCCTGTAAGTTTATGTCAGTTATCTTATGTTTAACAATCCTACCCTAACTGAAGATCATTTTACTGTCTTATTCGCATTTAATTGAAATCCCCATTTATTCATCCATTTATATACTTTTTTATTTGTTCTTGAAGATTATTATATAATATTGTAAGATTTTTCCCAGACCTCCATATAGCAATATCATCTGCAAACTGTGTCAAATTATTTTTGAATTCTTTAATCAAATCATTTACCATTATTGTAAAAATTGAAGGGAATAAAACTGATCCTGAATGCCATTCTGTTGTTCATACATTTCTGACCTTTCAATGTTTATTTGTACTGTAAAATATCTATCTTGAAGAAAGTTCGCTAAGTATCTATACATTGTACAGTACCTGTAATTCCTATCTTTTTTATTATAAAGAGAGTACCTTCTCTCCAGCATTCATCGTAGGCCCTAGCTATATCGAGGAATATTGCCATTGTTTTTTATTTCTTTTGAAGTCCTAATTTGATTTCATGTTTGATTTTGATTATCTGATCCATAGTGCATCTATCCCTTCTAAATCCTGATTGAGTCTGGCTGTATATTTTATTCTTTTCCAAATAAAACTTTAATCTGTTATTTACTATGGTTTCTAATATTTTACCTAGATGGGAAGTTAAGGAAATTGGTCTGTATGAACTAGCATCATGTTCATCTTTTTCTGGTTTTAGTATTGGAATAACTACTGCCACTTTCCATGTCTTGGGAATTTTCCCCACATTCCAAATTTTGTTAAATAGAGATGTTACAATTCCTAAGGTACTCTTTGGTATATGTTTCAGTATTTCATAGCTCAAGATATCATGTCCTGGTGCTGTATTTGTTTTTTCCTTTATTACATTTTCCACTTCCTCCATTGTAATATATGCATTTAAATATGATAACTCATCTGTATTCTCAGTTACTTTTTCACTGAGTTTTGTAATGAGGTGTTTTCTTCTAGTGCTTCTCAGTCATCTTGTTTGGCTTGTAAGTGTCATTTATTATCATTTCAGTGGGCTGAGTTTGTTTGGCATGATTGGGTGTTACTAAGCTTGTATCATTTTCTGTGTCTTTTTGATTTACACGAGGATTAATTCTTGTTATTGAACCATCATTTAGTATGATTAATTCATTGTTTTCAATGAAATCTAACAGTATTTTTCCTGATTTGTCTATCAAATTACCAGTACCTCCCCAAGCTGTATGGTGAGCATTGAAATCTCCCACTATAATAGATTTATTGCTTAATCTCTTCTTTACTTCTGCAAGATCCCTATCATTTATATTACCACTTGAACAGTAGAGATTAATGATTTTTATTTCCCCTAATTCACTAAATACTATTATATAAAGGTAAAGGACGACCGTCATTAGATATTTGCAATACTTTAAATTAAAATTTTGTCTTGAAGAAACAATCAAAAACTTACATTTTAAGGTTATTTTTAAGAAAATGATGAGTTAAATCTGTTTCCCGAATGAAACTGGACAGAAGAGTATCTTGATTGTCTGTTGATTTAATCTGCATATCCGCACCTTCCTGTCTCCAGTTCATGTACTGTTTATCAATTGTGTTGTTGGCTTCTTTCCATAATCAAACTGTTCATGCACACCGTCATTTGCGCACTTTTCTATTTTCGGGAGAGTACATATAAGAGAAACAATACAATTATTGTCTAACTTTCAACTTAACTTTCAACCACCCCTTAGCTGTGGTTGAAAGTTAATGCACTCTCTCGAAAATAGAAAAGTGTGCAAATGACGGTGTACATGATGTGACCGACCAAGCGACGTATTTACGACGGGAATTATGGTATTGGATAATGATTAAGTCATTCCTAATAAATCTGGCATATTTTTTTTGCACTTCTACAATTCCACTTTATGAGTCTAATGTTCTATTCGTTTATATATATTATGTTTTGATTTGTTTGTTGATACTAGATTCTTCTAGTTTTCCTATTATATTGCTTATGTGGGCTTGTAGTTAAGTTTGAATTTCTGCAGGAATGTTTTCACTATGTTGGTTATGGAATCAATAAAATGTTGGCTATCTTCAATGGAGTTTTCCATATTTTTCTTCCACTTGCCTGCTTGTGTCTGTTTTTCTTCTTGTTTTTTGCTGCTGCTTATGATTTGTTTTTCTGTCTCAATCCTCTTTAGTAAATCCTCATTTTCCTCTGTCAGTACCACTAATCTAAGCAGCATCCTTAGCAACTTGTTGTTGAATGTTTTTAATGGTCATCAAGATTTCTTCTGCCTGTCTTACTGCATCTTCTGGTACTTATTTTTCAGGTAATTCTCTGTTTTTAAAGGTTCCTGTTCTATTGTCATTATTTCTGTGCTTTTCTGTATTATTTCAACGTTTTTATTATTTATTTTGGACGATTTGGAGATGCTATGTAAGTAGATTTTTGCTGTTGGATGACTAATTAAATGGTGTGTTGGTGTTGATTGATTTTATAAGTGCAAGTTTGGTCTGTTGATAATGGGGGCATCCTAGGATTCATGAACTATGGTTTTCTAGACAATTTGCACATTTCCGGTTTTTATTTGTTGTTTTATAATCATTATCTTCCTTCGCTAGTTTGCATTTGTCATAGATGTGGGCGCCTGCACAGTATGTGCATTTTGGTGTATTTCTACACAAGCGTTTTGTATGGCTAAATTTCTGACATTTGGAACACCTGATTACTGGGGGAATGTACATTTCTGTAGGAATTTTCCTGCTGCCATTGTACAAGTCTACCTCTGCCTCTCTTGCCCTGGGGGTTCCAGAACAAGGACTGCCTTGTAGTGCTATCAACAGGTTTCTTCAGTGTGTGTCCTATCCATCGCCATCATCTTCTTCTCATCTCTTGTTCACTGGCACTTGTCTGGTTCTTGTCTTCAGTTCCACGTTGGTAACCTTGTCATACCATTTTAATCCCTCTATTCTATGCAAGCACCCATTTATGAAAGTCTGTAGCTTTTTGGTTGTTGTCTTGTTGTTCTCCATGTCTCAGAGCCATACAATAGGACTGACTTCACATTTGAGTTGAAGATTCTTATTTTCGTGTTGGATCAGATTTCTCTTGATCTCCATATATTTCCCAATGCAATGAAAGCTTCTCTTGCTTTTTGTATTCTTATTTTAATATCACTGTCTGTCCCTCCAACTTTGTCTATATTGCTGCCAAGATATGTGTACGATTCTACATCTTGTATTGGTGTTTCTTCAAGTTCAACCCTGTTATCATTACCTGCATTTATTCTCATTATTTTTGTCTTTTCCCTGTGTATTTTCAGACCCAATTGCTGTGACCTTTCATCGAGCGTTTTCAATTTGTCCTGCATCTGATTACGGTTATGGGACAGAAAAGCCAAGTCATCAGCAAAATCCAGATCATCTAGCTGCTTAGTCAGAGTCCACTGGATTCCATTTTTGTTGTGTGTTGTCGATGTTCTCATAACCCAGTCTATTGCTTGTAAGAAAAGAAATGGAGACAAGAGGCATCCCTGTCGCACTCCTGTTCTTATCCCAAACGGTTCTGTAAGCTGTCCTTCATGAAGAACTCTGCATGTCATGTCTTCTTATGTTTTCTTTATTAATGATCTTCAGGGGAACTCCATAATGCCTCATCAATTTCTAAAGTGATTTTCTGTCTACACTGTCAAATGCCTTTTCGTAGTCCACAAATCCTATGTATAGTGGTGAATTCCATTCCAGACTTTGTTCAACTATTATTCTCAAAGTGGCTATCTGGTCTGTACAGGATCTGTTTTGTCGAAAACCTGCTTGTTCATCTCTCAGTTTCTTGTCTATGGACTCTTTTAATCTCTCAAGAATAATCCTGTTTAATACTTTTCCTATCACCCGTGTGTTACCGGGGCCCGAAAGGGGAGCAAAGAATAGTAACACTGTCCCCTACCAAGCATGTCGTAAAAAGCGACTAAGGAGGGTTGGGCATGGGGCCGGTTACACCATCCTGTAAAAAAATTTTAAACCACAAAAAACTTCAACAAATATGGACAAGTCAAATAAAGAAAATAAAACACAGCCATCCAAGACAGGGGAAGGTCCTCTCGCGGGGAGGCGTATGATGCAACACAGAGAAAGCCGAAAGGAGTCTGTGTTGCTGACTAACCTTCTTTCTTCTAGGAGAACTTCCAGATTTGGCACCTGGAATGTTCGGACATTAAACGAACAAGGGAAAGTGGCGCAAGTAGCAGCAGAAATGAGGGAATACAAAATCGAGGTTCTGGGAATGTGTGAAACAAAGTGGAAGGGGGTAGACAGGAAGAAACTCATCACAGGTGAATTGGTGCTGTCCTCAGGACATGAAGACGAAAGTTCACACCACAGTGAAGGGGTAGCTCTTATGTTATCTAAAGAAGCACAGAAAGCACTAATTGAATGGGAAGCTGTTGGACCCAGAATAATAACAGCTTCTTTCAAAACAGCTAAAAGAAAATTCATGTAAATGTCATCCAATGTTATGCACCAACTAATGACAAAGAAGAGTCTGTGAAAGAAGCATTTTATACTAAACTACAGGAAATTATGGATAAAGTAAAAAGAAGAGACATCACAATTTTGATGGGTGACATGAATGCAAAGATAGGTACAGTCAACACTGGATTTGAAGAAGTCACGGGAAAACATGGGCTAGGAGTAATGAATGAAAATGGAGAGCTATTCGCAAACTTCTGTGCTTCATATCAACTGGCTATAGGAGGAAGCATGTTTCCACATAAGAGAATACACAAGGCAACATGGATATCACCAGACCATAGAACAGAAAATCAGATTGATCATATATGCATAAACAAGAAGTTTAGATCATCATTGCAGGATGTAAAGGTATATAGAGGAGCAGATGTGGCATCAGATCACCATCTTCTGATAGCCAAAGTAAAAATGAAACTCAAGAGATATGCAACAATGCAAAATTATAGACAACAGTTTAATGTAAGACAGCTAAGAAATCAAGAAACAAGAGACAAATTTGCGGTCACAGTATCCAACAAATTCCAAGTGCTCCAACAGATGGAAGATGTAGAGAATACAGAAGACTATTGGCAGCAGGTCAAAACAGTATGGAAGGAGACATGTGAAGAAATACTGGGGAAAAGGGAAAGACAACAAAAAGCATGGATAACAACAGAAACCATCAATAAGATAAAAGACAGAAAAAAACAAGAAAGCAGAGTTAAACACAAGCAAAACTAGAAGCTCCAAAGCCAAGGCTCAAGAAGTGTACACAGAAGCAAACAAAGAAGTAAAAAGAAGTATCAAAAGAGACAAGAGGAAGTATATTGAGGAGTTGGCAAGAGAGGCAGAAGATGCTGCAGCCAAAGGAAATATGAGAGAACTGTATAGCAGCACAAAGAAGCTAACAGGGAAATACAAGCAAACAAGTTGCCTCATAAAAGACAAGAATGGGAAACTGCTCAGCAATATACAAGAGCAAATGAAGAGGTGGACAGAATATTTTGGGGACCTTCTCAATAGACCAGCTCCACAAAACCCGCCGGACATCCAGCCAGCAGAAGAAGAGCTACAAATTAACGGTGAAAGACCAACGAAGGAAGAAATAAAGAAAGCCATAAAGCTTCTAAGAGAGGGAAAAGCGTCTGGACCTGATGGCATTCCAGCAGAGGCCATCAAAGCAGATATCGACACGGCTACAGAGATGTTATATAAATTACTTGGTAAAGTCTGGGAAAAGGAAGAGATACCAGCAGAATGGAAGGAAGGATATCTGGTTAAGTTGCCTAAGAAGGGAAATTTACAAGAGTGCACAAATTATATAGAGGAATAATGTTACTATCAGTGCCAGGAAAAGTATTAAACAGGATTATCCTTGAGAGATTAAAAGAGTCCATAGACAAGAAACTGAGAGATGAACAAGCAGGTTTTCGACAAAACAGATCATGTACAGACCAGATAGCCACTTTGAGAATAATAGTTGAACAAAGTCTGGAATGGAATTCACCACTATACATCGGATTTGTGGACTACGAAAAGGCATTTGACAGTGTAGACAGAGAATCACTTTGGAAATTGATGAGGCATTATGGAGTTCCCCTGAAGATCATTAATTTAATAAAGAAAACATATGAAGACATGACATGCAGAGTTCTTCACGAAGGACAGCTTACAGAACCGTTTGGGATAAGAACAGGAGTGTGACAGGGATGCCTCTTGTCTCCATTTCTTTTCTTGCTGGCAATAGATTGGGTTATGAGATCATCGACAACACACAACAGAAATGGAATCCAGTGGACTCTGACTAAGCAGTTGGATGATCTGGATTTTGCTGATGACTTGGCTCTTCTGTCCCATAACCGAAATCAGATGCAGGACAAATTGAAAACACTCGATGAGAGGTCACAGCAATTGGGTCTGAAAATACACAGGGAAAAGACAAAAATAATGAGAATAAATGCAGGTAATGATAACAGGGTTGAACTTGAAGAAACACCAATTCAAGATGTAGAATCATACACATATCTTGGCAGTAATATAGACAAAGTTGGAGGGACAGACAGCGATATCAAAATAAGAATACAAAAGGCAAGAGGAGCTTTCATTGCATTGGGAAATATATGGAGATCAAGAGAAATCGGATCCAACACGAAAATAAGAATCTTCAATTCAAATGTGAAGTCAGTCCTATTGTATGGCTCGGAGACATGGAGAACAACAAAGACAACAACCAAAAAGCTACAGACTTTCATAAATGGGTGCTTGCGTAGAATAGAGGGATTAAAATGGTATGACAAGGTTACCAACGTGGAACTGATGACAAGAACTAGACAAGTGCCAGTGGAACAAGAGATGAGAAGAAGACGATGGCGATGGATAGGACACACACTGAGGAAACCTGTTGATAGCATTACAAGGCAGTCCTTGTTCTGGAACCCCCAGGGCAAGAGAGGCAGAGGAAGACCAAGAAGTACATGGAGAAGAGAGTTGGAAACAGAGGTGAAAATGATGAGGAGAACATGGAAAGAACTTGAGATGATGGCACGGGACAGGAGGACTTGGCATGTGTTTGTTGAAGGCCTATGCTCCTTTGGGAGTGGAGGGTTATGAATGAATGAATTCTTTTCCTGGCACTGATAGTAACATTATTCCTCTATAATTTGTGCACTCTTGTAAATTTCCCTTCTTAGGCAACTTAACCAGATATCCTTCCTTCCATTCTGCTGGTATCTCTTCCTTTTCCCAGACTTTACCAAGTAATTTATATAACATCTCTGTAGCCGTGTTGATATCTGCTTTGATGGCCTCTGCTGGAATGCCATCAGGTCCAGATGCTTTTCCATCTCTTAGGAACTTTATGGCTTTCTTTATTTCTTCCTTCGTTGGTCTTTCACCATTAATTTGTAGCTCTTTTTCTGCTGGCTGGATGTCCAGGGGGTTTTGTGGAGCTGGTCTATTGAGGTCCTCAAAATATTCTGTCCACCTCTTCATTTGCTCTTGTATATTGCTGAACAGTTTTCCATTCTTATCTTTAATGAGGCAACTTGTTTGCTTGTACTTCCCTGTTAGCTTCTTTGTGTTGTTATACAGTTCTCTCATATTTCCTTCTGGAACCCCCAGGGCAAGAGAGGCAGAGGTAGACCAAGAAGCACATGGAGAAGAGAGCTGGAAACAGAGGTGAAAATGATGAGGAGAACGTGGAAAGAACTTGAGATGATGGCACGTGACAGGAGGACTTGGCATGTGTTTGTTGAAGGCCTATGCTCCTTTGGGAGTGGAGGGTTATGAATGAATGAATTGTACAAGTGCGAAGGGATTTCCTGTCCTTCCATTGTAATAACTACAGTTGAGTTTACCAATTGTCTTTATATTAGTTCAGTTTTGTTAATTTTGTATTGAGTATTGTCTGCTCTCAGCCTATTTAGAAACTCTTCTTTAATCAGTTGCATGTCTATACCTTTGATGACATCATCATTCCTTTCCGTTCCCTGTGGAACATATGGCAGAAACAGTTGCTCTCCATCGATTTCTATTCTGGGCTGTCTTTTTCATCTGTGCCCAAGTCATTCAAAATTCCCTAGCCTCCTCTTCAGCAGTTCTTCCCCAAGTTCTCTTTGGCCTCCCCACTCTTCTTTTCTCCTGTGGGTTCCAGTCAAGGCAATTCTGGCTGTGCTTGATTTTTCTCTTCTGAGTGTATATGTTACGTACATTTATTACCTAAGGGGGTAGTCTTCGGTCCTGCCAAATGTACGCACCAGTCTCAATATAGTTATATTATTTGTGCGGTCGAATGATTCGCGCACTGACGTGCACAAAGCAGTGTGAGTTGCTTTGGGACGCACGGGTAACCTAGTTGGGTAGTTTCTGACGTCATGATTTGGAGGGGGCAACATGGACCTTGTTTATGTCCGTGATTGATATATATTATTATTGTATACATGGCACGTTTATGGAAGCCATTTATTCTAGTGATCTGTATTGGTCTTCAGGTCGAAACCAATAGCAGTAATGTCACGTAAGTTATCGCCCCAATTCTTAATGTATGCTGTATTGTAAGACCGCTCTTATACCAGTCTAGCGGGAATATGTTATTCCTAGAATGGACCCACAGAGTCGTTAGCCTTTAGGATTCGTATCGTAGAAGAAGGATTCCTACGAGTGGGAAAGAAGTTAATTTGATTGCAGTATTTATATGTGTAAACGCCTTTATTGTAATGCCAAAGTCGTGGCATGTTTTGAGAGGTTAGTTAAAACCTAAAGATACTAACTCAGATACCTCTTCATATACGTACCAGTGAATATCTATTGAGTCTACGTTATATGGAACTATGTCTTGGATAGAAACAGTCTCTTATTGGACGAATGCGGGAGTTCGTGGTATGGGAGTACATGCTTAAGTGGATGACCTCAAGCAAGGTCAACGGACATTCCCTTGCTGTTAAAACCTAGTAGGAATATTATTGGATTCTTATTACTTACGTGAGAGAGGATTTTAGATATGAATGACCAGAGATGTATCGTTTTATCGGAACTGTCACTACTATGTATAAATTGTTCATCGTACCTGTCAAGGAACATTGTACCGTCTTGTCAAACGTTTTCGTACCACGTAATAAATTATAATAACTTTACCGACGAGTTGAGTATGATCATGTTGGCCTGATTTTGCCTTCCACTCGTTGAAGTTCTGTTGGATAGCTCTTCATCTAATTTTCATTCTACATTCGCGTCAAGATGCTAGTACACTGGTACCTCTGCTACTAGCTATCATGTTACCAAGAAAAAGAGCGCTCAACAGTAAATGGTATGCCATTGTGGTCTGGAAATCAATAATTTCAAAGTAAACGTACCCTATACGAGTATCGGTTGAATGGAAGATTTGTACTTTCAAGGCGACAACATCTTGGAATCTACTGTGTTGGTGAATCACAATCAACTTACGGACAGGGTCAAGGTCATCAATCAACATCCACGTCAGGTTGTACAGTGACTGTCTACCTTGGAATCACCTCTTCGTCAGTATTGCGTGCGAGCTGTGGTCTAATACTCAGAACGAAGTATTTATCCTCAAACGTACATCCACGGAGACGAGGCACATTGATTTTTTACCTGCACGCGAGATGAGTATAACGTGTTTTCGTTGTACACTTTATTACGTTTAGCTGTGCCTCATGTAGTTATGTCCACATTTATATTTTTCATGTTACATGTTATATGTGTTGTATTCTTCGTGGGAGGTAGGGAGGTTGATCTGACGAACGAGATCCATCTCGAAGCCCATTCGGGCTCTTCGTCAGACGTTCTGTAGGGCTCATTTTGTAAGTTTCAATTGAGCGATAATTCCGGTACAAGGCTAGAAACCTTGCCGAAGTTCCGATCGCTAGTTGTCCCTTATAACAGTATCTGTTTAGCTGTTTCGTCACAGTTTTAATTGTTGTTTTCGTAGCTATTTTTACTTGTATCTTAGTTTCATGATGTATTTTGTATGTGATTATTGTCCGTCTAACCTGTCTATCATTCAGTTTTTTACAAAGCATATGTTTTTACACTGTGTTGTCAATTGTCTTGTGCATTATTGGATCGTAGATGTCATCGTAATTTTTTTACGACATTCTATTTTAGTTCCACATTTTTATTTTATTTGATTTCTACGACTGTAGTCATTTGTCTTGATTATCGTGTCGTGTCAGTATTGTACTGTTGTCTGTCACGTTATTGCTTTCACACCATTACATGTTATAAATTACATTATTAATTATTAATATTATTGCCTATTATATAACTTGATTTTACCGTTCTAGGACAGGAACGAAGACCAATAGTTGTAGTAACACTTTTAAGTAGTATTATTACATAATAATATTAAATAATGTCTACCTTAGACTATTTCATTAAGCAAGCAAAAGCTCTTCAGATGGCTCCTGATGAAGTAAAAGCATTTGCACTTGCAGAATATAAGAAAGCTCAAGAAATAGAAGCCGAACAGAGAAAGTTAGAAACTTTAAGACTAGAAAAACTTCAATTTGAGGCAGATCAAAAACGGATTGAGTCTGAGGAGAATGAGAAAAAAATTAGATTAACTGCTGAGGAGGATGAAAAGAAGAGGAAATTTATGGCTGAGGAAGAGGAGAAAAAAATGAGACTAGCCGCTGAATTAGAAGAGAAACGATTTCAGCGTGAGTCCGAACAGAAGCAAAGGGAGGCTGAAGAAAGACTTAAAATTGAAATGGAAGTTAAACAAAATGAAATGCAAAATAAACAGAAGGAAATGGAAGAAAGAAGATTAATAGCTGAACAAAATACATTACGACTTCAGCTTGAGATGGAAGAGAATGATAAAAAACGACAGCATGAACTGAAATTAGCAGAGTCAGAATATGAGAGACTTAGGTTAACTCAGGAAGCTAATTCTCAGAGAACTTTTGAAAGCCAAACTTCATCCAGACATGACCATTTTAAGGAAATTCACCTTAAATTACCAAAATTTAATCTCCCGTCTGATGACGTGATATTCTTCCTAGATAGGTTTGAGGCCACTTGTGTGTCTTATAACGTGGATAAAACACTGTATTGCACATATTTATCCAGGTTACTTACTGGGGATGCTTTAGCAGTTTATCATACTACCAGTATTAATGAGAAGAATGATTATAATGCTCTTAGAGCCGCACTTCTGAAAAAATTTCAAATGTCAGAAGATGAATACCGATTAAGATTTCGTACATTGCTACCGCAATCAAGCAGAAATTTCAGTGATTTTCTGTCACAAATACGACTCACCCTCGAAAGATGGATCGAATTATCCAAAATTGAAAAGTCGTATGAAGGTCTCTTCGATTTACTGATGCGCGATAAGGTACTATCGTCTGTAAATCCTACATTTCTCGCATTTTTTACACGAACGGAAACCTTTATCAATGAAAGATTTAGAAGAACATGCAAAAAATTTTTGCACTGCTCACCCAACCATGGATCTGAGTAATGCACATATTAAGAGTGAATTGCCTGTTGCTTTTGCAGCACAACAAAACAATTTTTCACGCAATCGTTCCTTTAGTACTGACAGGTATGTCAATAAGGGAAATAATTACAATTTTAACAATGATAACTTTTACAAAGGGAAGCAATTTCAACAATCTGCTCCATTTAATGTTTCTTGGAACCAAGCTCACAGATCGCGAGATTTTGGTAACAATAATTTTAAAAATAATCAAGGACATCACTCTCTACTGTCGGTCTTGTTTGATATGTCAGGAAGTTAAGGTACGGGGTCCATTTCATGCGGCTCCTATTCAAGCTGCGGACATCCCGATTAGACCATTTGATAAAATGGCTATAGACATTATTGGTCCGATGCTTCCATCTGCTAGAGGGCATACGCATATTCTTACGTGCATTGATATGTGCACTCGTTGGCCTGAGGCCATCCCTCTCAAGAACACTTCATCTGCCAGTGTAGCAGAGGCATTGATGTTAATCTTCTCACGCATTGGTTTTCCACGGAAAATCTTGTCGGATCATGGGGTTCAGTTCATTTCTGAATCCATGTCTCAAGTTATGAAGACATTAGGTATAGACAGATCTCTTAGTTCTATTTATCATCCAATGTCAAATGGGTTAATTGAGCGTCTCAATAGGACACTCAAGCAGTTGTTGGGTAAGATGACCCAAGACCATCCCCAAGACTGGGATCGGGTCATACCCGCGGCTCTGTTTGCGTATCGCGAAGTACAAAATCAAGCCACGGGGTTTTCTCCATTCCAGCTAGTTTTTGGCACGCAACCACGCGGTCCGATGTCGTTAATCCACGACTTATTGGTTGACGAGAATATTGAAGAGGAAACTCAATCCTCTTATGAGTATGTGATCTCTCTGAGAAAGAGAATCATAGATGCTTGTAGACTAGCTACTGCATCATCCGAACAAGCCAAAGAAAAAGCTCGTCTATTTGCAAACAAGTATAGACGTCTTCGCCAGCTCATACCTGGTGATGAAGCTTTTGTCTTACTACCTGCGCATAACAATCGTCTTTTAATTACCTGGAGAGGTCCTTTCAGGATCATCTCAAGAATATCCGATGTCGACTACATCGTTGATGTTAATGGTAAACATAAAACCTTCCACATTAACATGTTGAAGGAGTATTACTCACGTCCTGATTATCTACAGTCAGTGTTCCAGGCAACTGACGATCCTACACCTCCTATTCAACACTATTCTAGTTTGTCAGTCATCCAAGAAGAAGAATCTTCTTTCGATGATGTACAACTACCAATACCAGTTGTACCACTCCATTCCACTGAGAAATGGAATGATGTTACAATCTCATCTACTCTTTCGGCTGATCAACGTCAGCAAGTCTCTAATATTCTACACTCGTATGAGGATGTCCTCACTGACATCCCAGGTCATACGTCAGTCATCCAACATGACATTATTCTGACTGACGATACGCCTATTCGAGTTCGCCCATATCCTATCCCTTTACACTTTCGTGATAAGGTTGATAAGGAATTGGATGAGATGCTTCAATTAAATATAATTGAACCATCTTCATCACCATATTCTTCTTCTATGGTAATCATTAGAAAGAAGGACAACAATATACGTCTTTGCGTAGATTACAGGAAATTAAACAAAGTTACAAAATTCGATGCGGAACCGTTACCTCTTTTAGACGACTTATTGGAGAGGTTATCTCATGCCACATTCTTTTCGAAATTTGACCTTTCAAAGGGCTATTGGCAAGTGCCACTAACTCTAAAGCAAAGCCATTCACCGCTTTCTCGACGCCACGGGGTCTTTTTCAATGGAATTTTATGCCATTCGGACTAATGAATGTGCCAGCTACCTTTGTACGCATGATGCGCCGCATATTGTCTCATCGTCCCGATGTCATTACTTATATAGATGACATCTGTCTTTTCAGTGACTCTTGGGATGAACATATTCATGGATTAAAAGCTTTACTTTCTACCTTACGAGATTATAATTTAACAGCAAAACCTTCAAAGGCTTTTGTCGGTTTTCATGACATCTCATTTCTGGGTCACCGCATAGGTCATGGTTTCATGTATACAGAAGACAGTAACGTCTCTAAAATTTTAAACATCTCAGCACCTAAGACAAAAAAACAAGTTAGGTCTATTTTAGGACTAATACAGTTCTATTCAAAATTCATCCCTCATTTGTCTACTATAACTGCACCTTTTTCGTCTCTACTGAAAAAAGGCACATCTAATGTAATAAAGTGGTCGCAGGATCACCAAACGGCGTTAGACTATATAAAACGATTTTTTTCAAAAAGAACCTTTTTTGAGGTTGCCTAACAAAAATCTCACTTTCATCCTTCGCAGTGATGCATCTTCTTACGCTATTGCTGCAGTTTTTGATGCAGGAATATAACGGCACATTATTTCGGTGATGTACGTGTCCAGAAAACTTACGGAGAGCGAACTCAAATACTCCGTTCTGGATAAAGAGCTCCTAGCGTTGGTGTGGGCAATCACAAAACTGGAACGTTACCTCCTTGGTTCACACTTTGTGGTGGAATCTGATCAAAAAGCTCTTACCGCACTGACCTCGAAAAAACGTTAAAAATCATCGAAGTCAGCGCGTTACGCTATAGCGCTTCAACCATTCAATTTTTGAAATACGAGCTATTCCTGGAGTGAAGAATGTGTTCGCAGACTGTTTGTCGAGATGCCCAAGCGAACTTGTCGAAACTAAACCACTTCCAGATGTTGAAACATCCTCACCGATAACATGAATAACTGTGTACATTTTCATTGATTATACATCTATAAAGACTGATCATATAACTGAAGTATTCGTATAAATATATCTTTCAGGATATACTTACTTATGGATTATAACATTACTTCTTGTGTAGTAACGTTTTATTAGAACGGGAACAGTGGTATTAGAATAACATTTTATTAGGACTGCAACATTGGTACTACAGTAACTTTTTATTAGTATGGAAACATTGTTAAAAGCGACAAATATACATTTGTTATTCCTATGGAACATATTACACTACATATCGTGTTCGAGAATATATTTTATCGTGTATGGAACATTGAGAACATCGTCTCGTCGATTACTAACTAGTTGTAACTGAACATTGACATTGAGTTATATTGGAATTACTTAGAATATATTAGTAACTGGTTATTTGTTAGTAATTAAGAAATATATAAATTAGAATAATTCAATTTAATCTATTTAATTACTTATGGATCACACATATACTAACTTTCTTAGTTGTCACGTAATACCTGCATTCACGGGTCTTAGTTATGATATCTCACTGTTAAGATCACTAGTCAACCATACTAGTGTTAGAAAACATTAAGTGTGTTGATTCTTAAAGTGTTTAATTTTGCATTGCTTCATTTTTGCACATTGTATTTTCAATTTTTCTGTTTTATTGATTCTCTTGTCATTGATTATCATCAGTGTTGCTGTTCATTTTTATTTTTGAAATCATATGTTTCGAATTTTTTTTTTAGAAAACTTAGTTGAATTTTATTATCATCTTTTTTTTTTAATGGTTTTTTCATTTTCATTGTCAACTTCTTTTACTTCGAATATTACCACATCGTTCCAAAGTAGGTCGATGGTGGATGTGTGCTTTAATGCATACTATCATTTAGTTATATTGATTTCGTTTAATATTCTTTTCTTAATATGGTATAACTTTATGCATTTCATATATATTTCTTGTTGTAGTTTTGACTCACCTCTCCCGGGGTACTAAGTTCAAAAAAAATTTCACTGGAGTTCGCAACTCATCATAATGTTAAGTTATAATTATTTGTCAATAGAATTAATTTTTTTTTTGAAGGGGGGAGTTTCCTCTTGTAATAAGGGAGCTGTTACGTACATTTTTGTATTACCTAAGGGGGTAGTCTTCGGTCCTGCCAAATGTACTTGCACGTGTGTTCAGTCATCAATATTTAGTTATATTATATTGTGCGGTCGAATGATTCGCGCGCACTGACGTGCACAAAGCAGTGTGAGTTGCTTTGGGGGGTCGGGTCGCTGACGCACGGGTAACCTAGTTGAGTAGTTTCTGACGTCATGATTTGGAGGGGGCAACATGGACTTGGAATATAGATCTTGATATAGCTTCATATGTCCGTGATTGATATATATGACGATCTAATTTCATTAGCCGAATTGTTATTGTATAGCTGTTTTGGTCAAGTCCCAGGTTTCCACCGCTGCCCCATGTAATGTTATGATTTATGTATATAAGCATTACCTATAATCGTCATCTATGTTTCTGAGAGAGCACGTTTTCATGGAAGCCATTTATTATATTTACAATTGTTGTGGTTTCGTACTTTAATGTATTCATATTACAATCTGTATTGGTCTTCAGGTCGAAACCAATAGCAGTAATGTCACGTAAGTTATCGCCCCAATTCTTAATGTATGCTGTATTGTAAGGCCGCTCTTATACCAGTCTAGCGAGAATATGTTATTCCTAGAATGGACCTACAGAGTCGTTAGCCTTTAGGATTCGTATCGTAGAAGAAGGATTCCTACGAGTGGGAAAGAAGTTAATTTGATTGCAGTATTTATATGTGTAAACGCCTTTATTGTAATGCCAAAGTCGTGGCATGTTTTGAGAGGTTAGTTAAAACCTAAAGATACTAACTCAGATACCTCTTCATATATGTACCAGTGAATATCTATTGAGTCTATGTTATATGGAACTATGTCTTGGATAGAAACAGTCTCTTATTGGACGAATGCGGGAGTTCGTGGTATGGGAGTACATGCTTAAGTGGATGACCTCAAGCAAGGTCAACGGACATTCCCTTGCTGTTAAAACCTAGTAGGAATATTATTGGATTCTTATTACTTACGTGAGAGAGGATTTTAGATATGAATGACCAGAGATGTATCGTTTTATCGGAACTGTCACTACTATGTATAAATTGTTCATCGTACCTGTCAAGGAACATTGTACCGTCTTGTCAAACGTTTTCATACCACGTAATAAATTATAATAACTTTACCGACGAGTTGAGTATGATCATGTTGGCCTGATTTTGCCTTCCACTCGTTGAAGTTCTGTTGGATAGCTCTTCATCTAATTTTCATTCTACATTCGCGTCAAGATGCTAGTACACTGGTACCTCTGCTACTAGCTATCATGTTACCCGAAAAGAGCGCTCAACAGTATATTACTTTGTTTCTTTGACAATTTCCAGCTTGACTGTAACACTATGTGCCAAATCTAAAGAAACAAGTTGTTTTTCAAGGTCTTTTAACAGAGCTGATACCTTTTTAAGTATTGATTGATCACTGTAATTATTATGCCATATTGTGCTCTCTTTATTTGTACAATTCATCTTTTGTCAATAAATGTTTCTAGCATATTTATTATCTTACCATCGGGTAATGCTTTAAGTCTGACAACTTCACCACATTTTTGGATTATCTTTACTCTCGTCCTTAGTGCTTCAATAAGACCGTGATTTCTTCTTAAAAAAGTTAGTTGCTTATCCTTTACAGGACGTGGCAATCAACCCCAGCTTTTATTGGCTGTTTGTGATTTTTCTAGGCAATTTTTTTCATTCAGTGATTTCTTCTTACCAGATTAATACGCTGCATGTTTTCTTGTTTTATCTTTATCAAGACTCTTGACTGCCTTTATATTTGAATCAACAATTTTGTTTTCACAGCAGTTATCTGGTTTTAGATGTTGACTTCTTCCTCTTTTTTTTTAAAAATGTTGTTCTTTACAATGTTTCTTCATTTTCTTGAATCTTTTGGTTCTCTCTGTAAATAGCTTCTGAATTGTGATCTGTAACTCTGTCCACATCTGCCCGTGACTTTCGTTGAATTCTGTCCGTTTTTATCCTTGTTAGCATAGGCATGGCTAAAAAAAAAAAAAAAAAGGAAACTTGTTCACTTCAAATACAAAATATTCTAGCTAACGCTAACACTACATTTTAAAGGAAATAAATGCGCGTCAAAATGACATTTAAAATGTCACCTCTGACCTGTTATCACATTGAAAGTCACGATCGCAAAATTAAGTTAAAAGCTTGTAAAATGCAAATAAATATTAACGTAACACAAAAATATAATTCACCAAAATATAAACGAACTAATTATAGTGGGATTTGTGAGTTCGTTGGGATTGTGGCTTCTCTTATGGTTTTTGTGCAAAATCATTTACCACCGTGTGCTCATCATTCATTACGGTGTCAATAGATGTAAATTAGAATTTCACCCCGTTTTCCAAGTCCACTGCTTCAAATCCAACGAAGTGCATTAAAAAAATATATATCAAAGTTCTTTTTTTTTAAGGGGGGGGGGAGGTATTTTTAAAAATTACTTTTCTTCCCGCCCACTTAGTCGTCTGAATATTAAATTAGGTTGTGAAAATGTTAGGATTGGAACGGACACAAGTTTGGGAAGTAATGTTAAGGATTTCAATGACGAATTACATCACTACAAGTGCTTCATGTTTGTCATTAAACGTTCCGAGTGTAGCCACTCCTCAATTGCACTGGAATAACGCGGATGCATGACACATCATTTCAGTGACATGCCGGTTCACGCAATTATGCCTTTTTGTAAGGAGCTCGAACATCGCTATTTAAAGTGAACGCATGCAGTTTGAAGCGATATAATAGCGCTTGAAAAAAATATAACAATCAATGATAATGCGAAATAACACCCCCCTCCCCCCAATTTTTTATATATTTTAAATCCGTGTTTCTTCCCGCCCCCGCCCTGCAGTTTAGCAACGCGGAAAACTGACAAAACCGAGATGGCCAGTTTGCCTTTTCGCTTTTGGAGTTGCCAGATAATAATATATTTGTACCATTATGTGTAAATTTTATCTCATTAGTGTTTCCTTCCAATTGGACGATATTTTTTAACGATTCTCTACTTTCCCTAAACATTTTATTTTTAAAATGAAAATTTATAATCTTCTTCTTCTTCTCGTTCGCTGTTGTTTAGAAATGTCTACACAAGAAGTCCGGTTTTCTGGATGTATGTTGCTGTGGTTGAAAGTTCTTCAAGACTCCCAAACAGCTTTGTGTGGATGTGCGTCTCTGTGGGCCAATGTTCAGTTCGCAATTGACTAAGCATGTGGCAGTCTTGCAGGATGTGTTCGGCTGTCTGTAAAATTTATAATAATTGTTGCTGCTACTGTATCATTGTTTACTACTATTTTAACAATTCCAGTGTGGTTTAGGTCAATGTGTTAGGTGGTGCCAGTGTGAAATTAAAAGTGGTAGGGACAGGTAAATATTAAATTTCTTTCCTGCCAGCAAATAAAAGATCTGGGAGATGTGCGGATCATCGTCACTATCATCTTATATTCTTGAAAATGGCTTTGAAAAGCACCCCCCCCCCCTTTATTTACATGTGTCACTTAGGCGCTGCAATACAAATTTTTCTTGCTATTTCGCTAGTCCATCATTTATATCAATTCCGCCCTTTCCTCTCCGTTTTCCCCTGCTTCTAATTCCCGTAAATATTTCCCGTTGTTATCAGATTTTACACACTATGTCATCAGTGAAGTATCTTCAAGTTCGAGAGTCTTGTTACTTCAGGTAGCAGTCATCTTGGAATAATGTTTCCATCAATTATTTCCTCAGATGTCCACTGCTTGCATAATATTCTCACTATATGTATAATTGTCTTACGTATCTCTATAATTGTTTTACTCATTTAAGTGTATGGGGGGGGGGAGGCTGTCTGTCAAAATCTTATACATACACATAGATCAGAGTGTAAACTTACCACGTGCAGGTTAAATGTCTCACTATAAATCGGTTTTAAACGAAGTGAAAGAAGGAGGTCCGATGGAGTAAGAATTTTTGTCGCAACTCTCAACGGAAGTTAGGTTAAAATTAGGATTGGCTCTTTCTAGTTTTGACATTACCTGCGTTCAACTTGCTGGCAAGCCAGTGCCTAGTCACGTGACACGACTTTAAGTGCATGATTACGAAGCACATTTTCTGTAGGCCTACTATAACTTATAAGTGTGATCATTTTTCTGAACAGGTATAAAGTCAGAAGAAGATATTTCAAAAGATAAAAAAGTCTCAAAAGATACAGTCACATCTGGCAAAGACAGAAAGAAGACTAAAATGAAGACGATAGCAACAAAAGTAAGTAAGGCTAATTAATATCCATTCATTAGCCTAACTGTCCAAGTGTCCGTTCCATTAGTGACGGTCAAAGATCATTAGGGCCTACCGTTATCTAGTAGGCCTATTTACGAATATTTTTTTTCAAATTGGAACACGCATTTCAGATTGTAAATTAGTACAGTTAAATAGCCAAGGACAAATACAACAAAATACTTGTTAAGATCGAAATGAAGAACAGAGGAATGCATTCTTTGATGCAATCAAAATAATTGTCCGTGTCTTTAGGATTAGCCTAGCCTGCGGGCGGGGGTTAGGTTTAGAATTCTTAACACATGAACATATCGAACACACGGACCACTGTTGTTCATTTCAACCCTTTTATTTTGTTTAGGCCTAAAATAATTTGATTTTAAACAGTTCTGGATATTTTTGTGTTTAAAAAAACCGGATAAAAAATAAATGTTTTTAAAATAAATGCATTCTAAGTGGCGCGGAAATTTCGCAGGTGTTATAAAAAACACAAGTCACTTCGATTACGGAAACAACAGCAGATGGATTGATTTGCCATTGCCCTAAAGACGCCAATAGGCGTGATGGGAAACAATGGCAAAGAAAACCTATCTGCTGTTGCCCTAAGACGCCACTAGGCGTAATGGCCACTGACTGCTTTGACGGTCGGTGGCTAAGGACGGAAGAAGAGAGAAGAAGAGATAAAAAACACAATTTAAAACGGAGTGTTAAACGCATACCGCGCGTTTCAGTTATCACTTACAAGGTCTCTTAAAAACATCAAGGCACTCAATAGATATATGCATAGGCCTATTAAGTATTAGGCCCTACTTATTACATATTACTTCTGCTGCAGTCACTGACATAATTAGGAATCGGCTGACATTCAAAATGGCAATATCCTGCATATGTAATTCTTCTTCTTTGATCCATAACCACCAATCGCCAAAGCAGTCAGCGGCCATCACGCCTGGTGGCGTCTTGTAGGGCAGCAACAAATTGATTCCACTTTGCTCGGTCGGCGGCCATCCTTCGTAGTGTCCCAACTGTGGTTCATTCTTTGCATCTCAGCTTCCACAGTTCTCCGCCAAGTTGTTTTTGGTCGGCCTCTCTTTCGCTTTCCCTCGGGGGTCCATAGCATAGCTGTTCTTGTGATGGTATCAGGGTCCCTTCTGAGGATGTGGCCAACCCAACTCCAGCGTCTGCCAGCTATGATGGTGTGCATGTCCTCCTGGTTACTTGGAATAAGTAGTTCTTGGTTGCTGATGGTGTTTGGCCAAAAGATTCGGAGAATTTTCCTTAGGCAGATTGTGTGGAAGGAGGACAGTTTCGACATTTCCTTCTCTGTTACTCTCCAACATTCTGCACCATAGAGAAGCACAGAAAGTACACAGCTCTCATACAGTCTTAACACATTAACTACCGAATTAAAAAACACACTGTGGCCGAATTAAATTTTTTTCCCATTTTCATCCTGTAGGTGTTTGCACAAAGTAAGCTGTAGTTTTCGTAATTGTTTACAGATTTGTATGAATTACACGTCATTTTAAAGATAAATGAATGTACTATTACAATAAACATTAGTTGCAACTCTAATAGAGGTTGTTGCTATTTAACGGCCCTCCGATGGCCGAGGACTTGCAATATTTTCACAATTATAACTGCTTGCGCCCCATCTCATCAAAATCACAATTTCAATCAATGTGCACACCGTTTCACTCTTGTCCTCGTCGCTAGATCTATCAGTCAATTGTTGAAACACATTTTTATCCTATTCAGCCCGTTAGACGAGATGTACAACGCATCCTTAGTTGCTCAGTTTTACACGATTTGGTAACTCTGAAAAATATGAACATAATATCAACATGTTCTACAACAACCATGCTTGGGGACCTTAAAATCCTCGAGAGAGTGTTTCAGTACATTTTTCTTTCGTTTAGAAGCGGCTTGCGGTCTAAATGTGATTATGTTTTGTGAGCACAGCTTTGCGGTCATGGGACAGTCAGCAAAGGCGGTTTCTAATTCTGTTAATGGTGTTGTTCGTGCTGTACTATAAGGGAAGACTGTCTGTCTTCAAGCCAACCTGCCTATCTTCCAAATGTTGTTGAGAACAGCAAAGGCTGTTCTCGCTTTATTCATTCTGTTAATGTCCTTGCTTGTTCTGCCGTCAGGTGTTACTATGCATCCTAGGTAAGTAAATGTGTCTGTCTGTTCTAACGTCTGGTTCCTTACTGTTATTGGTTCAGGATTGCCCACATTTAGTATCATGACCTGTCTTCTTCAAATTGATGTTCAGGCCAACCTGCTGGCCATACTTATTCAGTCTATCAGTTTTGTCTTGAATGTGTTGATGTAAATGCGCGAGTAGTGCAATGTCATCTGCATATTCCAGGTCTTCCAGTGTAGAAAACGTTGTCCATCTAATTCCTCTTGGACTGCCCTCACGTTATTACCCAAAGTGTCAAAAATAATGAATGAGCCCGCTTTTTATAATGGAAACAATGCGGCTGGGAATTCCATAAGCCCTCAGAATTTTCCATAGGCTGTCCCTGTGTATGCTGTCGAAAGCCTTTTCAAAATCAACAAAGTTAATGTACTCAATCCAACACTGTAAAGTTAGAATGAGGCAGCAATGTGGCTCCATCCCTCAGAATTTTCCATAGGCTGTCCCTGTGTATGCTGTCGAAAGCCTTTTCAAAATCAACAAAGTTAATGTACAGCTGTCTCTGCCATTCTGAGCACTGCTCTATAATGTTCCTGAGGGCAAATATATGATCTGCACATCTTCTGTTCTTTCTGAAGCCCGCTTATTCTTTCCTCAGTTTATGGTCAACTGCTTTTGAAATTCTCTGGATGATTATCCTGCCTAGTATTTTGCTGGGAACTGAGAGGAGGGTAATTCCTCTCCAGTTGTTGCAGTCTGCAAGGTCGCCCTTCTTGGGCAATTTGACAATTATTCCTTTACTCCACTCTGTTGGTGTTGTCTCAGTTTCCCAGACTTGTGCAAATAGTGGTTCTAATAGTTCTGCTGCTAATTCAGGGTCTGTCTTGAATAGCTCAGCATTTAGATTGTAGTGACCAGGCGCTTTTCCATTTGTTAGCCCTTTGATAGCTGTGATGATTTCTTCTTTTCGTGGAATGTCTGTATTTACGTCTGTCACTTTCAGCCTCAGGAACATTCAGCTGAGTCTCTGGTGGTTCCTTATTCAGTGTTTCTCTGAAGTGCTCTGCCCATCTTGTTTCCTGCCCCTGTGCTGTGGTGATGAGATTTCCTTGCTTGTCTCTTACTAACGTTATGTTGTTTGCACCTCGTTTTCCACTGATAGTTTTAGTTATTTTATAAACTGTGCTTTGTTCATTTCTCAGTGCTGCCTCTTCTGCCTGTCTTGCAAGGTCATCCAAAAATGTCCTTTTGTTAGCAGAGTTTGATGTTTTACTTCCTTGTCCAGCTGACTACTGTTCACTATATATTGCCTTTAACCTGGGAGCCTTAGCTTCTGTTTTCTTTCATTTCCTTTCTCTTCGCTATGGTGTTTAGCATTTCTGGTGTTATCCAGTCTTGGCTCTTTCTTTCCTGGAATCCCAAGCATGACTTGTTGCTTTCCTTGTATATTGTTGAGATGGTGTTGAATTTCTGGTCGACATCGTCAGTCTCTGTTCTTTCCTGGCTTTTGGTAATCAGATATCGTCTCTTTACGTCGACCACGAACACTTTTCTGGTGAGGGGGTCCTTAAGTTTCGTGATGTTATATCTTTTCTGTTTGACTGCAACTGGTCCAGCAGCTCTGAGTTCACCTTCAGTCTTGCTACTACTAGGTGATGATCACTTCCCACATCTGCCCCTCTTCTTACTTTCACGTCTTGTAGTGCATGTCTCCATCAGCCATTAGCTAGGCCTAATTACATATGCAATCTCCATCTGCCATTGCATATGTAATTAGGCCTAGCTAATTTGCAAAATTTATTCAGTTTGTACTTTTTTTGAGCACATGCTAAATATCAGTTTATGTGTCAAAACATAATAGGCCTACATCTATATTATGTGACATGTTTTTAAAAAAAAAAATTAATGAAGAAAAATATCTCGTTCAACCTCTGATGGGTTATAATTAGCGACATGTTACATCAGCTGTAATGAGTGACAAAATTATGAACAGATGACTACAAACTGTTCTTAGTTTGTTCTCACATTGCCACTTAGGGAAAATCTATTTAAACATATCATCCATATGCCTAGCCTACTATATGTGTTTACTCATGGAGAAGGGAACTGGAGACAGCATTGAAAGAGATGAGGACATGGACCAACTTTGAACGGTTACAGGATGTGAAGGCCCAGCATGTTACTTGTTGATGGCCTATGTTCCACAAGGAAGTGAAGTGAGATGAATGAAATATCCTTGTTTGTGAACTAGCTGCACCTTTAGATGTTGCAGCATGGAAAGTCACAGGCAATAAAAGTGCTCACAACATAGCCATTCTAAACTTTGTTGCTTCTGGTTTAAAAGCAGCAATGTGATTAGGCCCCTATATATATCAGTAGTCAGTACAGTAATTCGGTAATCTTTTTTTTCTCTTTAACTTCTTTTATTCTCAACATTTTATACTGTATTCATAAATATCTGCCCATATTAAACTGATAAGAGAATTTTCTTTTTGGTGAACAGTCTGATTTTAACAATTTGTCTTTTCCCAATTGGTTTGATTGTCCAGTACCATTTCATTAATGTTTTACTTTCATGCTTATCAGCACCACTATTGTTTACATTATATTGCTCCAAATTGTTTTATTTTTGTTGTTTTTCTCTTCTTTTTTTAAGCCTCCTTCTACTTAGTTATCTTCCATTTCCTCCTTCGCCTGTTCTTTTAAATATTCATACCTCTCAGTTTGTTTTTTCCCCTCATTTTCGTTCTTTTTTTTCCCTTATTTCTTAGTTCACACTTTTCTTGAATGTCAGTTTTCTTTTCCAGTTACCTCTGCCCCATTCTTGTGTATAGTTCCTTTTAATGCAACATCTCTTATGTCTGTATATCTTGTTAACAGCCATTGTTTCTACACGTTAAAGTCTTCACTAGTAGGTCATATTTTACACAGATCATTTATTAATGCTGTTTCATTTAACTTAATTTCTTTTATTGTTATTTCCTGCTTTGGTTATCTGATATTTACTTTCTTGTTCTGTACATTTTATTGTTAATTTTTGTCTGTGATTTGTGTGGCCTTTTAATTTACCCATAAACCTTTATGTATTCCTTGTCATTTTTTTCTGTTGAAACTGGCTGACAAGTTATCTTGAATCATTCCTTGTTACTATTGTTTTTTTCATTTGTAAAACTGACTTTATACAGTTTTTCATATTTTATTTTCTGTATCAGTTTTACTGCAGTGCCGCTTTTTAGATTGTCCAAATTTGAGGTGAATTCAAAAATAAAAGAGGAAGTACGCTTGCATTAATGTTATCTTGGTTCTAGCATTTATATTCATGTCTCCAATTTGGTTTTCTTCTTCAAACACCCTCAGGTAGTGGACTTCAGTATAGGCCTACTTGAAGAAAGTAGTAGTCAAATTGCTGTTTATGCAGGACGTGATTCATTTTTCTGAAAATTGAACTTCATACTGGGTGAACTTCAGTTCAGACTTTGACTGTTTAGTCAGAATTGTGATCAAGAAACAAGTGAACATCTGACATGTTTGGATTACCATAATTCTTTGCAAAGCCATGGATTAACTCTTAGTATACGTGCTCAAAAACCGTGTTTTTACGAGCTGATTTCAGAGAGTACATTTTTAGACATGACTGCCTTTACTGATTTTGCATTAAGTAACTTATTTATAATAACAAAAAGTGTTATATATTAAAATGTAGAAAAATGAAACATCTGTGACATGCTTACTTACTTACTTACTTAGTCGTTCCCCTTCTACCGTGAGGTGTAGAGGTTTGGATGAGAGAGCGCCAGACTATCCTATCGGCTGTCTTCCTCCTGGTCTGGTCCCATTCTAGTCCTCGATCCTTCAAAGATTGTCTAATGTTGTCCTCCCAGCGGACTCTGGGTCGTCCTCGGGGTCTGGATCCTTGGCTCTTTGTTTCCCATGCTTGTCGTGGTATCCGATCTTCTCCCATTCTGCAGACATGGCCAAACCATCTTAATTGGGACTGTTCTACTTGGGTCTGCAGGGGGTAGGATTTAAGGCCTTGACGTATCGTCTGGTTGCGTACCATGTCTCTTCTTGTTACTTCAACCACCTTCCTCAGATACCTCATTTCTGAGGTTTGGATCTGGCTTTTATGGGTTGTAGTCATTGCCCATGACTCGCATCCATATGTCAAGACTGGGACATAGGTGGAGCGGTATACAGCCATCTTCGTTTTCTTACCAACCTCTCTCTGCTGAGGAATCCTCGATTTATGGCCTGAAAAAGTCTCCCAGCTGCTGCTTTTCGAGTGGCCAACTCTTCTTTGATGCCTCCCTTTCGGTCTATAATAGCTCCGAGGTATTTAAAGTGGTCGACCTGCTCCAGGACCTGTTCTCCCAGCTTAATCTGATGTTTTCTTTCTTCTCGTGATATCACCATGGTTTTTGTTTTAGAGCTGCTTATGACCATCCCTCTCTTCTCCAGCTCTTCCTTCCAGACTTGCAGGTTGGATTGGAGATGTGCCTCTGATTTAGCAATCAGGGCAACATCATCAGCAAATGCCAGCTCCGAAATATAGACCTGTCTCATCTTCCAGTACCCCACTGAATACTTTCTTGTTCTCCCTTACATGCCTTGATGACATCGTCCATAAGGAGTATGAAGAGGTAAGGTGATAGGATATCACCTTGTCTTACACCAGTGGTGGTCCTGAACTCTTCCGACTTATGGTTTGCTGTCCTCACATAATTTCTGCAAGACTTGTAGAAGCTCTGTATAGCATGAATCAGAGGTGCTGGAATATTCTTCCTTGCCAAACAGTCCCAAAGTTTGCTCCAGGGGACCCTGTCAAACGCCTTTTCCAGATCTATGAAACAAAGATGCATCTCACTCTTATACTCAAGGGCCTTTTCACTCAGCTGTCTGAGTGTGAAGATTAGGTCTTGAGTACTTCGGTTTGCTCGGAATCCGCACTGGACCTCATCCAATTGTGGCTCAGCTAGGCGTCGGAGTCTCTGCTCTAGGATTCTAGAGTAGATTTTACTAGGGACACTGAGAAGGGATATGCCTCTATGGTTTCCACACTGTCGATTGTCACCCTTTTTGAAAATTGGTGTTATGATGGCAATCTCCCAATCCTTTGGTATGGTCTTGTTGTACCACGCTGCCTGTAAAACCCTTAAGAGTAATAGGTCGCCTGATGCTCCCATGAACTTAACCATTTCTGGTGTTATACCATCATGCCCTGCTGCTTTGCCCATCTTGATTTTCTCCAGTGCTGCCTTCAGTTCTTCCATCTTTATGTCATCTTCACCATCATTGGTTTTCTCTTCTGTGCTAGTGTTTATCATTTCTGATGCTTCACCATGCTCACCATCCAGGATCTGTGACATGCACTTAACTTAATTGTTAAGTGGTGTTAAACATGCATGCAACATGTACAGTAATGAGTGCAGAAAAATTTTAAAATTGAAAAAATTGAGAAACAAATTGTACTTATCAATATGTATAATTAATTCTGGTAAACTTCTACCCCTAAGCCTACTTTCATTTTAAAGTACATCCATTTTCACATAATGTAGGAAAGTTGGAGCTGTTTCTGAGCACAAATAAAGTTTTTATCACAGTTTGAATTTTTTTTGGTATATTTAGATAAAGCGCACAAATATTTTAACCTTTATTTATAGACATGACCACTGTTACTGATTTTGCATTAAATAATATATTTATAATGATAACATGAAGTGTTATATATCTAAATATAGAGAAATGAAACCTCTTTGACATGCACCTAACTGAATTATTCAATGATTTTAAACATGCATGCAACAAATGCAGTAATGAATGCAGAAAAATTTAAAAAGATAAAAAATTGAAAAACAAATTGTCCTTATCAATATGTATAATTAATTCTGGTAAACTTCTACCCCTAAACCTACTTTCATTTTAAAGTACATCCATTTTCACATAATGTAGGAAAGTTGGAGTTGTTTCTGAGCACAAAGTTTTTATCACAATTTTGAATTTTTTTTTTTAATATTTAGATAAAGCGCACAAGTATTTTAACCTTTAATTACAGACATGACTACCGTTACTGATTTTGCATTAAATAATTTGTTTATAATGATAACAAAGTTTTATATATATCTAATATAGAGAAATGAAACCCCTTTGACATGCACCTAACTTAATTATTAAGTGGTGTTAAACATGCATGCAACATATACAGTAATGAGTGCAGAACAATTTAAAAATATTAAAAAATTTGGAAAAAAGTTGTACTTACCCACAAAAATAATCCAATTTGGAACCCCGGAACTCCTAGAACCACTTTCATCCAATTATACGGAACACAGACAAGTTTCAGTTGTTTTGAATAATAAATAAAAATGTTTCCTTTTGAAATGTTCAGGTCACATATTGAAAAATCATGACGAAAATAAACTATGTACACGCTTTATACACAACTGATATTTACCACAAACTATTTCCTTTCATGATAAGCAGCTAAACAGTTATTTGGATGTAGATGGGGATTATTTGCGCATCCTTCACCATAAAAGGATGTCCTGACCCTTTCTTGAGGGGTGCTGCAAACGACACAGTTGCGATGAGATTTGGATTTTTTAATTAAATGGTTTGTTCCTCCTAGTCTGTTGACTGGATTTTGCACTTGATTGCCATGTCCAATCCTGGGAGGAATATGCTGGAAATCCACAGCAGCAACAAGAGAGAGCTCATTGACAAGTTGCCGTTTAAATTGAAGAAGGCTCTGTTTTTTGGCATTTGTTGTTCTTGACAGTGCAAATAATTTATACGTGTTGAGCTGAGCTATTTCAAAAATCCTGAAGAAAATATTTTTTCCACCACTTTCTTGTTCTTCTGCTAAATGTGCTATATGTTTAAGGTGACCAGACGTCCCGGTTTTTCCGGGACAGTCCCGGTTTTCGACCATTTTTGATAATTTGTCCCGACTTTTTTTTCGATGCAATCCGGGACGCCAATTTGTCCCGGTTTTGGACGAATTTGCCAATTTGGCATAAATCTCACAGATTAAAAAAAAATTATTATTCCGTGGCTGACTTGAGGGAATTTTTAATTATTAGTGAACTGGCGCCGAAACAGCACAAGAGGTTGTCAGGACCGCGAATTAGTTTTGTAGTTCCAATGTGATATTCGCAGTTATTTGAAATTTTAGGTAGTGGTAAAGTACCAAGATTTTGCGTACGGTATACTTTTATTTAATTTAAACGGTGAACTATTTGTGCATATTTTGTTATTGTTGTAAGAAAATGGTACCAAAGCGTAAATGCAGTTTCAATGAAGGTTTACAAAAGGAATATCCGTTTATTAAAAAGAGTACATCAAACTTCAATGTACGATGCAATATATGTGCCTCCGGGTTTTCGATAAGCCATAGTGGACGTGGTGATATTAAGAACCACATAAGCAGTGAGAAACATAAGAGAGCCGTCGTTACAGCTGCATCAAGCTCGTCGTTAACCACTTTCTTCGGAGCTGATAAAATTGGTGACCAAGAAGAGCAATTAGCTGCTATAGCAGGCGCCTTTGCATACCATACAGTGCTACACAATCATACTTTCAAGTCTATGGATTGCACATCAAAATTACTTCAGGTTACTTTAGAGCCAAAATTTGCATGTGCACGTACGAAAATAGAAGCCATTATTCGATTTGTCTTGGCACCCCATATTCTAAATGAGTTAAGGTGTAACCTAGAAAAGTCTACATTTATTTCTGTACTGACAGATGCATCCAACCACAAAGAATTCAAGATTTTTCCTTTGCTTGTCAGATACTTTGATCACAGTAATGTAGTAAAAATTAAAATATTAGAGTTAAAGTCATTGCCAGGTGAAACATCTGATATTGTAAGTAGTTTTCTTAATGACTGCATAACTGAAAATGGTTTAGACAGGAAAGTAGTTGGATTATGCGCAGACAACACAAATTCCAATTTTGGAGGTGTTGAAAGGAAAGGACAGAACAATGTTTTCAAAAAACTGCAAGAAAACCTTGGACATGATCTTATAGGAGTTGGTGTGCAGGTCATATTTTCCACAACACTGTTCGAAAACAGCTGCAGATGTATTGCCTGTTGATGTCGAGCTGATTATTGCTAAAATTTATCTACTACTCTTCAAATCATACACAGTACGAGGTGAAAGACTCGGAGTTTTGTCAGTTTGTGGAAATAGACTTCCAGATGATCTTAGATTATGCTCAGACTAGGTGGCTTGCTCTGCTGCCTGCTGTTGAAAGGGTTCTTCAGATGTTCCTGCCTCTAAAATCATATTTTCAATCTCAAGACAGATGCCCAGTTTTTATACAGACTGGAAATGGAAGGACTTTCAAAGGAGGATGGGAAAAAGTTTCATGCTAGCGTTTCTTCGTTCTATGAAACAGCTTTCAATTATTTGAATAAATGGGCTGCGAAAAATTTTCAAGACCTAGAATCCTACAGCTGGGTAACGCTGAACAGAATACCAATTTGGGAAGATATTGAGATATCATCATCACTAGTGATTCAAACATTACCTTCAGCACACTTTACAGAAACTGAAATTTATGACGAATATGTCTATACACTTGTATGAAGCAGTTTGATACTTCTCAGAAAATTAGTGAATGGAGTGCCAAAAAAAACATTGCCACCACAACGTTGGATTGAAATGGTTTCCCACTTCAAAAACAATAATGTGACATTTTCAAATATTTTGAAGTTGGCAGAGTTTTTTTTCTGTCTACCTGGAACAAATGCTGCCACAGAAAGAGTGTTTTCTTTGATGAACAGCTTATGGGCAAGTGATAAAACACAGCTAGGTGTTGAAACTTTGAAAGCT
Organism: Oreohelix idahoensis; assembly: GCA_024509875.1. Taxonomy (NCBI): domain Eukaryota; kingdom Metazoa; phylum Mollusca; class Gastropoda; order Stylommatophora; family Oreohelicidae; genus Oreohelix; species Oreohelix idahoensis. Next base: position 302,318 of record JAMPIV010004120.1, on the reverse strand, counting down.
ATGTTGACAACCAAAATGAACTGTGAGGAAACATGTGTCGAGTTTTTTAAGATGCTGCTTGCAAAGAAGGACCTATTGATAAAAATCCACTCATCTGAAAAGTACAGTAACTAAGCTTCACCTTAAGTAAGGATTATTGATGTTTTTCTCTCTTATTAGTTTAAGTAGTTAAACTTATACAGTAGAATGTATGTTATTCAATGTTATTCAAATGTATATATAAAATGTATATTATTTTAAATTGACATCAACTTGATTTTTCCGGGACATGTCCCGACTTTTGACCTTTTCTTTACCCTTTTGTCCCGATTTTTTGCATTGAAATAGGTCAAATCTACTATTTTGTCCCGGATTAGGGTTTTGAAAATATGGTCACCTTATATATGTTACAATGCTTTGGTCCACTCTGTCACATCCGTTCATGCTTTGATTGTAATAATCAATCTCAATCATCAGTGGTTTATTTTTTGTTTCACCAAAGCGATTGGTGATGTCCTTGCTTTCCACTGTTGCGCAGCTTGAAACAAGAATGCATGGTTTTTTTGCCCCTAAACATTACACATAAAACAGTAAGCTCGTCTATAATCTCATAGTTAAAAGAGCTTTGAGACAATAAAATGCAGAAGAATCATCAGGTATAATATTTGGATTTTCACCTGTAATCCTAGCATGAGGCGGTACAAAAGCGGAAAGCATCAACTTCAGTCCACCTAATTTCCTCATTCATTGTACTTGTATTACCATCACTAGATGTAGGCCTATCTTTTCTTCTTGGGAGCTTTACCTTTTCCTTGTTGTCTTTTCACTGGCCTGGCATTTCTAGTACTAGTACTACTGACAGAACCAGCTAGGGGAAACGCCCCCTTCTCATCTGATTCAGTGTTTTGATTATCTTCGCTGGGTAAAATATATTCTGAATCTGAACTGTCATCTTCACTCGATAACTGATCATCCTCATGTTCGATCCAAGAAGAAATAAGTCGTGCTGCTTGCACCGCCGATAATCTTTGCTTACAATCGTTTGAAGATGAAGCCATTTTGGTTAGAAAAAATTTGTTGCCGAACAAAGGTACTAAAAATCGAACGTAATAAGTAATAAAAAAATACACCACGCCAAAAATTGTAAACAGATTGAATACAGGAAGTGACTATAAATGTTGGATTGGATAAAACATCGACAATTTTCATTAACTCTTTGCCGATAGAGACTTCATGTCTAAAGCCATTTCACGGGGCTTGCCGTATATTTGGTACCAAATAGGCGCCACTTCACGGGGCTTGCCGGATAGTAAGAGTTAATGTCTGTCTGTGGAGACTTTGCCTTTGTTTATTATATGTTGTAAATAAGTTTTTTCTGGATTTTTGTTACTGGTTGAAATGATCAGTTGGCCATGTATTTGATACAGTTTGAAAAGAGAATTCAGAGATGTAGTAATACATGGTAAGGTTTAAAAATAGGAATCCTAAACCATAACCTTAATCCTAACCTGAATGACGTGGGCAACTTTTTTGGATAACTTCACAAATTTGATCTGCTATCCTTCATTTCAACCATTGTTACCGATTGACTAACATCAGCACACATCATATCGTGTTATCATTTGAACAACCAGCCTTTCATAGCTGCAACCAGAAGATATTAGCTGTTGACAGATTACTGGCTGATCCTAATGTTCGATTTCTCCACATACTTAATTTCTGTGCAACCTGACTTTTGTCCCTGACAAACGAATGAGACAGCTTTAAACTTTGCATTAAGACTTCTTTAGAGAAAAAATCGCTATCCATTCAATTTATTGGGTTAGTGGGTCTCAAGCAGGCCGTGCAGTGTTCTTCAATATTGCCATAGAGTCATAAGAACCACTGAAATAAAAGCAACACTAGATGTTAAATCTAGAAATATCTGTTTCGCTCCTTATGCTGACCACAATCACCCCTAGTGTGCAGATGGTCAAGAAAATATGGGCCCAACACCATATGCTCAATGGGCGTGTACCGGGATCCCCTCCCTCCCTTTCGCTCCTTATGGAACATGGTGTCACCACTGCAGCTGGCCCCCCCTTACAGAAAGCCAGCACTAAGCATTAACAGGCTGTAGCAGCAGAAGTTTGTGGCAATTCATTTCACATGGTGAGACTGCCAGGAAATTAGTGTGGAAGATAGATAATTTTGTCATCAGTCAACTGAGATCAAAACACATAATAATTAGAGAAACTCTTTATTATGTAAAAATCTATGTAGCTTAGAGTTTCTGATTTCGCTGTGCAAGCTAGGGATGGGGTTTCATAATGTTTTCAACTCATTGTTCAAGTTGTTTATCTAATTGTTCAGGGTGTCTCATTTGCAATGTTTTCACAGACAGAGTTTGACCAGCTGATTGCTTGTGAGAAGTATTTAGTGGTTGTTGACTTCTTTGCCACATGGTGTGGTCCCTGTAAAGTAATTTCTCCTCAGTTAGAGGTAAGTTGGTAGTTGACATATTATGTGTACAGCAGAACAGAATTATCAGAGTTAAAAGCCAGAAATTTGGCACCTCGATCACAGCCGTTGTAAAATATTTCAGAATGCCCACCACCATGTTAACACAAAGCTTAGGCCAATGTCAATGCTGAATAATCAAGATGAAAGGTATTTTTGACAAAGGGAACTTAATATTTGTCCAAGTTTGCCCCAATTTTATACCTCTTCGTTAAACACTAGTCACAACTTTTATGTGCATCTATTATTTGTTTAGAAAACGTATGAAGACATGACATGCAGAGAATACAAACAGCAAGAGGAGCTTTTATTGCACTGGGAAAAATATGGTGATCAAGAGAAATTGGGTACAACACAAAAATAAGAATCTTGCTCAAATGTCAAGTCAGTACTATTATATGGCTCTGAAACATGGAGAACAACAAAAACAACAACCAAAAAGCTACAGACTTTCATAAATGGGTGCTTGCATAGAATAGAAGGATTAAAATGGCATGACAAGGTTACCAATGTGGAACTGATGACAAGAACCAGACAAGTGCCAGTGGAACAAGAGATGAGAAGACGACGATGGCAATGGATGGGACACACACTGAGGAAACCTGTTGATAGCATTAAAAGGCAGTCCTTGTTCTGGAACCCCCAGGGCAAGAGAGGCAGAGGTAGACAGAGACGCACACGAAGAAGAAAGCTGGAAACAGAGTTGGAAATGATGAGGAGAATGTGGAAAGAACTTGAGGATGGCATGTGACAGGAGGACTTGGCATGTGTTTGTTGAAGGCCTATGCTCCTTTGGGAGTGGAGGGTTATGAATGAATGAATTATTTGTTTGGGTTAAAGTTATGTCATGAATTGTATTAATAGATTTTAAGGGTAGGTCATCTCATTTACACCAAGAAGGAGCGCATTTAAAATATAAATAAATAAATAGGATAAACAGCTCATTAGTAAAACAAGAACACGTGTAGTCATGTGCTCATTATGTGGCCTGTATTTCTATATGACTGAGAATTCTGGTTTTTAAAAAAAAAGAGGGAAGTGAGAAAGAAAAGACAGAAGAAAGAGGGAAAAAAAAAAGATGACATGTTAAAAACATTAATTAAACCATACAGCTAAGCCAGTGGAGCCCCTCCTGCACATTTGTTGAGTGTGGCTAGAAGTTGTTTCTCTTCTTCATTGTGCTCTTAGGAAGACATCAATGACTAGAGATGAAATTACATTAACTTAGACAAATAGCTTGCTGTCCTTGTCTCATTAGCATTAAAAAACAAGCTCAAGAGAACATTCACCAAGCGATGGGAACTCTTCAGCTGGCACAGCATTTGCCACACTTGCCTTGTGCATGTCTCGGCACTGAACACAAGCAGTTTTGTCCACCCTCTTATCACTCTCCTAAAAGAATACTGATGATTTAGAGAATTATTTTCTCAGAATTGTTTGTGCCCACAAATATGGTTGCTGTACAGACAAAGGAGCTAGGCTCAGTGCACATTATTATCACCAGTTGCATTTTCAAGTTTTATTTTTGTGGGTCTTGTACATCGTTGAATCTTGAAACCAGCTAATAGCATCATATGCCAGTCCTTGTTCTGGAAGCTCAGAGTAAATGTGATAGAGGGAGACTCAAAAACACGAGAACTGGAGACAGACACAGCATGGAAGGAACTTAATCAGATAGTGCACAACAAATATAAAAGCCCTCTAGTGACTTTATTTGTTACAACAGGTACTGCTGATTTTAACTACATATCTTGCGTGATGCACATTAATAGTTATTTTATTTTAATTTACTTATAATGTTTTCAAAATAAAATCAATGTGCTGCATATATGCTATTCCATGTCCTGTCTAGAACAGAAATGAAACTAGTCTTCATGTGGTCTGTTTATTAAGTTAACGAATTTAATGGTTTATCAGTCAGTTTCCATGATTCTGTCTAAATTGTCAGTTTTTCATAGGTCATAATTGCACTTAAAAAATAGTTTTTTTTAAATATAATTAGATAGAAATCTATAACTCATATGATATGGTAATATTGAGGGATATTAGTTTAGATGGAATGTTGCTGCAAAACTGGTTTTATATATGTAGTTTATTGTATGTGTATATGTTTTTTTTGTTTTTTTTTTCAGAAATGGTCAGAAGAGTTTGATGATGTCGTTTTCATCAAGATCGATGTAGATGAAAATGATGTAAGTTAAAAAGGGTGCAAGAATTCACTTTCTTAACTGGTGGTCTGGTGAAACTATAACCATGTAAAAGTAGTTCCGAAGCATATACTGCTGCACCCTAGTGAACTACTGCTTGTCAACTGGAACATGATATCAGGTTTTGAACCCTGAACCCTTTCATTTTGTCACGAGTCTAATCACTGTGCCAGTCAGAAGCTTATAACCAGGTGTGTGTTACGAATAAATTGCCCAAGAAGGGAGAAATAATTGGAGAGGAATAACTCTTCTCTCAGTTCCCAGCAAAATGCTAGGCAGGATAATTATACAGAGAATCTCAAAAGCAGTAGACCACAAACTGAGGAAAGAACAAGCAGGATTTAGAAAGAACAGAAGATGTGTAGATCATATATTTACCCTCAGGAACATTATAGAGCAGTGCTCAGAATGGCAGAGACAGCTGTACATTAATTTTGTTGATTTTGAAAAGGCTTTTGACAGTATACATAGGGGGCAGATTATGGAAAATACTGAGGGCTTATGGAATTCCAAGCTGCATAGTGTCAATCATAAAAAGCCTTTATGCCAACTTTACGTGTAGCATTGGGCAGAGCAACCTAACCTTTGAGGTGAAGACGGGAGTACGACAGGGATGCCCCTTATCAACCACTCTATTTTTAACAGTCATAGACTGGGTGATGCGCCAGACAACAGAGGACAGTCCAAGAGGAATAAGATGGACTACATTTTCTACATTGGAAGATCTGGAATATGCAGATGACATTGCACTACTAGCACATTCACATCAACACATCCAGGAAAAAACGGATAGACTTAATAAGTATAGCCAGCAGGTGGGCTTGAACATCAACCTAAAGAAGACAGGTCATGACGCTCAATGTGAGCAACCCTGAGCCCATATCAGTAAGGAATCAGCAACTGGAACAGACAGATGCCTTCACATACCTAGGATGCATAGTAACACCAGACGGCGGAGCAAGCAAAGACATCAACAACAGAATGAACAAAGCAAGAACAGCCTTTTTTAGTCTAAACAACATCTGGAAGTCCTCTCAGTGCAGCACAAGCACAAAATTAGGATTATATCAGAGCTGTGTGCTTTCTGTGCTTCTTTATGGCGCAGAGAGCTGGAGAGTTACAGAGAAGGAAATGTCGAAATTGTCCTCTTTTCACACAACATGCCTAAGAAAAATTATCCGAATCTCTTGGCCGAAATACCATTACCAAGATCTGCTTACTCGGAGCAAGCAAGAGGACATGCACACCATCATAGCTGGCAGACGCTGGAGCTGGGTTGGCCATGTCCTCAGAAGAGACCCCGATGCCATCACAAGAACAGCTATGCTATGGACCCCTGAAGGAAAACGAAAGAGAGGCCGACCAAAAAACAACTTGGCAAAGGACTGTGGAGACTGAGATGCGAGGTATGAACCAGAGTTGGGGTACTGTACGAAGGATGGCCACCGACCGAGCAAAGTGGAATCAATTTGTTGTTGCCGTACAAGACGCCACCAGGCGTGATGGCCACTGACTGCTTTGACGGTTTGCGGCTAAGGATCAAAGAAGAAGTGTTACGAATGCTAATTGAAAAAGTGGTTGAAAAGAAGTCAGGTACTAAAGCAGTGCAGGCTAATTATATTTGAAGCAACGAAGCACTGCTGTCAGTGTTATTTGTTTAGTGATCTATGTTATATATATATATATATATTTTTTTTTAAACGTATGCCAGCTATTACTCGAGGCGAGAATCTGAGACTGATTTTTACGTGAGTATCCCTTTTTTCCCTGTACACTGACAGGTGTCCCTATTTCATATTAACCCCTTGACTACATCGGACGCACATAGATGTGGTTCTTCTGTTATATCCAGCATAAGACATGCTGGTTTGTCTCATTTTGGTGTCTGTAGACTGCTACCAAAACTATTATGCAGCAACACAGCAGTTAATTAGTGTTGAATCCCAGTTACCTGTAGTATGCTCCTTTGTTTTTATATTGCGGTTTTTTGTTTCTATAACTAAATAGACGTCATTTTGTGGAATTTCTGATTTCATGACAAAATAGGAGATGACATTTTGAGCTGTGGTAGGACAAGGCATATTTCTTGATAGTGATAGTAATGATAGTTTTAACTATGAAAATTTTTATGAAAGCAGACATAATTGAAGATTTGAAGCTGTTGACAGTTATCATAAACTAGCAATAACCCGTCAACATTGACAGGTTTTTAATTATAGTGTGTTGTTTCTGTTACATGTATAACAGACTGGATGTATTAAATATGAAGACATGGAGTAACCTTACCTAAATGACATGTGGAGCAGTGATAATGGTCTAATGGGCCGTAAATTGACATAATAACTAACATTTCTTTTATGACATGTCTCGTAATTAAATCTTGCCCTGGTCAACTTACTGCCTCTGAGAACGTTTGAAGTTGACGAAACTCGAGTTCATGTACTGTTTATCAATCATGTTGTTGGCTTCTTTACATAATCAAACTTTTCATGCACACCTTCATTTGCGCACTTTTTCTATTTTTGGGAGAGTACATATAAGGGGACGCCACTAGGCGTAATGGCCACTGATTGCTTTGACGGTCGGTGGCTAAGGACGGAAGAAGAAGAAGAAGAAGAAGACATATAAGGGGAAACAGTACAATTATTGTCTTTCAACCACAGTTGCACCCCTTTAGCTGTGGTTGGAAGTTAACATACTCTCTCGAAAATAGAAAAAGTGACGGTGTGCAAAATGTGACTGACCGTCCGAAGTACTTGCAGCGGGTATTATGGTATTGAATAACAATAATAGCCTCCTTCAGTTATAACTTACTATGGGATTGATGCACGTGATGATGCATTAAACTAGGATAAAAAATTACAAATATTTGCTGCCTCTAGGGTTGTCAGTTTACACATATAATAGTGATGAATATATCACAACGTGTATTGGTAGTGTTATTTAAAAATAAAAACTAATATTTCTGTGTGAAAATGAACTGTTCCATTTATTTCAGGAAACTGCAGAAGCTTGTGGTATCCAAGCCATGCCAACATTCCATTTTTATAAAGGAGGGGTCAAAGTAAGGTTTTACTTTTCCTGTCTCACATTCTCATCATCACGCTTCTTTTCCATTTCTTCTACATTCTAGAAAAACAAATATAGATAATACTTTTCATTCTGTCTCACACTTCATATCCTCATGGTTCTCTGTCTTATTTTATGACAACATTGATTCCTGTTTAAAATTTGTCAAGGGTTGACAACGTTAAATCTACTTAGGCAGAAAAGCATATTGAAAATGGTTTGATTTTGGTTTTAAGGATCATTTTCATTGCACACGGACAACTACATGAGTGCTCCGATCTTCTCCCTTCAACCACACAAGGAGAATCTCAGAAGTAATATATGAAAATTGAAAATATAGTTGGCAATTTGACACTATGGCCTGGGAAGAATTTGGCAACAGAATTGGTGGAGAATTTAAAGGTTAGAGATACGCAGAGAAAAAAAAATGTTGCCTCGTTTTGGCAAGGCATTTATGTGCATAAATGTAAATAAAACAAAAGAAATGAGAATAAATAATAGGCAGACGGACTCGATGAAGATCAATGATCATGTCATTGAAGGAGTAGAAAACTTTTCATATCTAGGGAGCAACATTGACAAAGGAGGGGGAACTGCTGGTGACGTCTGCTCAAAGATAAATAATATGGAACTCCTCAGCGATATCCAGAGGGAACAAAATTAGAATCTTTAACACAAATGTAAAGTTAGTCTTGCTGTATGGCTCAGAGACATGGCATGTCTCAAAGAGTATCACCACCAAGCTACAGACATTTGTAAATAGATGTCTCCGGTGGATCCTTCGTATAAGATGGCCAGATGTAATAAATATAGAGCTAAGGAAAAGATGCGGACAACAGCCAGTACAGACAGAAATTAAGGTAAGAAAGTGGGGATGGATAGGACATAAACTGAGAAGAGAAAAATCAAGCATAGCCAGATTTGCCTTGACTGGAACCTTCAGGGGAAAAGAAGAGTCGGGAGGCCAAAGAGAACTTTTGAAGAGGAGGCTAGAGAAATTGGAATGACTTGGGCACAGATGAAATAGATGGAGAGCAACTGTTTCTGCCCTATGATTGGCAAGGCATGTCCCGTTCAACCTAGTCGGGTTATATTAGGGCGCATGTCCAAATATAAAAGACCGTTAGGTCTGATGACATTTTGGTTAAAGAGAAAAAAAAGTTTGCTTTATGTCATGGCACTTGAAGATGGTCTCTTTCTCACGACACTGGTTTCACTGCCCCCATTCTCCAGTTTTTATTGAGCTTAATGGGTGTGAGGAGAGAGCAAGTTCTGTTGCATGATGTCTCCAGCTGCAATGCACATTCTTATTAGCCACGTCTTAGACATGTTCTTTCTATTGTCTCCTTGGAGAGACCACCGAATTACACAGTGCCAAAATGTGTTTTTATAAATATATATCCTATGTGGTGTCACATTCACTACGATTTTATATATATTTTACATTTAGACTTTGTTTTGCTATTGAACAGGTTGATGAGGTCGTCGGAGCCAATCAAGAGAAGATCAGAGAAAAAATCTTGGCTTTAAAATAGAGCTAATGTCTTCAAGTTTTGTGTTATAAATAGAGTATTTTGTACATTTTTTGTTTTAAAAAGTGTTAGCAGATCAAAAAGTCTCAACAGCTGGTGATGTTCCAATTTTTGCCCTGATGCTTCTTGCTACTGTAGAGATAGGCCAGTTGGACATCTTAAGGAAAAGGGCATAAGACTTAGATGTTCAAGCTTAAAGTATTCAGATATTTATTTTGCTTATATATTTATTATGTTTTCTTCAGTTTTAATTATTCACTTATAAAAGTTAATTGCCATTTATGATTGTTCTTACATATCTATATATTATGTATGCTACATGCATTGACACAAACTAATGTTGAGAAACAGCCACCTGTTGCATTTCCTCATGCATTTAAATAATGGAGAGCTCATCAAGTGTACTTATGTCAGGAATGCAAAACACAGACAGTTCTACGTGGTTCGTTATTGAAATAATATTGTTGGACTATGGGACTACATTCTGCAATCAGGTTTTCATTAATTCTTGTTTTCTCCCCCAATGGAATGTGGAGCCACCACTACAGTTGGTCCCTTGCAGGAAGCCTGTATCAAAGCATTCATGCAGCAGTGGTCTGTGTATCAATTTGTTTCATGATGAGGTTGCCAGCTGGCAATGCACAACCAACTTAGTTGCTTCTTAAACATGCCTGATGGAGAAGTAGGCCCACTGTTTGCATTTAAATGATAGAGAGTGCATCAGTTGTACTTTCAAAAATATATCCATTAATGGAAGAAATAGTTGTATGTGGTTCATCATTGAAATAACACTGTTGGACTTCATGGAACTCAGGTTCTAAAATCGGGTTTTACGGTTGAAAAATAATGTATCTGATATTCTTACAATAACATACTGATGAAGGTTGTGAGCACGGCCATGTAAGATAAGTCATTAATATTATATTTTTACTAGCCTGCAGGTTTAATTTATAGCTGTTAGTTTTTTTACTAAATAGTTTGGATATTGTAATCATGTCAGCTAAATGTTGTCAGATCATGAGTTACTCTCTTTTATTAAAAACGGCTGTAGCAAATAACTTGAAATTGAATCTCTCTGCCATGACCCCCCCTAAAATTTTGTACAGGTTTGTTTGGTTTCCTTGAAAAACTTATTTGTTATCCAAGTCTAACCTGTGCTTTATATAGCAGTTCACGTAATGATGTTATTTTTGGACATTATTGGATGTCTTTGTTCTGTTTTCTTCATTGTTTGAAATTTTAGAGTACATAGTTTATTAAGCAAACCTCATTATTGATCCAAAATGGCTATGTGAAACCACTAATGATTTCACTCAAGAGGTTTTTTTTGTGTGTGACAAAAGCGCACAAGATTATGAATTCTGGTCTCATTTTGGACCTGAAAACAAGATTAACCAACAACATTCCACAGTTTATTACCACTCGTTTCATGAACAATTAAATATGGGTAAACTACTAATACAGTTATTACAGGGTATGGTGAAGGCATTTGTACTGCAGTCTTCAGTTGTAGTACAGTCTTCAGTTGTTTCATTTTTTAAATATTAAATTGTTTCATATTAAATGTTTTTCTGAATATGACTCATGGTGTGCACTTTTTGTGTCAGTGTGATAACAGCGTTGTTTGAAATGTATCTGTATAGACCACTTGCTTTTTTGTTTGTATCCCTCAGACACCTCATTTCCACTACTCTGATGCTCTTACTCAGTTGCTGACATATCATCATTTGTGATATTTCCATGGTTTGTTGTTGTCATGACCAAGCGTTATGTCTTGAATTGATCAAAAAATATATGATCATAATGTTGAAATGATTCAGACTTGAATACATATCAGATCATCAAAGTACAGGCTGCAAGAGTTGTTAGGTGTGACATGACTAAATAGTGATGGTTATTGAAACAGCAAGTGCTTGTCATGTGTGCAAATTAAAGTTGGAAAATGACTGGAAAACAAATATCTGAGTGTAGTTCCCGAGGGTTTCTCTGTGGTGCAGAATTGTCGTAGATTTAATCTGATAGGTAACACTAGTCAACAAATTTTCAAAAGTTATTTGTACCAGAAATTAAATATACTATTTCTTATTGATTTTGACATGCTGATTTCAAATATCATAATTAAATTCACCAATTGGGTCTGGTTTTTAAAAAAATGATGAATTTAAATTTTATTAATACAAATAATGTATGCTTGTTTAATTCTCTGGGGTGAACAGCTAGTCTTTCTACTTTAGCATTATAAAAATTGTGGTTACATACTCAATTAATTGATATTTCAACATAAAATGATAGAAAAAATAAAAACATTTAAAGTTCACATATCATGTTTTAAAAAGGCACATTTGAACCCATTCCGTCATTATTCAGTCGCTGTTCGAGATCTCTTTGCTTGCTTCTTGTAGTCAATCGATGAGGTGTCTCTTGTAACAGTCCAACAGTAATCAGCAAGCATTGAAGGGCTCCAATTGCCTTGATACCTTGTCTCCATAGCAGCAATGTCCTGGTGAAATCGTTCACCATGCTCATCACTGACCGCTCCACAGTTTGACATAAAGAAATCCAGAAAATGAATTTTCAAAGACATGTTGCAGCCAAGACTCTTATACTTCAGAAGGAGATTTTCTACAATTTCATTGTAATTATCAGATCTGTTGTTTCCAAGAAAATTGTCCACCACTGACTTAAATGCTAGCCATGCTGCTTTTTCCTTGCCATGCAACACGCAAAGAAACTCGTCGTCATGAAGTTTTCGAATTTGCAGACCAACAGTACTCCCTCTTTTATTTTAGCTTCACTCAGTCTTGGAAATTTTCTGATGATGTATTTGAAAGCCTCATCTGTTTTCTCCATTGCCTTGACAAAGTTTTTCATGAGACCCAGCTTAATGTGCAAGGGTGGCAACAAAATCTTGCTGGTGTCGACAAGTGCTGGGTTCTCAACGTTCTTACTGCCAGGCTGCAATGACTGCCTGATTGGCCAAGGTCTTCTGACGTAATGGTCACTTCGTGCACGGCTATCCCACTCACAGAGAAAGCAACAGTACTTGGTGTATCCACCCTGTAGTCCAAACAAAAGAGCGACCACTTTTAAGTCACTGCAAAGTGACCAATGATGATGATCGTAGTTTATACACTTCAAAAGCTGCTTAATGTATTCATAAGTTTCTTTAATATGAACTGCGTGACTAACTGGAATTGACGGTAACACATTACCATTGTTCAACAAAACAGCTTTAAGACTCGTCTTGGATGAATCAATGAAAAGCCTCCACTCGTCCGGTATGTAATTGATTTTGAGGGCTGCCATTAAACCAGAAATGTTGTGGCACGCAGAAAGGTCACCCTCTTTGAAAAAGAATGTAATAAGCGGCTTCTGGCAGTTCCTATACACAGGAATTGTAACATCTTCTGCCAGGAGATTCCACTGTTGCAATCTGGAACCCAAAAGCTCCTCCTTGTTCTTCGGTAAATTCAGATCTCTTACAAGATCATTCAGTTCACCTTGGGTTATTAAGTGTGGTTTAGTGGATGTAGTTTGCTCAAAATCTGGGTCGCTTGAGGTTGATGGTTCAGGACCACCAATGTCCTCTTCTTCATCAGTGGAAGCAGCTGAAAATGATTCTGGCACTTTGGGAACTGGTAGGTTATCGCCATGTGGTACCTGACGTATTGCAGAGGGGATGTTTGGATATTCCAGAGTCCATTTTTTCTTCTTTGATATGCCTTTCCCAGTTGTTGAGTGGGCTCTCTCTAGGTACCCCAAACCCCCCGCTTTGAGCTGTTGCCAGTGGAGAAAACTGAGGGAAATTCGTCAAGTTTAAGTCGTCACTGCTACTTTGCTATTAAGCGGATTGTAATAAAATTTATATCACGATACTCTTTATCTTCTTCTCTTTTAAAATGTATTAATTAAAAAAAATAAAAGCTATTGAAGTATTTTTTTACGAATAAAAACAAACAGCAGCGTTACGCGTAGTTTGCTACGGCTCCGAACGTTTTCGTCTCACCCCGCTTCATTCAAATGAGGATCGCTCGACCGCCAAACCACTAATTTGCACACTGTTTTCACAACTTTTAGGGGGAAAAGTGTATCTTTAGTTTCATATATGGCAAACATTAGAAAACAAAGTGTAAAACGGTAATATCTCGAAGTGAAGTTTAAATTTTACCAAATTTGACATTATAAATGGTGTTATAAATCTTTGCCATGTTTGAGAAGATTTGGGAGCCATTTTTCTTTATTCGTGTGAAATTTTATTGACTTCTGATATTTGGCGGTCGAGCTAATTGACTTTGAGTAAGGTCTGTATAGCTCAAGTTAGGCTTAGAAATTTTAGCGAAAAATAGACAGCGAGGCTGTTCCATTGGCAGTGACATTACTCCTGATGTCATCAAGATCGAGACGCCACTTTTATTGGCTTATGTGCAAACATCATCACATCTTCTGATTTGAGGTTGACTATACGTAAGTATATCACTTATTAACAATGTATTGAACTTCAAATGTAAAATTTACAATACTTTTAATATTATTTAACACGATCGCACAGTTTGTGTAACAGAGCGTGGATCGAATGTGTTATCACCGCTTCAGACATTCGAACATCAATCTAATTTTTTCAAGAGCTTGAAAAGCTAAGAAAGTTACCAATCTGAATAAAAAATGCATGTTTTGATTAATGTGTAATTGAATGAAGGTTTATTTTGCAACATAATAGGGTGAATTATGATTTCAAAGGCGAAGGATATCGCAAAGCGAAAATGAATTGAGTCAAGGCTAGGAGACCGGAAAATTCCATAATTAACGTAGCTGATTCTGTACTGAAATGCCCGGACTCGCAGCCAATAGTTGATAGTCTTAAAATTCCCCGAAAAGAAGAAATATATATAAACAGCTTTCATAAAATAGGAGCCGCGGTAGCTATATATAATATATTATAATATAATATGGTAATTTCCTATTAATCGTACCTTTTTGCTCCATAGTGAATATGTGTAGTTATGTGTTCTTTCGTAGCAGTTAGGTTTAGGATTAGGGTTAGTGTTAACCATAAAGTTAGTGTTAACCCTAAACACAAGTAATGTAATACTATAATAGACTGGAATGGAAGAAACGAAGTAAAGAATCAGAGAGGGCAGTTAAAGAAAAAATCAAACAGCGAATAACTGACAACAATAGGAAGAAAAAAGAGAAAGATGTTAAGAATGCAGAGAAGAAGTTAGAGTTATATAACACAATCATTAGCCATAGGGGTCTGTGCACCACAAAGGAGGATGTGGATACAATTTGTAAAGGACGAAATGCCCTTAGAATAGAAATCTTAAGGCTCAGTTAAGATACAGAAAATTAATATTGAATGATAAGGACATTAAACTTTTAGGAAATATCAAAGAATTGTATTTTGGACTTCTGAAGCATTTAGGTTTTGAGGCGTCATTGCCCTCTCGCAGGGAAGGAGTGCGCCTTGATCATTCTCCTCCAGTTTAAAAATGTCTTTTTAAATGCTAATAACCAGTTGTTTAAAAAAAATTTAGCGTTTAGATGTTGTTAATTATTGTTTAGATCATGTTAATTATTGCCTACACATTTTTTTAAATGAAATATGGACAGTATCTTAAAAAAAAAAAATTTTCTTCATTTTCACATTTTTTCTTCCCATGCGACAAATTGGCCTCTGGACACATTTTAAAAAATTATACAAGAACAAATAGATGTTTAAATCCTGTGAAAAAATTGAGATATGTGTGTGTAGTATGCAGATTAATATGTACAAATTTAAAGCTTATACCTTTTATATTTTTTGAAATATGATGTTGTGAAAATTGATGTTCATGCAAAATACTACATTTTTTGGTAATGATTTGCAATATTTGGTCTAAAATATATTGATAATTATTCATGATATAGCCCTATAGTTTTTTTTATGTAATTAGTGTATTGCAGACTGTATGCTGTTTATCAGAGAAGGTTCTAAGATTATATTTAAGAAAACGGGAGCACTCTGAAGTTGGTGTGATGTAACTTTTTTAACTTTGCGAAAGTACATACACTTTTAAAAATGCTGTAACATTTTTATTTTTTGTCCGATCTAAGAAAATTAAGTACCCAATTTCATGGTTTTCCAAGAGCTTCCAAACTGCATTGTTTTCTCTGGTGCTTCTGTGCAAACAAAAATCACTTTGTGGTACCTACTCTCTCCAAATCATTGGGACTGCAAAAGGCATAGCTTGCCTTTTGCCAGTCAACCACAGTTTAAGATGTGCTGCACACGTATTGCAGCATATGTGTGGCGCCCAGCTCTTATCTTTATCTCCTATTCTGCAGCCAAAATACAAACTGTACGCCTTCTTAAT
This sequence comes from Oreohelix idahoensis, assembly GCA_024509875.1. Lineage (NCBI taxonomy): Eukaryota > Metazoa > Mollusca > Gastropoda > Stylommatophora > Oreohelicidae > Oreohelix > Oreohelix idahoensis. The sequence goes on along the minus strand of JAMPIV010004120.1, from coordinate 286,679 downwards.
CACTTTAGTTATATTTCGTTTTTGGGATAGAAATGTCACCTCACCACATATATAACAGAAATTATTAGCACTGTTCACACATGTCCTAGGCATTTCTAACTACGATACTTTTGATAAGGACAAATGCACTAACTAATGGCAAAATTTTATCAGAGATAAGATATTTATACACAAAGGTGATGTAATCATAGGTAGGATTGCATCATCAACTTCTAGTTACACTTTTATTGGTCATTAGAAAAAAATTATGCAATCGCCCACAACAGTTGTGTCATATATATAAATTGACCGTAATTAAATAAACTAGTAGCATATATCTTGAAAACTAGAGCCAATCAACATTTTTTTAATGTCATTTTCGTTTTCAGCACACCAAAATTAGTTAAGATCAGCTATTTTCATTTCTGGTACATTTTGGTTGTTGACTAGTGTAATATAGGTGTTTATAGTCCTGTCTGAGCAGAGGTGATAGTGATAACTATGTGAAAGTAAGGGGTAAGAAATAGTTTTTTTTTTCATTTTCACATGAGGTGATAATGTAAGAGAAAGGACAGTCTCTGGGTTGAGTAATTTCTCTAATCCAGCCTATCAGTACGACTATGTTTAAATCACTTTAAATCAGACGCACTTTCTCTCCTTGTACAAAACACAAGTTACACTGCACCCACATGCACACAATTCTGTGACAAATACGCACAAACGTGAAAGTTTTATTTATCACTAGAACATAAATCATATACAGCAATAGATCATGGGTTACAGACAAAATAAAACAAATAGGTTTTCCCCTCTGGTAAAGGAAAAGAAAAGAAGATCCCAACGGAGGTTAATTGACCCAAAAGATCAAAAAAATTAACAATAATTGTATGGAATAGTCAGTAAAGAAAAAGTTCCTGATTAATCTATCCTGTAAATACTCAGGTTAGTGAGAACAAAAGAAAAGATTTGTATGATAGTGGTAACAACAGAAAATTATGTTACTCTCTTACAGTTCATTCAACTCACACAGTGGCCACTCTCATATGCTTACCCAATAGTTGTCGCAGGCATTCCATGGAAATAAACACTAGTACGTGATTATACTATTTAGTGTCACATTAAATTTTGCCAAATCCAGCCCCAGACTCTCCGTAGTTGCTGACTGCAAATTTCATGGGAGTCGCTGATTTAATTTTTTTCTGGATGAAATATGGTATCTCTGCCTTCAGTTGGTTGGAGTAAGGTTCATACGTGGTGATCGCCGATGTAGGATGAATAAAACATATATATTCTGTGTTGTCTAGCCTCTAGTTGCTGAGACACTATGTTAAATTACACAAATGTTGCTGACAATATATGTTGCCACAGCTGGCTGATGAGATTGATATAATGAAATCTGGTAATAGTTCTGGTCCAGTTACAAATTATAATTAATGGTTCTATTCTGGTTTCTCTCAAGAAATGAGGAAAATGGACCAGGTCACAGCAAGAAGCTCATCAATATTATAAAGTTTCTGGATGCTTATCAATTGTAAGACTCTTAATAAGAACGTAAGTTTATATGGCCATAAAACCGCTAGTACTCAGGTTTTTGATCAGCCTAGATTAATTGGGGGGGAAGTGGACGATCACTGCTGCGACTATCTTCATATGTGACAAGAATGCTGGAGAGTAACAGAAGTAAATGGTGAAATTGTCCTCCTTCCACACAATCTGCCTCAGGAAAATTCTCAGAATCTTTTGACTGAATACCATCACCAACCAAGAACTGCTTACTCAAAGTAACCAAGAGGACATGCACACCATCATATCTGGCTGGAGTTGGCCACGTCCTCAGAAGAGACCCTGATGCCATCACAAGAACAGCTATGCTATGGACCCCTGAAAGAAAGGCCGACCAAAAACAACTTGGCAGAGAACTGTGGAGGCTGAGATGCACAGAATGAGCTGGGGCACTACGAAGGATGGCTGCCAGCCGAAACAAAAATGGAAGCAGTTGGTTGCCCTACAGTATGCCGACAGGTGTGATGGCCACTGACTGCTTTGACAGTCAGCAGCTAAGGATCAAAGAAGAGGCAGAAGTTCCCCAAGGGTCTCTGAAACGGCAAAGAAAATATAGGACTACTGCATCCACATCATAACGTACAAGGTGACTGAGATTTTTGCATGGGGCTCACTGCAGAAACAAATGAATGTGTGGTGCAGACTTCATGTAAGGGAACCAGCTAAAGTGATTGCTCCATGCTCCACAAGGAGCGAACAGAAATGAGATCTCACATGGAGGTTAACATTTGAGGCAGTGCTCCTACATGAAAGATGAGATAGAGGCTGAGGAATGTGATAAGGGCTGATAATGATGTGTGTTTATATGAACACACTGACATATCAGCACAAGTGTTATGACCTCACAGAATAATAAATTACTGCGGTTTATTGAAATTTTGTACAACCATTGATATCATTACTATTCATCTGACACATACACACAGATTAAAGATTCATAATTACTACTGACATTTTAAAAAAAATCAATATAAAACCTTCCTGCTGGCAGACTCTGGGGAAATGTAAAATCGTTTCAATGTTTACCATTGTTGTTTCACGAGTTTAACATGCAATTTCCACCAATGCATGAGGAGTAATGGAACTGTTTTATCTCTTATCACAGTCCTTTTAGTGTAATTACATTCAGTGGGCATAAGGAATCTGTATTATTACAGTTCATGAAGATATTGTTTTTGCTTAGTAATGGTTGTATCTTTTTTAAACTACAGATGTGACTTTGGGCTGCCATTTTTTTTTTTTTTAAAAACCTTAGTAAAATTTACAGCCCTTAGATGAAACCATTAATATATTCTTCCTGGTGGTCAAGCACCTTCCATATCTTGTATTCTTTCTTTGTCTCCTCAGAGACCATAGTCACCACAGAGAGGGCTTGACTTGTAATAGTCAAAGTATTTTCAGCTGAACATGAAACACTTTATTCTTGCTCATTGCAAATATCAACACTCAAAACAAATGAAACCATAGCAACGACTAAATATTTGGATAGAGGATCATTTAAAATAATAGCTACCGACTGCTGATTAAACACTTTGAGGAGGAAGGAAACATAAACCCTCACACAAATATATTGCTGCAAACAATTTATGATTTTATACTAGTATTACTAGGCTGCAACCAGCAGAAAAAAACAAACTTGAATCAGATCTTCATCAACACTCCCTTAACCACATGTTCTGGATATTTGATTTAGACAAGAAGAGCTAGAGAACTTACTGAGAGAAAGACATGTTTAATAACAATCAAAGAATGGAGCATAGAATACTGCATCATGCATAGTATTTTAGGAGTCACTTTCAACCTGCAACAAATATTGTATAACAATTTCCCTTTGTTCAACTTTAGTCACGGCAGCCAATCAAAAACATAACTTTTCCCATGTAGAGAGGAAAAAAAAATAATAGAACTAGCTGTTCAGTAGCTTGAATTTCAGAGTAGCAGATGATAATTTTACAGAAAATATGTTAAATAAAATATGTACTACACTATAGAGAATTTCATATACAGCAAACTTCACTAAACATTTTTCAAATGGATAATAGAAAATGTAGTTCCTTCTGGCATGATGACTTTGGTGGTGTGAAAAATGCTTTTCTATTTAAATTGTAACTTCAAATTAATTTTATGATGAGGATACATGCAAACAGTTCTGTTTACAAATATATCAGTTTTTATATAAATCACACAGGTAACAAAAAATATGTAAACAATTATTGCATTCCCAGCTACCATCTTGGATGCCAGTCTGTCAGCTTCTTCATTGCTGGAGATGTTGCAGTGAAATGGGATCCACTGTACAACTCATTTGAATTGGTGGCTCAGTTTGTGGAGTACTAATCTTAGGTCATCCAGATCGGCATTGTTCTGGCTCTTCAATGTTGCAATTACTGACAGTGTATCTGTAAAGAAAGTAACTTGTCTACCGGTGCTTCCCTCTGTCATTAGGACCTCTGCTCTGAAGTTGCTTGAGAATTTACCTGTTGCCACTGACAGCCTTTTTTGTGTACCAGTGCTTAAGTTCAGCAACACTACTCTGTCTTCTGTTGCATTTGTTGCTGATCAACCTGTGTAGGCATGGGTCCAGGTGTTGCTTGGGTAATGTTTCTGTATGTATTCTAAATGATAATTATATCAATATTAAACAGCACTGCTGCATATTACTCATGATTACATACAACAGAAATATGCACATTAACATTTAGATATGGTATATATGAAGCATGGCACCAGGAAATTGACAAACAGGATTGTGCTTAACCTGTGAATTTAGCTAAGTGTAAAACATATTTTTTTCCAGTTCATTTTCTGAACTGCATAATGAAATTTTACCTAATAACATAGCCACATTACGTCACATGTCAGATCATCACCAAAAAAAAAAGCACAAAATCTTATGTTTGTCTAGAGTGAAATGTAATTAAACATGATGAGAAGCATGATAACAAATCGGCATATTTTGGTAAAATTCTAAATATGTTAACTGAACAAACTGAGTAATCATTTGTGAATCTGAACCTTAAATATTACGAAGGTATACATTACTTGACTTTGCCTTCTAAAAATCTTGTATCATTAATCTTCCACTGTATTAATCTTCCACTGTATTCTGTGGTCCAGAAAACATAGCAGTATTTGTTCTGATCACAACGTTATAATATAATGTGAATATGCAACTTTACAAAGCATAATTTCACTAGTTTTAAGAAAGACAGAATCAGATGCACTTGGGGAGTCGGAGAACACTATCTAATTATTACTAGCTGTTTCTTTCCTTATCAGGTTCAGTAAGAAAGGTCTCACAGCCTTCAGCTGAACATCACGATCCCCATGAAAGAAAACATCTTTTGCTGAATTTGACAACTGCTGCTGCCGAATTTCTGGTTTCTCTGTGGCAAGTTGGGAAAATGATAAAAAGCTGGGGGGAAAAAAAAAGATGAATCCATGAGGAAAATGGACAAAATAAATTTAAAAAAAATTAAAAATGGACATTGGCCTGATCATGCAGATGTCACCTTAGCATACTCTTGTTAACTATATCATCACTTAGCATAGAATAGAATAACAGAATGCGATGAAGTATGAACTAATATGGTCAAAGAGAAATGACCAAAGACTAGAACTTAGAAGTCACGTAGTACCCCGTATATAAGGACAAACAGAACGGCATAAGACCTCTTCAGGTACAGCTCTTCTGGATGTGAGCAGACATGTAGTACTCCAACTGTTGAGACACGTGGCGCTGTTATCCACGCCACCATCTGTCGTATCAGATGTATCTCACCAGTAATGACTTTCATCAATCATCCAACTGCAGTAGAAAAGTGACAGACATCAGATATTCTTTGCAAATTAGAGATTATGTAGGAGTTGACATTAATAAGTACAGAAACATCTTTGTGAAGAAAACTAGCTTACTTCTTAGTACACTCTTGAATATGTTCAAAGATAGCAGTGATCAGCTTGAGGCTATTTCTATCTCCACAGAGCCTTTCCAGGAATGGTACTGGTGATGGCCACATGTGCTTTCTCTGTTCCTCATATGTTTGGCATCTTTGAAGCAGATGTTCAGCAGTCATTTAATCGGTGCCACAGCCACTCATCGGTAGTTCCTATCTTTAGCTTGTTGAATAGATGGTATCTCAAATCTGTTGTAGCCAGTGCGGAGTCTGAAGATTATCAATTTTTCTCTTCTGTTGAGCTGGTAATATGCATCATTTTTTGTGTGGCCTGGCCTGGATGTTCTGCTTCCCATTTGTTCCTGTATCTGCTTCTGATAAAACTGTGCCTCTTCAAAACTTATACTTGTATCAGGCTGAGGTAGCTTTCCGCCCTCCTTTACCAATCTGTCAGCTTCTTCATTGCTGGAGATGTTGCAATGAGATGGAATCCTCTGTACTACAACTCGTTTGAATTGGTGGCTCAGTTTGTGGAGTACTACTCTTAGGTCATCCAGATCTGCATTGTTCTGGCTCTTCAGCATTGCAATTACTGACAGCGCATCTGTAAAGAAAGCAACTTGTCTCTCTGTGCTTTCATCTGTCATTAGGACATCTGCTGCAGATTTCAAGGCCTCTGCTCTGAAGTTGCTTGAGAATTTTCCTGTTGCCAATGACATCCTTTTTTGTGTACCAGTGCTTAAGTTCAACAACACTCCTCTGCCTCCATCTTTTGCTGCATTTGTTGCTGATCCATCTGTGTAGGCCTGGATCCAGGTGTTGCTTGGGTAATGTTTATGTATGTATTCTGTGGTTATGGCTCTTCTCTCTGTTGCAGTCTGGCTCTTCTTTCTCTCAATACCAGAAATGTGTCTGGGAAGCGCTGTTGTTTCCAAGCTGGGAGCTTGTGTGCAGTATAGATGAGATTAGCTGTTGATATTGCATTTATGGGATCTGCTCTCATCTTTGTGTTTTGGCCAATTCTACAAAGTTGCTTCGCTTGAGTCTTCCAAGACCATTTATTCTATGATATATTGGGTGGTCTGGTAGTCTCCTGAATTTCTCAGCTTATTTCTGGGCCCAGCTATCTCTTCTGTCCTCCATTGGTTGAAGGCATGTAATCTTTTCGAGTTCTTTAATAGATGTTGTCTTCATGCCTCCAGTTATGATTCTTATTGCTAGATTTTGGAGTCTATTAATTTTATCGAAGTTTGACTTAGCTGCTGTTGTCCATGCTGCAATGCCATATTCTAGGAAAACTAGCTTACAAACTGATAAAAGAATACTCCCCGGTGGTAGCCCAGTTCACCATGAACATTCAGATACAGCTAGATACGATTACTAATCGGATTAGGTACAACTGGAGACAGGTAGATGAAGCTAGAGAAACTTTTGTTGAATCATGACCAGTGAAAATGGACAGAGAGAGAGACGTGTGTTCTATCCAACAGTAGTTTATCTGTAAATACATTCATCTAAGGCACTTAACCTTTAGCACGCTGCATTCTTTGGCGAAAATTTTCGCCTCCAGCTGCATTCTTTTTCACAGCGTCCCGTTTCTATAGTGGGTGACCCTTAATGTCTATAGTTTTTGTGTTTCTTGGTCAATTGCTATCATGTTTGGAATTTATATAAATAAATGAATGGTGAATCTGATGATATAAAATTTGTTTGTGTACATATTAGATGTGATAGGAAGAGAGGAAAGGAAAGATGAAAAAAACGAAAAAAAAATTTTAAATAATAAAAAAATATTTTTTTTTTATTTTAAAATTTAAAAAAAAATTTAAAAAAAATAACCAGCAAACGAAGGGTCCATATCCCTTGCATCTCAATGAAAGTCATTTGACCAATAGACCAATACAAATCAAATGACGATCTTTTCGTTACACACACCCATCATCAGTAGCAAAGCAACAAACGCTCTCGTCAGCTGTGACATTCGGCCGAAATTCTAAATCTTTCCGATATTCCTAGTCCTAACCCCTAACATTATACATACTTGAAAGGCCATTTTACTTTCGTTTCCATCTCAGCCATCAAACATATTCTGAGAACCGATATCAGCGCTTATAAAGACAAAAATCTCATCCCCACCGCATGGCGTCAGAATCCAATAAAATTAGAGCAAAAATGGCTGTGTGTTGATGCAGATTCATTTCGATTTAAAAAATTTACAAAAAATAAATGCGGATACACCCATCGCTTTTTTTAAGATCGGAAACGGAAGCTAACTCTCTTGCAAATAACATTACAACTTAACATACGGGGCTGAAATCACGTGTACACAAGTCCTCATGCTAGAAACGGTGATATCCGTAAGGCGACACATGGCAGCTCCAGCGTGCAGAGCATAGGTTATCTTCGGCGACATGTGTCGCCCGCAGCGTGCTAAAGGTTAAATAAAGTTCGAAAACACCACTGGTCTTAGAGTACGTAAACTATGTGAATGTTCATTTCATCTGAAAGTGAAGACAAAGTACATTTTTAGTGAGCATCTTTGAAGGGAGAAGAGAATTTTGTTGGCTATATGAATCGTGGGTGGCACTGACTGTCAATGTTGACCACCCGCTTACAACTACTTCAACATGAACATAAGGAAACAAGAAGTTTAAATGTTATTCCAGGGAATAAAGAAAAGGGGAAGGGACATTAAAATGGACAAAAAAAAAATAATGACAGTAGAATTTATGTGGGTATAAATTTAAAAAAACTGGACCAAAGCCACCTCTAGAACATATAAAACTGGATAGTTCTCATGGGAATAGGTGTCTCCTTTGTCCATAAGTTCTGTAGAGCATCATTATGGGTTATGAAAAAGTTGTATTATAAATAAATTTTAAATAGCTCAAATAATTCCAAACATGCCTTGCAATATAAAAGTATCACAACAAGCAATACTTATTACCTTTTTTTAACATGCTTTTTAGATCTAACAAATATTAAAAGTGAGGTCTAACAAACATTACAAGTGAGGTGTAACAAACATTAAAAGCGAGGTCTAAACAAATATTAAAAGCGAAGCAAAAATATCATCTGTTTGTCTAAAAAAAATACGACCAATGAGTCAACTTATTTGCAACATTAGATGAGACTACATATAACACTGAAAATAAACCTAGTTTTGACCTTGCATGTGAGAATTAGCTTGAATCTGTTTAAACCTTATGTGGATTCGATAGTAGACATTTCAAAATGAGGCATGCCTCGCTCAACCTAGACACAAGGCCCGTCAGTTATATTAGGGCGCATAAAAGGCTGTGTTGCCTGAGAGTATAACTATTATTTGACTTTCAAAGAAAAAAGGTCTGCTGATGTGTGCATCTAAAATGAACAACTGTTGATTTCATCATCATCATTGCTCTTCTGCTTCCCCAGGAGCAGGCCTCAAACCAAGATCTGTCCTCATCCCTTTCATTTGTCTCCAGTTCTTTCCTCCATGTGTCCCTCTGCCTCTCTTACTCTAAGAATTCAAGAACAAGGACTGCTCTACAATGCTATCAACAGGTTCCTTCAAATCAATCTGTGACCTATCCATCACCAGCATCTTCTCATCTTGTTCCACTGTCACTTATCTGGTTCTTGTCATCAATTCCACACTGGTCGTCGTTGTTATGCCATTTCAATCCTGTTCTATCATCATGACCTTTCAACTCCCAAGGAGCACAGGCCTTCAACAAGTCTTCCTATCCACTGCAATCAGGTCAACGCCTTTCCATGTTTCTTCACGTCTGTCTCCACTTCTCTTCTCCACGTGTTCCTTGGTTTCCCTCTACCTCTCTTACCCAGGGGATTCCTGAACAAGAACTGCCTGGTAATACTGTCAACAGGTTACCTCAGTGTGTGATGTATTCTATACAAGCACTCATTTATTAACCCTTTACAGTCCATACCCCTGCAAATATTTCAACCCCCCCAAGCGAAGGGACATAACTCTTTTTCTTAAATATTTCTTATATTTAAAAAATTATTTATACACTAATATTAGTTCAAATAACACAAAAACACATTTATTTGTACAGTAAAATGGACATACTTTAATAGCTGTATATTTTAATATCACATTTAAATATTTTTCACAGTTTAAAAAAATGTCAAAAACAAAAAATTACTTTATCTTTATGATAGTCTTGTGCTGGACAGCTTTTATATACATTATTATCAGTTTTTCTTGAAACTTTGAATATCAAACAAATTACACTAACGTTGAGAACACAATTTACAACCATAAACTGTCTCGAACTCTACAAGTGTCAGTTTTTCCTTAATTCTTACAGCATTGAACACAACGTTTTGTTTTCTGCTAAGAGTTTGGTTTTAATTACGCTCACACTGAAACAACGTAACCAACCCTTTTCAGCACTGTTCATAAGTCCATCGTCTGGTATAAATAAGAAGAAACAAATACGCCGCTGATCATCAGACAAATTATGTTTAGGCCCTGGGAGCTCATACATCTGGAATAATTCCATTCAAGTAAATGTGCCTCTATATGTCTATGATTTTCCTACTTTCACTATTGTCGATAACTGGGTCATAGTCCACATCGAAGTAGGATTAATCATTTTCACTATCTAATCCTTCAAAGTTCATTGAAAACCTCTTCCATGGCTTGAGGAACCATTTTTACACAGTGTAATTTTTTTTAAATTACAAAAAAATCAACCACTGGACTTACAAAAATGCGATCGATATCAAAACAAACTTCTAAACGACCTCTATCTGCCGGAAACACGCAAAATTTTGTACTCGCTGGACTTCCGATGTCGCTTAGCAACAAAATAAGCAACCTGTTGCCGGGCGCTTTCAGGCAAATCGGACTGTATGATAAAAGATAAAATACTGGCGCTTTTGGGCGAATTGGACTGTAAAGGGTTAAAGTCTAACATTTTGGTTGTTATTTTTGTAGCAGGCCTGTCCAATATTGTTGAAGTCTTTGTGGCTTAACATTTCTACAGGATGGGGGTAGTCGTACCCAGCCCTCCTGATTGTCTTTTACAGCAGGCACGGTAGCTGACAGTGTTACAATTTTTTAATTGTTGACTTACTGACTGGTTCCTTACTGACCAGAATTTTTGTAATAAGAATTTTAAAGCCCCAACATATTTATTCTCAATAGAATCATTTTTGTTCACATACCTTTTCCAGGAAGGCATTACTGCAAAGAGGTCAGCTGTAAAATCTGTCAGAACATGACTCTGAAACAGCAAAAATAAAATTATTAACAGTTATCTGATTTTTCTCATGCTAATATTGATTTATATAGCATGACCACCATCATAAATTGTTTTAGTGTACCATGAAACTCATACTACAAGGTGTACAAAATTGACGACGGTGAAGATTCAATAGGGTGAAGATGACAGGGAGGTTGAAGGGAAAAGGGCTGAAGCCAGAGTTGTGGGAGCTAAGAAGATAGGGTGGTTGTTTATACCCAATTTTATAGTCTCCAGTTTAATTTGGTAAAAATGAATATGGAAAAAAATTCATTTAGCGAGAGCAAACAATCATTTTTAACTGGCAAGCAGATAATTATGTGGAAACTTGAAGCCTTCTTTTATATGGAGGCAAGCACACACTCCCTTTTACATGAAAAAATGACAGAATTATTCATGTGGAGGCATGCAAATAATAATCTTAGGAATGAGAAATTGTATGTATTGTCATATGATGTTTGCTTTATCTAAAGTGGCCAAAACTACTCACTTCAGCAAGAGCTTTTATGATAATGTGCAGGTAGGTCGGCAAACCTTCATCTCTGGCCTGTTCCTTCACTAACTCAACTGCCTCTGACCACAAGCCATGTTTTAGAAGGTGTTTAAGAGCTCTCTCGACACAGTTTTCACATTCGCTGAAGTTAGGAGGCAGAACCGTCATTTAGTACAGCTATGTTACACTAAATATAAAAGTAAGTCTATCTTCTAAAATTACTTAATCTAAGCTCTTTATTTCATGCTTCTAAATCTTAATTTAACCATGTACCAATCTTTACTTTGTCTCTCAGTTCCAGACAGCCAGAAAATTTCCTAAACCAGGGAATTAATATTCATTTTCTAGAAATGATCATGTGTGGGTAATCTCTTAAATCACAATGTGCGAAACACCATAAGGCAGACTATGGAGCTGGGGCCATACAAAAATCCACTAGTAATTGTAAAATCATACAAACTGAAATGACATGGCCTTCAAGAATGAATCATATCATTAGCAAAAGCAGACAAGTTACAAATGGATGGTCCCGAATTCTGCAAAGAAAGTTATGGCTGTATGTATGCTTAGCGGCTGCAGTATGATGGACAATCTTTGTATAACAAAGTAACTCCCACAAGTTTCCCTCCCCCCTGACACCCATTACAAATGTTTCCCATATAAAAATGCTTATAGAATTACATTTACCAATTCTGGCTTAGCAAAGAATTCCTAAGTGGACTAAGCTAGTCGTCTCAATAAACTTGATGCCTTTAGTGACATTTTTGTCTCCTGCTGACTATGATATTAGTTTTAATGTGCATCATCATCCTGAATATGGAAGACATCTCCTTCCAAAAATTACATTTCTCCAAGCTCAGTTTCCATGCATGCAATATTCCCTTCCCTTTTCTTCCAAGAATTACGATTTTATGCCTTAAATTTTTCTAGGCTCAGTTTTCATGCAAACAATATTTCCTTCCAGTTTCTTCTAAGAATTACAATAACAATGTTATGCTTTATCAATTCTTTATATTATCTATACGTCCCTTATTCCCTCCTTGAGGAGCATGGATTTACTAGTACTACTATAGCCGACCCCCTGACAGAAAGCCTGCACCCAAACATTCATGTGCTCTTATTGTGGTGGTGTCAGTAGCAATTTGTTTGACACCAGGAGGTTGCCAGCCTCGTGCACCTCATATTATGACATGCTTAACCCTCAAGGCCCAAGAGCTTCTATAATTGAACTCTAAATGTTATACTTAACTCATGTTTCTAAGACTGAATACACATTTTAGAATGTAACTTTCTATAACAATTTGAAGGCGTTCATTTGCTTATAAAATAACCCATTTTTGACCAAGTGGGAATTAATACTTGTTTTATTATAAAACTATCATAGAGTTATGTATGCTGGGTCATATATGGGCCGCTCGGCCTTAAGGGGCAGCAGTAGCCCCAATCTTTCTTTGTGTTCTCAGAGACACCACCCGACCGCCCCCCCCCCCCCCCCCCAATTTTTTAAATGGCTGCAATTTAATCTTGAACCATATTCTTTGAAATTCCATTTACAAAAACATGCATTTAAAACATCATAAAAGATGACTGTTAGGTCAAAATGGCACATTTATGATGACTTTAGAATGAATTTGGCTCTTAGTAATATTTATTAAATTAGTAGCTAAGGATTTAAAGGTATAAATGAAATTCAAATATTGAGGAACTGAATGAGCAACAATTTTAAAACAAACCTGGCAAGAAGCAGCTTGGCTTTGACATATGCTGCTGTTTTCAGGTCACATGACGTCTGGCTATGTGGGAGACATTCCAGAGCAGTTTTATAATAAATGAGCTGTTGGGGGAATCAGACAAATTTGAAGATGGTAGTCATAAATAGCATATGTAATAAAAAAAAAAGGAAGCCTTACATAGATATATTCATTAACTTAGCAATATCTGGAAATATCACCTGCAATAAGTCAAGTGTGGAGCCTACTTACTTTTTCCTTCCACTATTGCTGTGAAGTGTAGTGGGAAGCTGAATTTTGTGTTAGTTTTAAGCTGAATTCCTTTTTCATAATCTTTTAACATTTCTGGTTCCAATTTGGTTGAAATCTGTTCATTTATGATCTTGTTTAGTATTCACATTTTTCAGCTTGCTTGGCCTGTCACAGCAGTGCCATAACCATGTTGGCCAATGACTTTTCTGTGAGGCCTGTGCCACACCATACATCACCCAAGCCCAGCAGTTCCCTCATTCTCATGTTTCATGACGTAGATTTGGAATGGGCCTTAGGAGGCTGGAAGCATGGAGTAACTTTTTTAAAAATGTGAAAACATTTCATTGATAAAATGTTGCATAAATTACTTGTAATTTAAAACAGAATCCCACTGAATGCTACATGGTGTACAATAAAAGTAGAATGAATGAATGTCTCCACCTTCCTTTAGAAAAATAAAGTTTTTTTTTGCTTCTTAAAGATCTGCAGTTTACCTCCATGCAGAAAATCTGTGCCATAGCATTTCATATGCTTTTGATATGTTTTTTGCAGTGAAGCAATTTCTTAAATGATGAGGTTTAACAAGCCCTATGCACAACTTCATTTTAATTGCTTTTTATGACACTGGCTGGTGGTGTTTGAAGCTAAGCAATTTGTATTAAATAATGAGGTTTAACTAGCTTCTGGTGTTTCTAGTTTATAGGTGACAACCTAAACACTTAACTATTTTTAAATCTTAATTCTTGCCCCATGATGAAGTTTCCTCTACATTTGATACTTCCTTCATTAGCAAAAGTGATAGTTTTTATAGTATGAATAAAACAATCTAGTCCTCTTAATGGCTTTCATTCACAAAATCGAGAAGCTCTAAATTAAAATGAAAGAACTGGCATATATAACAGTCCAGTTCTAAATGTCTTGAAACTAATATGGTCCATGGTAAATCAGACATTACCACTATTACCAAATGGAGATGATCAATGGAAATAAAGTAACTTTTAAACATATTTTTGTAATATATAAACCATGTGGAAAATGGACAAAGACCCTGAACTTCATATTTACGAAGAATCTGAGTTCTTGCACAACACACAATACATCAAGAACAGATGCAGCAGTAAAAGTAATGAATACTAATGTTTGTCTTCTAGCAGCTTCAGACAACATTTTAAGCAGACATGACTGTGAAAATTATTATAAAAAAATACTTAAAATCGTGAAAAACTTACTGAATGTTTCTTACGAACAAATGCAGACACTCCAACTGTTTGTTCACTGACAGATTCTGCACACTTCACAAAGTTCAGCTGTAAACAAAATGTGCAAAACACTTTATTTGCAGCAAAAATTGTGCTCCATGTGGAACAAAATCCCAAAGTTAACATTGATGACTCATACAAGACCATTTACACAATGCTCTTGCTGACAATAAATGGAAATGTAAATGAATTTTTGACCCTCTTCTGGTGCTTTGCAACACCTTCTGGTCTCCGGTCTTTTCTATATTTGTGTGTGCCAGCAGAGCTGTAAAGACTGTCCAGCACCACCTTACATCGATACTACCTGCTGCTACAGTGTGCTCAAAGTTTCCTCTTCTCAAAAACGTGCTCAATGAAAGTGCAGTGCCTCTTGCTGACCTGCACAGTTGCAGGCAGATTGTGTGTTTCTTTGCTGACTGGCCTCTTTCAGCATTTCATTACAAAACTGACAGTCTCTGCATGGGATACTTCACTTTCTTCAAATGAATCATTTAATTAACATAACCACTTATGAAATACCAGTGTTGGGGAGACAAAAATATAATATGCAGCTGAGAGACCTTTAGCAACAACTAATAAAATATTAAACACTGCCACAATGTCCATTATAAAGGCTGGTGGCCAGTGTGTACAAAAGGCAAAACAAATTGCCACAGAAACCACTGCTGCTAATTGTTGCAGGCTTCCTGCAATGGTGGCTCAATACTCTGTAAGGAGCACAATGCTGATAAACTGTTTTAGCAGATTTTGTAGCTTCCAGTGGTTATCAGCCCTACCACATTTTCTAGTCATTTCTACTGTTTTTTTTTAATTTTTCAAATAATTTTTAAAATGCAATCTGTTTTTTTCTTTCTTCATAATTCTTGGCAAGAAGGATTACCCCTAAAAAAAAGCATTTCCAAATAATTCCACTAGCAGCAGTGCAGAAACATGTGCTAGAACGGCCATAACATTAGGGGGGATAATTGAATCTGACAATGCATTTTGAAAGGAACCTGGTGACTTGCCATGATAAGCAGTCTGTTGAGCTTGGATGAAAGTATCTTGCTCAAGACAAGGCGGTGCAATGCATTTTCTGTGCACTTATTATTATTATTCTTGCCATAACTTATATGTAAATCAATCAATACCCTTTAGCTCCCCAAGGAGCACAGGCATTCAACAAACACCTGCCAAGTCTTCCTGTCACGTGCCAACAGCTCTTGGTCTTTCCATGTCTACCTCATCATGTTTCTTTGTGTGTGAAGTTTTTGTGGCTTAAAGTTTCTACAAGATGGGGTTGCCGGTCTCATGCCTAACACCCACCTTCCCGGCCGCCTCTTGAGATATACATGGCAGGTTTCAGCGTCACTATTCTTTGCTCCACTTTCAGGCCCTGGTAACACATGGGTGCATGCATTACAATAAAACATCTAAAAAAATATATATGTTAAGCGCCTTTCTGTATTTTGTGTAGTGGCAGATTGCCTCCACACTTCGGATGCATTTGAATGGAAAAACATATCCTATCATTTATACAAGAGTCTCATGAATGCAAATATTATATAGACAGTGAACTTATTGTACTGAACATTGAACCAAGATAAGTGAGCAATTTAAATATTCTAAAACATTTAAGAAATCAGAAACAATTTTTGGGAAAAATAAATAAATAAAAAATGACAGACTAAGAAGTCCTTATCAATTAATCATCACAGAATGAGCATATTTAGATATAACATCAAACAAATGACCATTAAAAAATGTATGCAAAAAATCATGTGTACCAGAAAGTTGGATGAGCAATAGAGAAATTAATCTAAGAAGAGTTGGGATGAGAGAATTGGTTTCAGTTGGGGGAGGGCAGAGTGTAAGAATTACGTTTGCTGCAAAGAATGATAGATGCTCAATTACTGTAGAATAATTTAGTAACATTACTATTTTTGTATTGGCTGAAAATGTATTTAAAAATGACATACCAACTTCACTGGCATAAGTCGAAAAAGCAATCTGCAGACAAACTCAAAATTCATGAGATCACCTCCTTGCATTCCTAGAAGAGATTGCCACTTCTTCATTTCACCTGGAGGAATCACAGCTGTGAACCGAGATGGGAATTAAACTGATGTGTGTTTTGTTGACTTATTTTCATGTCTTACTTTCATTTCGCTCAACCTGTCATTTATCTGTGCTAGACAAAGGGAGGGAACAAAAAAAAAAAAGGTTCAGAAACAATGCTGTGCTCAACCCATAGGTTTTGTTCAGAATAAGTCAGAGTGTAGGCTTAAGTCATTCAGGGCACCGTTGACTGACATTATACACAGTGTGTACAGACAGGGTATAAACCAAACTTTTAGATCAGAACAGCTGCTGTTTCACAGTGCCATTAATTAATGTAATCTGAAATGCCTAATAGAACTATTTGCTGCTAAAGTAAGCTACTTCCTCCCAGTTGGTAGTTTGTAATTTTACTATACAGGTAACTCTGTAACAATGCAAATACTGTTCCGGTGTATCCTATATAGAACTAGTGCAGAAACTGTTTCTGTGTATCCTATATAGAACTCAAGATCTGAGAACCTAAGTAAAAAGTAAAGTATCCTCCATATTTTACTGTCAAGTGTAGTGGGGAGGTATACTCCATCATCATAGCTGTATTTAAACGTTGACTGGTCAGATCTGTCACAGCGATTTCCTTGGAACTGATTCGTCTCCGGCATTGGAAAGCAAATGTGTTAACCACTACACTACCAAAGAACCAGCATATGAGTAACGTATTCAAATAATTGTTTTCCTGCAGTCTTTTATAATGACATAAAACATGAAAAAACACCAAGTGCTCTGAGAGTGTGGAAGAAATAGTGCATATTAAAATTACATTGTGCTTAATTTTCCAAGTTACAGATTTCCATTGCCACATTTAATCTGAGATAAAAACGTTTGTGGTTAAACTGGTTTTACACAACATGCAACTTAAAGTTCTGATAATTAATAAAAATTTGACAGAAACTGTTGATACTAAAAACAGATTATTGTAATTAATAATGTCGGTTATAGAGTTAAGTTACAACTTACTAAACCTAAGATAGTATAGTTTATATGGAACACACTTGCAGAAGTTTTGATAAATAAAATGCAAACTAGTCAGAATAGTGATAAAATTTGTGGATATGAAAATTTGAAATATTGTAACTAACATTGTGAAATAAATTTGTAGCATTTTTAGCTACCTTTTCTTCACCTGTGATATTTTTATGAAACGTTTTGTGAAGGTAATTTCCAGTGTTTGTACCAATGAAAACACACAGTTTAGGTGCATAAACTCCATATATTACAATATCTCTAAATTGAATATTTTGAATTTCTATAAATTTTTCTGCTTAGCTTATTTGTTTTTAATTATTAAAGTTAAATACATTATGTAGGTTAAATTCTGCTTTAATTTAAAATATCACATACTAATGTCAAGCAAGCTGCATCATATATGGCATGATCTATGCTTCATCATCATCATTCAACACCTTACAGTTCCCTGAGGAGCATAGGCCCTCAACAAATCCATGACAAGCCCTCCTAACCTGTGACATCTGTTCAAGGTATTTCTATGTCTTCCTTATCCCTTACACGTCTGCCTTCTAGTTCTATTTCAGTCTCTGTGCATAATTTGGTCTCTTTCTACCTCTCTTACCCTGCAGATTCTAGAACCTGGATTGCTACCAGGGCTGGATTAAGACTCCGGAGGCCCTAAGTTATTACAATATTTTGGGGCCCCTCTCCAATCTTCTAAAAGGTAAAACTTGAAAAAAAAAAGTAATGGATTTCAGATAAATGTTTTTATTAATATATAATAATACATAAAAAAAAACACACAAAAAACAAGTATTCGTTACAGCCCTAGATTTTGTTAAAGGCAGTGGGGGCCCTTACAAAGAAAATATGGTTAAAAAAAAGGAAAAAAGCAGGTGTGGAAGTAACTAATAAACTAACTGTGGTACAGATACTAACACCCTGCATGTACGAGTGTACTATCGTGCACATGTAGCTGATGCAGAGCTCTGTGTGTTATGACTCTGTTGCTTTTTTTCATGGGGCCCCTGTAAAAGCCTGGATCCCTAGGCCCGTGTCTAGTGGGCCTAATGAATAATTCCGTGCTGAATGCAGGTTTCTTCAGTGTGTGTCTTATTGTCACGAGAGGTTTGAGATGTTATTAAAATATAAGATATCCTGGACACAAAGTTGTATTAGGTGATACCAGGATAGTGCCAGTAAGAGTCTGGTCTTATAAGTAATACCCCCTTCTCTGAAAAGAGTAAGGGTGTATGGATATCACAGGTGGGGTCAAGCTGTATAAGTTTCCAGGTAGGATGTTAGTGTATTATCCTGGATCCCTATGGGCTCCCTCTCAAGATCCTCCCTTGATTATTGTATTATTATTATTATTGTTGACTCTGCTAGGGGATATTAACAAAATTATTTCCAACAAGAACATAAACTCAACTTTAATAAGTAAGTAAGTCTGCTGGTAAATATTTACAATTTATTTAGCCTATACCGTTTCTCTTTTCGGTCTGGAAAGTTTGAAATGAAATCAAATTTATTTACAACAATAAATCAATAAACATTGAAAATAATTAACAATCTTAAAAAGTCATTCACTTGTTGAAGGTTATCACCTGGGTTAATTATCTCCTTTTAAGGGGGCATATACACCCAGAAAAAGACAAAAAAGGTTATTTTTGATTTTCATATAATAATTGTGTTTTAAATATTTATAAGCCTTTTTACTTTGATATTCTTTTTGAATTATGTGTTTATCTGTAATAGTTTATGAGTTATCAATGTTCAAAGAGAATCAGATAAGTGTTTTAACATTTTAAAAACTAAACTTTAACGAAAACAGGGCTTGCGATTCACAGTTCCGGTGATATTTTCTACAATTTTAAAGCTATAGCCTTCAAATTTTGCACACTTATAGCCCATGTTATCCTTTATGGCATGAACCTCCACTTTTTTCTTACATGGTATAGAAACAGAGATATTGCTATACAAAGTTCTAAATTTGTGCTATTTAAAAGGGTCATATTGCAAGAGCCATATCTACAAAACTCATTGGGGTAGACATTTTTGGGTGGTTCACGCCATAGGTAGGGATGTTATGCACATCATCTGCTGGTTTGGCATTCTTTGCACCTTTTAATAATAATAATAATAAATTCTTTAAGCACCAAACACGGCGCATAAGGCAGAAACCAGTGCTCTCCAGGTTGTTCGTTGTGACGCCACTCCTCTTAGCTCTTGCACATTATTTAGGCCCAACGTTCTTCCTTCTCTTATTATTGTTCTTCTGAGTGTTTCTTTTGGTCTTCCTTTTTTCCTCTTACCCTCAGGAACCCAAGTGAGCGCCTGTTGACTCTGCTTTGACTTTGCACCTTTTATGTGAGTGAAATTCATTCCCAGGTGCACTGGGGGTTTTCCTTTCTTTTTTTTTCATCACTTCATGTTAATTAATTATTTTCACATAAAACATTAAAATTTATAAAATAAACTTTGTTCATCATAAAATATAATATCTCTTGTAACATGTGGCCAAATTTTATGTCAACAAGTTTGTTAGTTATTTTCCTGTTCATTTTTTAAAAAGATAACCCATTTCTGGGTGGGTGTTCCCCCTTAAAGAACATTTATATGATACTAATGAGTTTTGTCACTATTTCTTGACTGTGAAACTAGTAATGGGTAAATTTATGTCCACACTTTTCATCATACACTGTAGGCTGTCTTTATTAGTATCTTCTTTGTTAATGTTGGGGTATAATCTGCATCTGCCATCAATGGTACCTATACCTTGTAGCGATATGGCAGCTTGTGTACCCTGACAATCCCCAGAGCTATGCCAGTGGGAGATTTACTCCTGGTAGGTTCAACCAAGCTTGACTGGTCTGCGTGGGTAGGGGTCAGACAAAAGCTGGTACTCTGGTCCTCCAGGTTGGGGGTTTTAGCACAGGGCCGACACCCCTGTCTATGTAAAAAAATCGCACGTTACGGAAACAACAATAAATGGAAAAACTTTGCTGCGGGACGGACATCCGGAGTCTCAGGCTCGTATGACTGACAGTGGTGAAAGCCGAAAGGAAGCCACTGGCATGAAAACGGATACCCCGACCGCAAAACACGAACCCAGAATTGGTTTTTGGAACGTCAGAACTATGAATGAGGCAGGAAAGCTGAGACAAATCACAGCAGAGATGAGGAACTACAAGATACCTATCCTGGGAATAAGCGAGAGCAGATGGACAGGTAGGGGGAGAATAAAAACAGCTACAGGGGAAACAGTACTTTATTCTGGCAGAGAGGATGGTCAGCACAACGAAGGTGTAGCCATTATCCTGAAGAAAGGAATGGAAAGGTCTTTACTGGAATGGAAACCCATCAACAACAGACTGATAAGAGCAAGACTAAGAGGGAGGTTCACCAACACCACAATTATACAATGCTATGCACCAACAAACGACAGCGATAAAGAGATCAAGGACGAGTTCTATCAACAGGTACAAAAAGAAATGGAAACTACACCCAGGTATGATCTCATTATAGTAATGGGAGACCTAAATGCGAAAGTGGGAGCACACAATAATTATAACGAAAGAGTAATGGGGAAATGCGGCAGTGGAACAGCAAATGAGAATGGGGACAAATTAATAAGCTTCTGCAGTATTAACAACCTGGTCATTGGAGGAACACTTTTTCCACACAAGGAAGTGCACAAGTTAACATGGGAATCACCAAACGGACAAGACAGAAACCAGATAGATCACATAATGATCAATGGCAGATGGAGACATGCACTACAAGACGTGAAAGTAAGAAGAGGCGCAGATGTGGAAAGTGATCATCACCTAGTAGTAGCAAGACTGAAAGTGAAACTCAGAGCTGCTGGACCAGTTGCAGTCAAACAGAAAAAATACAACATCACGAAACTGAAGGATCCCCTCACCAGAAAAGCTTTCGTGGTCGACGTAAAGAGAAGATATGAGATTATCAAAAGCCAGGAAAGAACAGAGACCGATGATGTTGACCAGAGATTCAACACCATCTCAACAATATACAAGGAAAGCAGCAAGTCATGCTTGGAATTCCAGGAAAGAAAGAGCCAAGACTGGATAATACCAGATACGCTAAACACCATAGCGAAGAGAAAGGAAATGAAAAGAAAGAAAACAGAAGCTAAATCTCCCAGATTAAAGGCAATATATAGTGAACAGTACAGTCAGCTGGGCAAGGAAGTTAAACATCAAACCCGTGCTAACAAAAGGACATTTCTGGATGACCTTGCAAGACAGGCAGAAGAGGCAGCACTGAGAAATGAACAAAGCACAGTATACAAAATAACTAAAATCATCAGTGGAAAACGAGGTGCAAACAATATTACATTAGTAAGAGATAAGCAAGGAAATCTCATCACAACAGTAGAGGGACAGGAAACAAGATGGGCAGAGCATTTCAGAGAAACTCTGAATAAGGAACCACCAGAGACACAATTGAATGTTCCTGAGGCTGAAAATGATCTAGATGTTAATACAGACATTCCACGAAAAGAAGAAATCATCACAGCAATCAAAGGGTTAAAGAATGGAAAAGCTCCTGGTCATGATGATGAAGCTGCCGATCGCACTAAGTGGCGATGCTATTTACGGCGCCACCTCAGATTGGGCGAAGAGAGGCTCACACAAGAAGCAGAGGTGAGGAGAAAACGTCGAAAGGAGCACCAGGAAAATAAGCAGCTGAGGGCTGTCACCTCAGGGGCGCATTCCCATAGTCAGTTATGACTGAAGGGGCTATTATTATTATTATTATCATGATAACTTAAATGCAGAGCTATTTAAGACAGACCCAGAGCTAGCAGCAGAACTATTAGAACCACTATTTGCACAAGTCTGGAAAACAGGGACAACACCAACAGAGTGGAGAAAAGGAATAATTGTCAAATTGCCCAAGAAGGGAGAATTTGCAGACTGCAATAATTGTAGAGGAATAACTCTTCTCTCAGTTCCCAGCAAAATACTAGGCAGGATAATTATACAGAGAATCTCAAAAGCAGTAGACCACAAACTGAGGAAAGAACAAGCAGGATTTAGAAAGAACAGAAGATGTGTAGATCATATATTTACCCTCAGGAACATTATAGAGCAGTGCTCAGAATGGCAAAGACAGTTGTACATTAATTTCGTTGATTTTGAAAAGGCTTTTGACAGTATACATAGGGACAGTTTATGGAAAATACTGAGGGTTTATGGAATTCCAAGCTGCATAGTGTCAATCATAAAAAGCCTTTATGCCAACTTTACGTGCAGCATTGGGCAGAGCAACCTAACCTTTTAAGTGAAGACAGGAGTACGACAGGGATACCCCTTATCAACCACTCTATTTTTAACAGTCATAGACTGGGTGATGCACCAGACAACAGAGGGCAATCCAAGAGGAATAAGATGGACTAAATTTTCTACATTGGAAGATCTGGAATATGTAGATGACATTGCACTGCTAGCACATTCACATCAACACATCCAGGAAAAAACGGATAGACTTAATAAGTATAGCCAGCAGGTGGGCTTAAACATCAACCTAAAGAAGACAGAGGTCATGACGCTCAATGTGAGCAACCCTGAGCCCATATCAGTAAGGAATCAGCAACTGGAACTTCTTCTTCTTCCTTCTTCTTCCTCGTTCGTCCTGAAAAGGACGTTGGTTGCGTTGTGTCTGTTTACAGCGAAGCTGCGATATTTGCGCCTTTCGGCCGACACATCCGATTTCAGCACGGCATTTTTTGGGACCGGGTTTGCCTTCCCTCTTTGATCCCTACTCTCTCAGCCAGACTGCAGTGATGCAGCCTGTTTCCAGGACCACCACATGGAGGTGGAGTAGGGTCTTGGTCAGCTCTGGTTCGCTGACCCTGACGCAAGCAGTCTAGCTATGGGTTGCTGACTGCATTCTCTATTGCTGCATCTTTGGGCCCCAGCAACTGGAACAGACAGATGCCTTCACATACCTAGGATGCATAGTAACACCAAACGGCGGAGCAAGCAAAGACATCAACAACAGAATGAACAAAGCAAGAACAGCCTTTTTTAGTCTAAACAACATCTGGAAGTCCTCTCAGTACAGCACAAGCACAAAATTAGGATTATATCAGAGCTGTGTGCTTTCTGTGCTTCTCTATGGTGCGGAGAGCTGGAGAGTTACAGAGAAGGAAATGTTGAAATTGTCATCTTTTCACACAACATGCCTAAGAAAAATTCTCCGAATCTTTTGGCTGAATATCATCACCAACCAAGATCTGCTTACTCAGTGCAAGCAAGAGGACATGCATACCATCATAGCTGGCAGACGCTGGAGCTGGGTTGGCCATGTCCTCAGAAAAGACCCTGATGCCATCACAAGAATAGCTATGCTATGGACCCCTGAAGGAAAACGAAAGAGAGGCCGACCAAAAACAACTTGGCAGAGGATTGTGGAGGCTGAGATGCAAAGAATGAACCAGAGTTGGGGCACTGTACGAAGGATGGCCGCCGACCGAGCAAAGTGGAATCAATTTGTTGTTGCCCTACAATACGCCACCAGGCGTAACGGCCACTGACTGCTTTGACGGTCGGTGGCTAAGGATCAAAGAAGAAGATAATCTGCATACGATGACTAGTGGCTTTGTTTTGCCACTTATCTGTTGTTTAGAGATCGTTCACACGCCTGCCATGGACGGACAAGTATTATGAATTCCTCCAGGCAGTGGAAGCTGGGTATCTGACTCTGTTGACCACAAGAGCACTCGCACCACAGAGTCCAACAGAGGTGGATGACCCTTTTAAGTTGGTGTAGTTTTCAGGATAAAACCTGTAACAAAAATAAAAGTAACCCCTATATGGTCCATCACTATTCCATTATTACACAAGATGGAGATGATAGACAGTGTCAGACAATGTGCTAGTTGTTGTTGTTTTGATGAGGTGATGGGTGGAGAGCGGGCACTTAACAGCTGACCATTATTGCCTCTTCTCGTTCCATCTTGGTCTACCCTGTTCAACCTGAAATTTGGTTATAATTGGGGTATTTAGTGTCATTTTATTTTTTGATTTTGTATTCAATTTAAATAGCTATTGTCTTTAGCAGTTGCTGATTTTAATTTATATTAGTATTTGTCCATTTTATTTTCTCTTTTGTATTGTTTCTTGATAACTATTGTTCTTTACACTTGGTTTTACTTTGTATTAGTATTTGTTCTTTTTGAGTTTTTTTTTTTTTAATACCTTGTTGTCTTTCCTTGTCCTATGAGTAGTTAGTAAGTTTGTTGTTGTTGTTTTATTTTGTGTTTTTTTTGTTTTGTTACTAACCTTATATGTTTTCCTTTGTTTTACGTATATATCTTTTAACTCATTAACTACCGCAAGCCGCTGTCAGCGGCTCACAACATAATCACATTTGGCCCGCAAGCCGCTCAGGGCGCCAATCTAATTTTAGTAATAAAACGAATGAAAAATGTACTGAAACACTCTCTGATCTGGTTCGAGACTTTAAGTTGCCACCGGAAAACAAATTCCCAAAGCATGGTTGTTGTAGAACAATGAAAAATTGATATTATGTTCATATTTTTCAGCGTTTTGGGTTAGTTACCAAATCGTGTAAAACTGTTTACCGTGGAAACTAGTGCTAGGACTACAAAAAATACGTGTACATCTCGTCTAACGGCTGAATGGGATAGAAACATGTTTCAACAATTGACTGAAAGATCTAGCGACGAGGACAAGAGTGAAAACGTGTGCACATTGATTGAAATTGTGATTTTTATAGAGATGGGGCGAAAGCAGTTATAATTGTGAAAATATTGCAAGTCCTCGGCCATCGGAGGGCCGTTAAATAGCAACAACCTCCATTAGAGTTGCAACCAATGTTTATTGTAATAGTACATTCATTTATCTTTAAAATGACGTGTAATTCATACAAATCTGTAAACAATTACGAAAACTACAGCTTACTTTGTGCAAACACCTACAGGATGAAAATGGGAAAAAAATTTAATTCGGCCACAGTGTGTTTTTTAATTCGGTAGTTAATGTGTTAAGTATTGATTGGGCATCTCTTGGGGCATCTATACTTAAAATCTTATCACCTGTCAAGTCTATATTGTGATTTCTATAGTAAGTTTTTAATTCAAGCCTTTGTTGTTCATACTTTTTACAGTGGATCAGGTAGTGGTCTATGTCATTCTCTTCCTGACATTCTAGGCAGTGTGGTTCTTCTATCATAAAGTATGCTGCACCGAGACGGAAACGCCACAGTATTTTGTTTGATGGTATCTTTAATTCTTCTCTGACCTGGCACGTCCTCGTTGGTTCTTTCAGCAGTTTGAACACGTGTCTGCCTTTTCTACTTTTCTTCCATGTTGTCTTCCATTCCTCGTTTATAGTTAGCTTCACTTGGCTCTTGATCTCCGACCTTCCCATTCCTGCTCTTATATTGTTTTTACTTGTTCTTCCATTCTTGGCGTTCTGATCTGCCAACTCGTTACCAGCAATACCTATGTGTGCTGGAACCCACACTAGCCTCACACTACATCCTCTGTTCCCTAGTGATGTATTAATTGCTAGAATTTCTTCCTTTATGTCTGGCCGGCTACATCTACCTGTGTGTTCTAGTGCTTGTAGTGATGATAGTGAGTCTGTAAATATCGTAACAGCTTCTGGTGGGTTATCTTCGATTATTTCTAAACTTTTAAGAATTGCTACCATCTCTGCGGTAAAAATCGAAGCCCCTTCAGTTACACTGTAGCTCTTTTTTATTCCCCATTGTGGTATTACAACTCCGGCACCTAGTTGCCTACTATAACCCTTGGATCCATCAGTGTAGACGGCCAGACTTTGTTTAGTTAGTTGATCTATGAACTTTCTACTTATCATTTTGGCTTCCTTATCTTCTTGTTTTGTGTGATCTTTTCAGTAAGTGAGTAGTCTATGATTGGTATTTTTAGTTCCCAGGGTGGTATTTTGCTGTGTTAGATCTTCTATAGTTCTCCACCCTGTTGGATATCTATCTTTGTTTAAGGGGATTGTGACGGGTTGGGTTGGTGTGTGTGTTTGCTGCTGTTCCTTCATTCTTCTATTATTGATTGAAGAGTAAAGTCACTCTCTAGATGTAGTTAAAGTTTGGTATTGATGGTTAGCTCTGACCATCAGAACATCCCTTCGACGTTCTTATTTGCATATTATATCTTAGCTGATTTTCCCTTGTGGGAGAGCTATCGTGCTGGAAAACGTAAACATTAACAGCTGTGAACCAAACCCGAAACGTGAGTAAAAGATCAAGCCTTCTGTTCTGAGTCCACATGTATTCATACAAAAGACGATATCCGACATTCACAAAACTTCATGTACAGTTCAGCATAACAATGAATTCCAAATAATATCAGTAAGTATCCGTCCGTGTCAAAACAATATGTCAGATGAACATCGTGGCTATATACGTGCGCTGTTGTAGTCAACAGCCAGAAATGAGCGCATGAGTTCTTGACAGCTACAATTTGAATCATAATGCGATTCTCCTTCCATCATTTAATTTAATTTAATTAATCTCATACTTAGATTAATATCCGAACTGACCCTGAGTTCTACATCGATTCATATATATAATATAGGCTATATACTAAGCCTTTTTCCTTGGAAGAAATACAAGACACGACCTTCTTGCTTGACGGATAGCGTAACAAGGGCCATGTAACCAAGTCACCCAGCGTGACCTTCCCAACGCGAATGCGTCATAATCTCCGCATATATTTCGCGTTCAGTATACCGTAAAATATCGACATATTCTATAAATGTTAATGACCCCTAAACATTGCGCACGGCTAAACCCCAGCAGACGCCATCATTTAAAATAACACCGTAACAGATTTCCTGTCAGACGGGGGAAAAAAAAATCTATTAGATAGATTTTTTTTTTTGAATAATATTAATCAAATTATCAAAAATTTAACAAAACCCGACGTATGACCTACGATGTTCTATCTAGAACAGTGTCGTGGTCATGTCAGTAATATCTTATAATAAAATCAACGTCATATCATACATATAACTTATATTAAACAAGGAAATGTCACTGTCACTAACTAATTAACTAATTAATTTGTTGTATGTATCGACTAACTAATAATGTGAGGTGTTATTAAAATTATAACTCCGCCAATGCCGGTCCCAAGCCCGGATGAAAAAGGAGGAGGGCGGCCTGCATGGAGGCAATAAGGAGGCAGCCCCTCCACCATGCAAAGGCACAACAGGCCAATCACCTGTTTGCTTTAAATCATGATTACGCGAACTACAAGAGAGAAAACCGGACTGATTCTAAAGGCGACGAACTGGAACGGACTACGGACTACGACTTATGGAACTTGGAACACAAGAAGTATAAATGGGAAGGAAGAGGAGCTGGTGGAAGAGATGAGGAAAGCAAAACTAGAAATCCTGGCTATAACGGAAACGAAGAAAAAAGGACAAGGAGTCATGGATCTCGATGGCAACACGTTGCTCTACAGTGGTGTACCCATATCTGAAAGAGCTAAAGGGGGCGTGGGTTGCATTGTGGCCCAAAATCAAAAAGATAGTATCAAGGGATGGAACTTTGTCTCGGAGCGCATTATGGTTGTAAAACTAAAAGAAGGAGAAACCATAGTCAACCTGGTCATAGTGTATGGGCCAAATGAGGATGAGAGAGCAGAGGTCAAGGAGGAATTCTTCGAGCTGCTTCAAAGGACAGTGGATGACTGCCTAGATGAAGTTATTATGCTCGGAGATTTTAATGCCAGAGTTGGAAATGACCATGCTAGATGGGGTGGAGTTATCGGAAGATATGGAGAAGATACTCTCAATGACAATGGAAAGCGACTCCTTAGATTCTGCAGTGAGCAGAATCTGATCATTACAAACACAAAGTTCCCCCATAAGCGCATACATGCATACACTAGATGTGAACCAACCAAGAATGAGAAGTCAGTGATCGACTATGCCATTGTTCGGAGAAGCTCATTCAGATATGTCCGAGATGCAAGAGTCTGGAGGGGGCCAGAGATTAGAAGTGATCACTACCTGCTAACAATCAAACGAACAACTGAAAGAGTTGCTCAGCCTAGGAACTGCCCAACATCACGCAAGAAACCAAGTAAACGAGCAGGAGAAATGAGCATTAGGACCTACAAGCTGAGAGAGCCAGAAATTAAGACCAGATATCAGGGGCTTATTGCTACAGCAGTGAGCAACACAGAAGAACGACCTGATGACTTGGAAACCCTCTGGAATAAATTCAAGGATATCATAAAGACAGCTGCTGCAGAAGCATGCGGTGAAGTCCGACTTGGGAACCAGAGAAAGAGGACACCTTGGTGGACAGAGGAAGTCAAAGAGAAAATAAGAGAGAAGAAAATGGCATGGAAACAATACTTAGGAGCTAAAAACACAACAGGACAAATGGAAAAAAAAAAGAGAATATGTGACACTCAGAACAGAAGCAAAGAACAAAGTGCTAGCAGCAAAACAGAAGTCCTGGGAAGAATTTGGAGAAAAGCTAGAAAAAGATGCACAAGAAAACCAGAAATTGTTCTATAAGACCCTAAAGTACATGAGGAAAGAAAAACAATGACCTCTCAAATTTATAAAGGACAAGCAAGGCAAATTGCTTACTGCCCCGAAGGAAGTAATGGAAAGATGGAAAGAATATTTCTCAGAACTCCTGGATGGTGAGCATGATGAAGCATCAGAAATGATAACCACTGACACAGAAGAGGAAACCAATGATGGTGAAGATGACATAAAGATGGAAGAACTGAGGGCAGCACTAGAGAAAATCAAGATGGGCAAAGCAGCAGGGCATGATGGTATAACACCAGAAATGGTCAAGTACATGGGAGCATCAGGCGACCTATTACTCTTAAAGGTCCTACAGGCAGCATGGTGCAACAAGACCATACCAAAGGATTGGGAGATTGCCATCATAACACCAATTTTCAAATAGGGTGACAATCGACAATGTGGAAACCATAGAGGCATATCCCTTCTCAGTGTCCCTGGTAAAATCTACTCTAGAATCCTAGAGCAGAGACTCCGACGCCTAGCTGAGCCACAATTGGATGAGGTCCAGTGCGGATTCCGAGCAAACCGAAGTACTCAAGACCTAATCTTCACACTCAGACAGCTGAGTGAAAAGGCCCTTGAGTATAAGAGTGAGATGCATCTTTGTTTCATAGATCTGGAAAAGGCGTTTGACAGGGTCCCCTGGAGCAAACTTTGGGACTGTTTGGCAAGGAAGAATATTCCAGCACCTCTGATTCATGCTATACAGAGCTTCTACAAGTCTTGCAGAAATTATGTGAGGACAGCAAACCATAAGTCAGAAGAGTTCAGGACCACCACTGGTGTAAGACAAGGTGATATCCTATCACCTTACCTCTTCATACTCCTTATGGACGATGTCATCAAGGCATGTAAGGAGAGAACAAGAAAGTATTCAGTGGGGTACTGGAAGATGAGACAGGTCTATATTTCGGAGCTGGCATTTGCTGATGATGTTGCCCTGATTGCTAAATCAGAGGCACATCTCCAATCCAACCTGCAAGTCTGGAAGGAAGAGCTGGAGAAGATAGGGATGGTCATAAGCAGCTCTAAAACAAAATCCATGGTGATATCACGAGAAGAAAGAAAACATCAGATTAAGTTGGGAGAAAAGGTCCTGGAGCAGGTCGACCACTTTAAATATCTCGGAGCTATTATAGACCGAAAGGGAGGCATCAAAGAAGAGTTGGCCACTCGAAAAGCAGTGGCTGGGAGACTTTTTCAGGCCATAAATCGTGGATTCCTCAGCAAGAAAGAGGTTGGTAAGAAAACGAAGATGGCTGTATACCGCTCCACCTATGTCCCAGTCTTGACATAAGGATGCGAGTCGTGGGCAATGACTACAACCCACAAAAGCCAGATCCAAACCTCAGAAATGAGGTATCTGAGGAAAGTGGTTGAAGTAACAAGAAGAGACATGGTCCGCAACCAGACGATCCGTCAAGGCCTAAAATCCCATCCGCTGCAGACCCAAATAGAACAGTCCCAACTAAGATGGTTTGGCCATGTCTGCAGAATGGGAGAAGATCGGCTACCACGACAAGCATGGGAAACAATAGAGCCAGGGATCCAGACCTCCAGGACGACCCAGAGTCCGCTGGGAGGACATACAACATTAGACAATCTTTGAAGGACCGAGGACTAGAATGGAACCAGGCCAGGAAGAAGACAGCTGATAGAATGGTCTGGCGCTCTCTCTTCCAAACCTCTACACCTCACGGTAGAAGGGGAACGACTAAGTAAGTAAGTAAAGTTATTAAAATTATTCTAACTAATTAAAATTAAAATAATTAATTATAATATGTACGTATGGTACTAACTAATTAATATCTAATTGAAGAAAATGAGAAATAATATAAGAGAGTAAAAGAAATAAAAATTGAGAAGTACGGACAATTAAAACTAAATATTAAAGTATACATTAAATTAGAATGCGTGTGAAAATGAAGTGTAAGGATAGATACCTAATTAAATTAACGCAATCAGAAGAAAAGAACAGAAAAAATTCATACATTTTAACTATATATATGAAATGTCATAATCTAATATCTATTACATTAATAATTACACTAATTAAAAGTTTTAATTGGTGTGATATTATTTTGTTTCATCTTTTCTTAGTATATATATTTTTTTTTTTTTTTTCATCACACTTTAACTTTATTTTATTATATATTAATTTAATAACTAGAAAATTTAACAATATCGGACATGAAGATCCAATCGTTGTTACCTCCTATTGACTTGTATGCAAGTTCATTAAAATCCAAGGTTCATATTATCGAATTATGATATGATTATCCAATCCTCGTTAGTTCCTTTATTAAACTTTGAACGTAAATTGAATAGGTCATCAGCGTATCTGTCCCTTCTACATCAGAGATTGTTCCTTTTTAACAGTTTTCAATCGAAATGAGTGATATGCAAAGTGGAAGTGAAGTCCAAATTTTCAAACGATCCGTAAAACTTGATATTTTGATCACAATAGTTTATTTTGAAATGTCCTTATTTAAGTAGGAAGTCCAAATGAAGTGTTGTTATTCTGACGTGGCATTAATACCGTTCATTGCAAATGTAATGCTTGATTAGTCAGAAAATTTTCTTGAAATAGTAATATTCATTCAGAATCCGTAGGATGTCTGGACAACGTATCGGCTATGACGTTCTCAGTTCCTGGTATCGACTGTATTTCGAACTCATATGGTTGCAACGCAATAGCAAATCGTGCAAGTTTCGCACTTTTATGGTTTGAACGACGTAATGCTGCCACAGATTTCTGATCAGTCTGGATCAGAAATGGAGATCCCAGCAAAAATTTTTCTAGTTTGGTAATTGCCCAGATTACGGCGAGCAATTCTCGGTCTACAGTCGAATATTTAGTCTCCGGAGGTTTCAGCTTGCGTGAGATATAAAGTACAGGGTGAAGGACATCATCATGATATTGGAGTAGACAAGCCCCGAGTCCGTAATTACTCGCATCTGTACGTAGAACAAACTTTTTAGAGGCATCTGATAATCTTAAAACAGGTGGGCATGAAAAAATGTTTAAGATAGTGCGAAAAGTTTTGTCACATTCGTCTGTCCAATTTATCCTTAATGGCATGTTCTTCTTTAGTAACGATGACAGGACAGCCGTGATGGATGATAAGTGAGGTACAAATCTGCTATAGTATTGGATTAACCCTAACAGACTCCTAACCTGTTTCTTCGTTTGAGGAACAGATAAATTTAATATTTTAGAAACCGTACTGGGAATTGTTTGGATACGTCCTGATCCAATAATGTGTCCCAGGAATGTTATCTCATTACACGCTATTTGAATTTTAGTTGGTTTAGCGGTTAAATGGTTATCCCGCAATATTTCCAAAACTGATTTAAGACCCAAAAAATGTTCCTCAAATGATGAACTAAACAAACATATGTCGTCAATGTAGGTAATTATATCTGATCTACCTGCTAAAATTTTTCGCATCATGCGAATAAAGGTAGCTGGAGCATTCATTAGCCCAAAAGGCATCACGTTCCACTGGTAAAGACCTTGTGGAGTTGAGAATGCTGTGTAGTATTTGGCTCTTTCGGTTAGTGGAATCTGCCAATAACCTTTGGTTAAGTCAATTTTAGTGAAAAGTGTAGCATTGGATAGACGAGGAAGTAAATCGTCAAGGATAGGATGTGGTTCGCTATCAGGTACTGTCTGCGCATTAAGTTTCCTATAGTCAACACATAAACGTATGTTGTTGTCCTTTTTCCGGACAATGACTAAAGGAGAAGAAAATGGAGATGTACTAGTCTCAATAATACCTAATGATATCATCTGTTCGAGTTCCTGAGATGTCTTACTCAGAAAATGTAGAGGTACAGAATAAGGATGAACACGAATTGGTGTATCATCGTTAAGAATAATATCGTGACTAATTACAGATGTGCAACCCGGTACATCCGTTAACACATCTGGGAAAGATTGTAGAAGATCAGCAACGCGTTGATGCTGTTGCGGTGTAACCGAAGAAGAAATGGTCACATCACGCCAAGATTCAGTAGATTGGACAATAAGTACAGGTAAAGGCATCTGCACTTCAGGAAAAGAAGATTCTTCCTCCTGTATAACAGATAGATTAGAATAATGACAAGTAGATACAGTATTGTCATCTAGTTCATGAAAAAATTGACTGTAAGTGTATAGGACGTGTATGAAATTGCTTGAGCATATTAATATGGAATATCTTTCTGTGTCCCTTGATATCTAAGACGTAATCAACGTCTGAAATTTTATCAGTAACCTTATAAGGACCAGTCCATGAGATCAATAACTTATTGTTATTGTGAGGGAGTAATACATAAGCCTCATCGCCTGGGAATAATTGGCGTAATCGTCTAGATCGATTTTGTATAGATCGAGCCTTAGCTTTTGCAGCCTCAGAAGAAGCTGTTGCCAATTGGCAAGACTCAATAATATTATTCCGAAGATTAATCACATACTCATAAGATGACTGAGTGTCCTGAGTCATCTCTGCATCAATTAATAAATCTTTTATCAGTCCCATAGGACCTCTCGGAGGGGCACCAAAAACTAACTCAAAGGGAGAGAAGCCAGTTTGTTCATGTGGCACCTCTCGGTAAGCAAACAGGACAGCTGGGAGTGCTCTGTCCCAGTCCTGAGGGTGTTTAACAGTAACCTTATGTAAAAGTTGCTTAAGCGTACGGTTAAGTCTTTCAACTGCACCGTTACTCATGGGATGATAAATGCTACTCAAATTCCTATCAATGTTCCAGGTTTTCATTACCTCCTTCATGGTATCGGATATAAACTGCGACCCATGGTCAGATAATAATTTTCTAGGAAACCCTATTCTAGAAAAAATTAGATGTAATGCATCAGCTACATCTGTGGTAGTGGTGGTCTTCAATGGAATGGCTTCTGGCCATCGTGTGCATAAATCAATGCACGTGAGAACAAATCTATGTCCTCTCGCAGATGGTAGAAGTGGACCAATTATATCTATGGCCATCTTGTCAAAAGGTCGTACTGAGATATCGCAAGCCTGAATAGGCGCCGTGTGAAAAGCTCCACGTGCTTTCACTTCCTGGCACGTAGTACAAGAACGTACATACTGCGAAATATCCCGTGATACTCCTGGCCAAAAGAATGAAGACAATACTCGAGATCGTGTTCGAGTATATCCCATATGTCCTGCACACTGCGAATCATGCGCGTGTTGAAGAATGTACCGTCTAAAAGCAGCCGGTACCATCACTTGTTGTTTTACCTGTGATTTATCACTAAAACATCTAATCAGTATATCATTTTTAACAATAAACCAATGTTTGTTATTATTACCTGATGTTAAATTATCAACCTTATTAACTAGGTTAAAAAATTTATTTAAAGATTTGTCATTTTTTTTGTTTGTTTGCAAATGATTCCCTGTCAATAGGTGAATTGACCTCAATATCCTCCTGTTTCTCTGCATCCATCTTATTATCATTGACACTCTCCATGAGCATAGTCTGAGCTCTAGTCGTCACGGCGTTTCCAGTGCATAGATTGTGTCTCTCCCATTCAATAATATCTTCTGGTGAACAATCCTTGCTGCCGTGTATGCGACCCACCATAAGGTCTGCAATCGGCTTTTTCAGCATGCATACCTTCACGTTCCCTGTGAAAAAAGGTGTTTTAACATGGATAATAGCTGTGGGGTAAAACTCAATAGTTCCCCCAAAAGTCATGCAACGGACATATTCCCCCGTTGCACAGCTAGGATGTACAAGCGACTGTCGCACTCCAATGGTTGTGGACCCCGAATCTCTCAATACAGAAACTATAGAACCGTTAACTATCCCTCTGTTAAAAATCAGAGAGCCTGTTCCATCATTGGCTGCAAGACCTACTTCTGGTGGAATGTGTCCGCAGTTTAGCACTGTCTCCTTTGCCTTCTGAAAAATAAGATTGCATTGTGGGCAACTATTTTCCACGTTATAATTTATAGCAAAGCATGCAGCAGAAGAATGCATTGTATTATCGTTAGGTGGAACCTGAACCTTAGGGGTGATATCATTTGTAACTGCTGCCCCGGTATTATGGTTATAATGTGAAGATCCACGAGAATGAGAACGATTACGAGAATAATTAGTTGAATTATCCCGTTGTCGTCTATTGTAATTGTTATCTCGATGTCTCGAGTTATAATTATCGCTATTCTTCCAATTGTTACCATTATTATATTGATATGACCGATTATAACTTGAGTTACGTGGATTACTGTTGTATCTTGACTGAGGTGAATAATTTCTGTTTTGTTGTCTTCCTCTATTAAAGTTATTGTTAAAGTTATTCTGTCCCTTATGAAAATTAATGTCATAGTTTCCTTTGAACCTACCTCTGTCTACACTGTGTGTTCTTGGTTTGTTATTACTATGATATGCCATATTGGAGGCTACAGGAAGGTTCTCTTATCAATGAGCCAGAAATATTAGCATTCGGATGAGCTGTGCAGTAATTTAAAGAAATTTTTTCTAACTCATCAATAGTTTCTGGTTTTCTTTCTTGCAGATAAGCAAAGAATGGTGGGCTGACAGAAGATAATACTTTATCCCTCAATAACAAATCGACTAACTTGTCGTAAGATTTGTTGACACCTGCCAGTTCAACCCATCTGTTAAAAGTATTGCGTATGTTAGCAATAAATCCCGTAAAATCTTTATTATTATCTGGCAACAAACTTTTGAAACGTAATCTACATGCCTCTTCGTTCAAGTGGAAACGACGTAATAACAAAGTCTTAATGGCCTCATAGTCTGTGGCTAATGTAGGATCAATATTTTGTGCTGCACTTGCAGGTTCGCCATCAGAAATTCCTTAAGTTTAAGTGCCCATGCAGTTTTGTCAAGGTTATTGACCTTACATATATCCTCAAAGCGCGCCAGCCATGATGATAGGTCGTCCACGTGTAATTTGAAAGGTGGTAGCTTAAAGTAATAATTGCCCTTAAGTCGGTTGGAAGAAGATCCCGATTGAGCATTATCATTTTGGCTTGCTGCAGCACCCTGTGAATTAAGTTTTGCTGTTTCCAATTTAAGCCGTTGCAATTCCATTTCTTGCTGCAATATGATTTCCTGTCGTTTCCATTTATTTTCTTCTTTGATCCGTAGGATTTCATCTCTTGCCATCTTTCTTTCTTCTTCTTGTCTTAATTCTTCTCTCTCTGCTTTAGCAATAGCTTTCTTTTCAGCCTCTTTTCTTTCAAGTTCTTCCATCTTGCCTTAGCAAATTCAAGGAGTGCTTTCAGCCTCTTTTTGTTACAATCTTTCGCAGTTGCTTTATTTAAATTCCAATTACAGTCTAGTAATCACCACTGGAATTTGTTACAATCTTTTACCGAATTTTAATCAATGATACGAAATTGTATTCTTGTATTCTTGATAAGTTCCACAAATCTATAATATTTTGTGAAAATATTATATATACCCACTAATATCTATCATAAATAGTTATGATAGTTAGTTATTGATGCGTGATGCCATATGATGATGGATGGCATCCGCATGTCTGGTTTTGTGTAGTGTGTAGATGTGTTCAGTCAAAACAATGTTCATGCAACAATAACAGGGCAATCCACATAGGACGTCAGTAAACTCACGACGTATAAAGTCAATGAGTCTTGAAACAGCCGTTGACGTTTTTCTTCATTATTTATTGTGGACGCCACAGTGACAAAATGGTTACGCAAATGTGTAGGCACATCAAACAGTCATTATCACAGCAACATTCAATACAGCAATAAACGGTAGACAGCATTACAATGATGAGTCAGATGCATGTTATATTTCAAGTGCTGTAAATGTAGTCAGATGAAAACTCCATCCTTTTCTATAACAGCCAGGAGATAACCAGATGTATGAGATCAGTTCACTCTCCTTAGTTTGACTTCAGCAAGACAGACACGTCTGCCGAAGTATAAATAATGTCCTCAAAATATCCTCTAGATAATAAAGGTTTTCTAAACCTAGTTCATTTAACAAAGTAGCAAGTAATGGTCCTTGGTAAATGCATCAACCGATGCAGTACAATGCAGCGACATGTGAGCTGGGAAAGAACATCTCGTGACGACGACTTTCGGAGACAGGCTATGAATCGAAATCGCTCACGACCCAAAATCGATAGAGTTAATGAAAAATGTTAATTTACCTTGCTTTCAAGAAATACACAGAAATATCACGCCTCCCGGCATGTGGGAAACACTAGAGGTATTATCTCGAATAAACGAAATATCCATTAAGAGGACTACACATCCCTGACAGAACAAAAAAAGCGGAGATCCCCTCTTCAACGAGGCATCTCTTTCGCCATTCCAAATCGCTCACTCCCCACTAGTGGTGGGCGGAAACCGATCGACCAAACAACAAGACAAGTCATGCGCAGTCCAGCGCAAAAATGACCACAGCTCAAAAGTTAACTGCATTCGATACTAACGCGAGAAGACAAATGCTTACCGAGAAAAGTGACTATAGATTTCAAGCAGTTGTTGCCCTTGCGTTATAAAACAGATATTGAAATAAAACGATGTTGCGAGAATTTATCACGCAACATATCACCACCTCCTCCCGATAAAAAAAAAATGTGGAACATATTTTTTTTTCAATATCAAAGAGCAAGCGATAAGCGGCTCAAAACGCACGAATTATGCGCTGATAATTAATTAAATTGCCAAACAATAGGCTAATTATAGAGTGTCTGGTGAGGATATACCTCAACAGAAAAATAAATATGTCTCAAAAAAATATTCACATCGGGGAGGTGTCACCAACACACATCACGTTAGCATGTAAACACAATATACGTATGCAAGTTACTATAATCATCATTAAACAGCATACTCTAATATTGTCTTTAAAAATGGATGTACAAATCTGATAGGAAAATTTAAATAGTACATTCTTTGACATGTAATGACATAAGTACATAGTAAAGTTAAACTACATGACGATCCAGGACATATGCTCTGGTATTCCGAGGGTAAGTACACAATCTAGAACTCGTAAGGTAAGTCCTCAGCTCAACAATGACATTCTGAGAAAGTACAAGCAATATAATGCTAATTAATAACTAATATGCTTCATAAGGTACAATACATTATTAATAATTGTGGCTGTTTAGTAAACTAACGGCCCTTATATTAACTACTCAGTCCTCCTCTATCATCTTAAAAAACGAACAGAAGAAGATGACAACAAAGCACGATAGTGTGTACATATAGAGTAAGTACAGATGTGCTAATCTATTGTAGAAATATAGGTGTGTTATGACTCTGTAATATATAGAAATATAGGACAGAAGTATTAGTTGGAGTCATGTGGGCATCTAGACAAAATGTCAGCCATCACATTATCCGCACCACGGATAGCTCGTACCGTGAAGTGAAAAGGTTGAAGAGCTATAGCATATCGAGTGGATCTCGAACTCTTCAAATTCTTAGTCTGAATAGCTGTAAGAGCTTTCTGATCAGTCTCTAGAATGAAATGTGCGCCCAGGAGGAATCTTTGTAGCTTTAGAATTGACCAAACCATCGCTAACAACTCACGGTCTAAAACCGAGTAGTTCCTCTCTGCCGCATTTAGTTTTCTAGAAATGTACATAACAGGATGCAGAGTATTTGCATATTCTTGCATCAGTGCTGCTCCAATCCCAGTGGATGAAGCATCACTCCGAAGAACAAAAGTCCTATCAAGAGTAGGTAATCTTAAGATGGGAGGAGAAGAAAATATATTCTTGATTTGGTCTAGTGAAGATTGGCATTCTTCAGACCAACGGACCAGATTAGGCGAACCTTTCTTCAACAATGTTGAGAGAGGTGCCATGATCGAAGATAAATTTGGAATAAATCTCCCATAAATTTGAATTAAACCTAAGAGACTCCTAACTTGTTTCTTCGTTTTAGGAACAGAGATGTTCAGTATTTTGGAAGTATTGTGGTCTTCTGTCTTCAAGAGACCATGACCAACACGATGACCCAGGAAAGAGATTTCACCAAAACCAACAAAAGCTTTAGAAGGTTTTGCTGTCAAATTATTCTCACGTAGAGTGGACAGTAAGTCATATAACCCTAAATAGTGATCTTCCCAGGTATCACTGAAGAGACAGATGTCATCTAAGTATGCGATGACATCCGAACGATGTGACAGAATTCGACGCATCATGCGAACGAAAGTGGCAGGGGCGTTCATGAGACCAAAAGGCATAACATTCCATTGAAATAGACCCCTAGGTGTAGAAAAAGCAGTAAGAGGTTTGGCATGCTCTGCTAAAGGCACTTGCCAATAACCTTTAGACAAGTCAAGTTTAGTGAAGAATCTAGAATTAGAAAGTCTAATCAGTAGATCTTCTAACAAAGGCATCGGTTCAGCGTCGAACTTTGTGACCTGATTCAATTTGCGATAATCAACGCAAATTCGTATGTTCTTATCCTTCTTCCGGACAATAACCATGGAAGAAGAATATGGTGAAGTCGATGGTTCAATTATATTTAATTGAATCATTTCATCCAATTCCTTTTCCACTTGCGACTGAAAGTGTATAGGAATAGGATACGGCCTAACCCTAATTGGATTATTGTCGGTAAGAATTATGTCATGTTCTATGACATCTGTGTGTCCAGGAATGTCAGTGAGAACATCCTGAAATGTTTGTAACATCGACGAGACTTGTCGATGTTCGTCACCAGAAAGATTAGGAGAAACAGAAACGTTTTTCCAAGATTCCGTAGAATGTAATGGAACCACTGGAAGGGGAAGGTTGACATCAGAGAAGGTAGCTTCCTCATCCTGAATGACAGACAGGGATGAATAATGACCGTGAGGTGCAGGAGCATCATCCGTTGCCTGGAAAATAGGCAGCAAATAGTCCGGACGTTCGTGAAATTCCGAAAGCATGTTTATGTGGAAAGTTTTATGCTTTCCATCAATATCGACCACATAGTCAACATCGGAAATCCGAGAGACTATTGCATACGGACCTTTCCATGCAATAAGAAGTCTATTTTCCCTACTGGGGAGTAGGACGAATGCTTTGTCACCTGGACAAAGTTGTCGTAGACATCTATTCTTGTTAGCAAACTGTCTTGCCTTCTCTTTAGCAATTTCTGATGAAGCAGTTGCTAGCTTACATGCCTCAATGATCTTTTGTCTAAGAGCAATGACATACTCATATGAGGATTGAGTTTCATCGCTAATATCATCGGCAGTGATGAGATCGTGTAATAAAGACATAGGGCCGCGTGGACGCGCGCCAAAGACAAGTTCGAAGGGAGAAAATCCTGTGTGTTCATTAGGGACTTCTCTATAGGCAAAGAGAGCCGCGGGTAAAACCCTGTCCCAATCTTGAGGATGATCTTCAGTTATCTTACCAAGCAAAGTCTTGAGCGTTCTATTCAGACGCTCAACTAACCCATTAGACATAGGATGGTAGATACTACTGAGAGATCGTTCAATATGTAAGGTAGACATTACCTGTGACATAGTGTCAGATATGAGTTGAGTGCCATGGTCTGACAATATTTCTCTGGGGAACCCCAAGCGAGAAAATATCAACCAAAGAGCATCTGCGATATCTGTAGTAGATATGCTCTTAAGAGGAATAGCCTCTGGCCAACGTGTGCACATATCGACACATGTAAGGATAAACTGATGTCCTCTGGCCGACTTGACCTTAAAAGGGCCAATAATATCTATGGCCATTTTCTGAAACGGCCGAATAGGAATGTCAGCAGCCTGGATAGGCGCAGCATGTCGTGGTCCTCTAGATTTGACCTCCTGACATACCTTGCATGATCGGCAGTAAATACGAATGTCCTTATTGACAAAAGGCCAAAAGAAAGCCGCAAGGACTCTCGACTTCGTACGGGCAAAACCCATATGTCCAGCACATTGCGAGTCATGAGCATGTTGTAATATTTGGACTCTCATGCTCTTGGGAACAAGAATTTGCGAATGGGCCGACGTAGTCGAATCTTGTACCATACGTACAAGTACGCCGTTTCTCATTGC
Organism: Oreohelix idahoensis; assembly: GCA_024509875.1. Lineage (NCBI taxonomy): Eukaryota > Metazoa > Mollusca > Gastropoda > Stylommatophora > Oreohelicidae > Oreohelix > Oreohelix idahoensis. Next base: position 245,592 of record JAMPIV010004120.1, on the reverse strand, counting down.
AATCCAAGATTTTCTATTTGTATCCTGATTCGGATCACCTTTCTTCGCAAGAACGAAGAATTTTTTTAAAGAAGGATCTTCTTCTTGCAATTTTATGAAAGAGTCACGAGTAATTACTAAGTGACTATCTTGGCTATCAACTTCATTATCACTATTCAGTGAAGTTTCGGGTGTTTGTAGAGCTTGTGCTCTTGTAACTACTGCATTTGTAGCTTGCATGTTATTATCTTCCCAAGCAGCAATCTGCTGTGGGGTACACTCCCTAACTCCGTGAATACGACCAATAATAAGGTCCGCAATAGGATTAGGTAAGAGACAAGCATGCACATCTCCAGTAAAGAAAGGAGTGGCAATGCGAATTACGGCAGTAGGATATTTTTCTAGAGTGCCGCCAAATGTGACACATTTAATAACCCTTCCTGTAGCACAAGATGGATCTACAAGCGATTGTCTAACACCAATAGTGGTGCATCCGGAATCGAAAAGTAGTGAGACCGGAGTATCATTAACAAGACCCTTATGTAGAATTAAAGAACCCCTCCCGTCATGCGCAACAGCAGCAGGAAGAGCGGGAAGTGGGTGACCACAACTCAAAGTAGTTATGGTACCCGGTTCGAATAAAGTACTGCATTGGGGGCATTTGTTTGCTCTCTCAAAGTCAAAAGCAGAACTAGTGACAGCGTCAAAGTTTTTACTATCAACAACATGATTACAGGCTCCCTCAGTTTCCTGTTGTACAGCATTAGCCTGCTGATATCTCTTTTTTTTTTGTGTTGAGATCTACCCCGACTATTATTACCTCTGAAGTTATCAGAGTTATTATTATCTCTGCAGTTATTATTGTCTCTATTGTAATTGTTATACTGGTTCGAATTCCAGTTTCCACGATTACTATCATGTTCACATTGATGCGAACATCTATTTGTTTGGTTCTGAGGTCTTCGGCAGGAATAACCTCTATTACCATATCCTCTTTTGAAATGCTTATAATTATTAGGGTGATAGTAACGACCACTATCAGGTTGTCTCCAATTCTTCGAAGAAGAATCACCATGAAATTGGTTTCCATGATTTTGACAGAAATTACCGCTGCCCTTTCTATCAAAATTTTGTTGGGATCTACGAGCAAAGTTTTGACCATACGGAGCTGCCGAAGCAACTGGTAAACCTTCTTTCACCTTAGAGTTACCCATGGTTATGTGTGGGTGCGCAGTTACGTATTGGCAACAGAAATCTTCCATTTCTTTTATTGTTTTAGGTTTACGTTCATGAAGGAAAGCAAGGAAAGACTCATTGACAGACGACATGACTTTGTCTCTAAGTATTAAGTCCATAAGTCCTTCATAAGTTTTTTTCCGTCTTAGATAGTTCAACCCATCGTGAGAAAGTAATGCGTATTCTTGCAATAAACTCGGAGAATTCAACTCCATTTTCAGGTAACATGTTTTTAAATTGTAGACGATAGCCGTCTTCGTTAAGCTGATATTTCTTTAACAAAGCGGCCCTGACAACCTCATAATTGCTCTTGTCAGGTTCATCCACCATATTTAATATACTTAGAGCTTTACCTGTCAGTATCCCTGATAACTGATAAACATATTTTGCTTTGTCTATGTTATGAGCTGTACATGCTTGTTCAAATCTGTCCAGATAGAACATTATGTCATCACTGGAAGGACTAAATGTTGGTAACTTAATCTTAAAAGTATCATTATTAGCCTTCCCAGAAGATGAACCCTTGTTTGAATCATTACCATTACTCATGCTCGTCAATTTCAATTTCTCCAACTCTAAAGCTAAGAGTTTTTCTTCATGTTCCATTTTTGCTTTCCTCTCATCAGACTCTCTTTGTAACTTCCTTTCTTCAGCTTGAGCCTGCATTTGAAGTCTTTCATTTTCAGCTTCTTTTTCAAGTCTTTTATTTTCAGCTTCTTTTTCAAGTCTTTTATTTTCAGCTTCTTTTTCAAGTCTTTTATTCTCAGCTTCTTTTTCAAGTCTTTTATTCTCAGCCTCTAGCTGTAGCTTTCTTTCCTCAGCTTCTGATTCCCTTTTTTGTTTTTCCATTTCCATTTGGAATCTCTTTTCATCCACCTGCATCTGCAGTTTCTTTTGTTCAGCTTCCATATGCAGTTTCTTTTGTTCAGCTTCCATTGCTTTATCATATCGAGCAGTTGCAAATTCTTCTAACTTATCACCAGTCTTCCCAAGCAATTTACCCTGCTCAATAAAGTGCTCAAATGTAGACATGTTGTCTAACATATGAGTCCAAAACCTGAAATAATTAACTAATTTATTTCAAACCTAAGTGTAACAAGTCTTAATTAAGCACTTGTATATTCACATCACATTATATTATCCCAGTCTCTGTGGGAAACAAGTCTCCAATCAAAGAACTTGTATATGAAATATCAGCACTCAAATCTTGATCATAAGTGCACTTCTCATTCAATAGTGCACGACACTATTCATCATTCATTTATCATCAGTATAGTAGTAACAGTGCATTAGCATAGCCCATTAACTAATTACTATAACTGTAAACAATGACTATGTAAACACATGCAGAATGTAAACATTGAAAATGTAAACAATACAAACAATGTAAACAATAACAATGTAAACAATAACAAAGATCAGCAACAATACAAAAACTTTCGCAGAAATCAACTAAAAATAAAGCAGAAATTAATGAAATATCACAAAAAATGTGACGATATCTGCGATAGAATTAAACAAAATACATGACACCACAGTGTATAAACAAAAATGTTGTATGAAACTAAATTATAGACAAGAGTAGGCTAACAAATACAAACAAATCACAACAAAACTAAAGAATGTGAAATAATAACGAAAACAATATTAAAACATGTCATCACAGCTAACATAAATAGCAACAGAAGTCGCTTAGCAAATTCCAGTATCGGAAATTTGCAAACCCTACAGAAAACGCTCACAATAGACGACCTCTATGACGTGGCATAATCTAACGGAGACACCACCCAACCGAGAACCCGCTGAAATATAAACATATAAATATACAAATAACATATAGACATATAATATATAGAATGAGATGATACACAGAAGACTCAGCAGAAGTATAAGGGCACAGTTTACATACAAACAGGCCACTTAACTTAAAGGCTTCCAATCGTAGAACAGCAGAAAAACGGATGTCAATCAACGTCCTAAAGAGCGAAGCTCCAACGATGATGGCACATCTGAACTGCTTCCACTGCTAACACGATGGTACAAGAGCTTCTGAAATACTGTGTGTTGAGTTGTTTCGGCACTTGACCTTCTAATCCAAAAGTAAGTTGATGGAAATCGGTACTTGGCCTTCTTCAGAAAACAACCCGTTTCAACCGGCACTTGACCTTCTCAAAAAACGACAGCACTGGAACCTTGACAGCAGCAACTTGCTTGACTTGCGTAAAAGATAACAGCAGTCCGAGTTATCCGGCAACATGTAACAACGCCGGGTACTGTCAAATTCTTGTTTCCGTCAAAAAGTTGAAATTTTGACTTTTACCGGGCAACGCCGAGTACTTTGAAAATTTTGAAGATGTTGACTGTATTGAAGAATGTTAATTTCTTGAAGGATGCTGATGAATTCTTGTTGAAAATGAAGTGGGTAAGGGACCCCGTGTTTGCTAGTACCAGAATCAAACCAGCTTATGGCCACCAAATGATGCGTGATGCCATATGATGATGGATGGCATCCGCATGTCTGGTTTTGTGTAGTGTGTAGATGTGTTCAGTCAAAACAATGTTCATGCAACAATAACAGGGCAATCCACATAGGACGTCAGTAAACTCACGACGTATAAAGTCAATGAGTCTTGAAACAGCCGTTGACGTTTTTCTTCATTATTTATTGTGGACGCCACAGTGACAAAATGGTTACGCAAATGTGTAGGCACATCAAACAGTCATTATCACAGCAACATTCAATACAGCAATAAACGGTAGACAGCATTACAATGATGAGTCAGATGCATGTTATATTTCAAAGTGCTGTAAATGTAGTCAGGTGAACAACTCCATCCTTTTCTATAACAGCCAGGAGATAACCAGATGTATGAGATCAGTTCACTCTCCTTAGTTTGACTTCAGCAAGACAGACACGTCTGCCGAAGTATAAATAATGTCCTCAAGAATATCCTCTAGATAATAAAGGTTTTCTAAACCTAGTTCATTTAACAAAGTAGCAAGTAATGGTCCTTGGTACCTGCATCAACCGATGCAGTACAATGCAGCGACATGTGAGCTGGGAAAGAACATCTCGTGACGACGACTTTCGGAGACAGGCTATGAATCGAAATCGCTCACGACCCAAAATCGATAGAGTTAATGAAAAAGTCAATTTACCTTGCTTTCATGAAATACACAGAAATATCACGCCTCCCGACATGTGGGAAAACACTAGAGGTATTATCTCGACTAAACGAAATATCCATAAGAGGACTACACATCCCTGACAGAACAAAAAAAGCGGAGATCCCCTCTTCAACGAGGCATCTCTTTCGCCATTCCAAATCGCTCACTCCCACTAGTGGTGGGCGGAAACCGATCGACCAAACAACAAGACAAGTCATGCGCAGTCCAGCGCAAAAATGACCACAGCTCAAAAGTTAACTGCATTCGATACTAACGCGAGAAGACAAATGCTTACCGAGAAAAGTGACTATAGATTTCAAGCAGTTGTTGCCCTTGCGTTATAAAACAGATATTGAAATAAAACGATGTTGCGAGAATTTATCACGCAACAATGTCGATAATTCTAATTACTCAGCGAATGAATAATCAATTTAAGAAATTGCAATATTCCTGTATTGTTATTTATAAGTTCCACAAATCTATAATATTTTGTAAAAATATTATATATATATACCCGCTAATATCTATCATAAATAGTTATGATAGTTAGTTATATAAGGTGCTGAAATTATATCATGCACTTAATATTAATATTCAATAATTATGGGTATTATTCCTAAATAATTAGGTTATTTAATTTTAATTGTCACTAAGTTCCCACTGTAGTACTGAGAAAGTGTACTAATTAATATTTAATATGTCTTAATATGTTATAAAGTTATAATAATTAATCATAGTATATTATGTCATAATCATGAGCAATAAAGTGCATTGCCCATTTCTTGGACCATCACTGCAAATTGGTGCAAAGTCCCTAATTCCTCTTAAAACTCATAAAAATTTAATCATATTAATCTATACTCTTATTAATGAATAAAGTATAGCATTAATATTAAATTATAAAGGGATGAAATGAAAACAAACAATACAATGGGTTAACCAAGGATTACAGAACATTATTTACACCAAAGACATTTTCACAATAAAAATGCATTTACAACTAAGTTGACTAGACCGGAAGTGAGAATTTAAGAATGAAATGAATAGATAATTAACCTGCGTACACAACAATTAGTGACGTATACATGGACTCATTAACGGTCGTACAACAAAAATAAAAACTGAAAGATAGTAAGGTCAGAAAAAACACGATAGATTACAAACATTGTTAAAGAACTGAATAAAAATTAGAACCAAATACACTAGAATACCACAGTTATAACACGACTATACACCTAACATGCAAGGTGAATTAATGCAAGTCCGAACGACACGATCACCGATAATGTATTCGACGCGTTCTTCGCGAAATGCTATTAATTCACGGCCTTAAGAACAATTACAATCAATTCGTAGCATCCAAAGAGCCATAGAACTGATTATAATTCGCTGCCCATCCATACCCGCTACATGTAAAAGACAGAAACAATATTTAACATGGCTACAAAAAAAAAAGAACATGGCGTTATCGGACAAACAGGATGAAATATGGTAACGTTTAAAATCAGTTACTTATCTTTTTTTGGCAGTAATACAGTACATTATCTGCTTCGCCAACAGACTCGCGAGCTTGTTTGAAAAATTGAAGGCATTAGTAATACGTTTCATTTGCTGTTTGAGAGCTCCAAATAAATTTTTTTGAAGGACATTGAATTTTGCTGACTTTTGCAACCGTTCGTACTGTTGTCAAGGGCATGACGTCACCGGTGTTTTTGCATAATAATGTCCGTTTCGGCTCGAAAGGAAAAATGTCTTATTTTTTTTGAGGTTCGCTCTTTTGAAAATTTCAAGACCACTAATGGCACCACTAGTTGTGACGGGTTGGGTTGGTGTGTGTGTGTTTGTTGCTGTTCCTTCGTTTTTTTATTTTTGATTGAAGGGTAAAGTCCCTTTCTAGATGTAGTTAAAGTTTGGTATTGATGGTTAGCTCTGACCACCAGAACATCCCTTCGACGTTCTTATTTGCATATTATATCTTAGCTGATTTTCCCTTGTGGGAGAGCTATCGTGCTGGAAAACGTAAACATTAACAGCTGTGAACCAAACCCGAAACGTGAGTAAAAGATCAAGCCTTCTGTTCTGAGTCCACATGTATTCATACAAAAGACGATATCCGACATTCACAAAACTTCATGTACAGTTCAGCATAACAATGAATTCCAAATAATATCAGTAAGTATCCGTCCGTGTCAAAACAATATGTCAGATGAACATCGTGGCTATATACGTGCGCTGTTGTAGTCAACAGCCAGAAATGAGCGCATGAGTTCTTGACAGCTACAATTTGAATCATAATGCGATTCTCCTTCCATCATTTAATTTAATTTAATTAATCTCATACTTAGATTAATATCCGAACTGACCCTGAGTTCTACATCGATTCATATATATAATATAGGCTATATACTAAGCCTTTTTCCTTGGAAGAAATACAAGACACGACCTTCTTGCTTGACGGATAGCGTAACAAGGGCCATGTAACCAAGTCACCCAGCGTGACCTTCCCAACGCGAATGCGTCATAATCTCCGCATATATTTCGCGTTCAGTATACCGTAAAATATCGACATATTCTATAAATGTTAATGACCCCTAAACATTGCGCACGGCTAAACCCCAGCAGACGCCGTCATTTAAAATAACACCGTAACAGGGATGTCCCATACACTTGGTTGGTTTTTGACAAATGCTTTATGTGCTGGGTGGGTCACTTCTTGTGCTACTTTACTCCAATAATTTAATCTTAGTTCTTTCCGTCTTAGACCAAGGGGTTGTATGCCAAGAGCTACTTCTAGCGCTTCTACTGGTGTTGATATAAATGCACCTGTAATGGTTCTCATGGCTGCATTTTGAATCCTGTCCAGTTTTGCTTTGTTAGAAGCTGCAGCTGAGTCATAGACTATGCTGGCATAATCCAGTTTCCCCCTGATGAAAGACTTGTAGAACATAAGCATTATTTTATTGCTGGCCCCCCATCCATTACCTTTTACTATCCTTAGTATATTTAGGGGTCCCCTACAGCTTTCTACTAAATTGTCTAATATTTATTTACTAAATTGTCTATATGTTTATTATAATTTAGTTGTTTATCAAAAGTTATGCCCAGAAATCTTGTTGTTAAGGATGTACATATTTTCTGACCTTTAATGGTTATATTGATTTTGTTATTTTTTTTTAAATTTCCTTTGCTGAATATCATACCTACTGTTTTGTTTACATTAATTTGGAAGCCCCAACTTTTCATCCACTCTGAAACTTTGTCTATTTGTTTTTGAAGTTTTTGGTAAACATGGTCCAAGTTTTTTCCAGATCGCCAAATGGCAGTCATCTGTAAATTGTGATACTGCATTCTTTATGTCATTAAATTCATCTGCTAAATCATTTACAGCTATAGTGAAAATTGAAGGAGAAATCACTGATCCTTGAGGAATCCCATTCTGTTGTTCATATATTTCTGACCTATCATTATTCACCTGTACAGCAAAATACCTGTCCTGTAAAAAGTTTTCTAGATACCTATAGGTTTTACCAGTAATGCCAATCTTCATTTTGTAAAGAGCTCCATCTCGCCAGCATTCATCATATGCCCTTGCGACATCTAGAAAGACTGCCACTGTTTTTTCTTTCCTCTTGAACCCTAGCTTTACATCATGTTCTAATCTTACAAGCTGGTCTACTGTATTTCTGTCTGCTCTAAACCCTGACTGGTTTGGGCTATATAACTGATTTTTTTCTAGGTAGAATTTAACTCTTTTATTCACAACAGTTTCCAGTATTTTACCTAGTTGTGATGCTAAGGAGTCCCAATTAAGATGGTTTGGCCATGTCTGCAGAATGGGAGAAGATCGGATACCACGACAAGCATGGGAAACAAAGAGCCAAGGATCCAGACCCCGAGGATGACCCAGAGTCCGCTGGGAGGACAACATTAGACAATCTTTGAAGGATCGAGAACTAGAATGGAACCAGGCCAAGAGGAAGACAGCCGATAGGATAGTCTGGCGCTCTCTCTTCCAAACCTCTACACCTCACGGTAGAAGGGGAACGACTAAGTAAGTAAGTGATGCTAAGGAGATAGGCCTATATGAACTTATATCATGGGCTTCCTTATTGGGTTTTAGGATGGGTACTATCATAGCTACTTTCCATGCTTTTGGTATCTTTCCTAAGCTCCAGATTTTGTTATAGAGGGAAGTTATTTTGTTTATAGTTTTTTTGGGTACTTTCTTAAGGATTTCATAACTAAGTATATCATGCCCTGAGGCAGTATTAGATTTCTCATTTATTGCACTAGTTACTTCTTCCTCTGTTATATCAGTTTGTTTCATCTATCTAGTCTGGTAGTTCTTTTGAAAACTGTATTCTTAGTCTTTCTCTTCTGTCATTTTCTTCCTGTACAAGACTACTTTTTGCACTGACTTTATAGAAATACTCAGCAAGGGCATTAGCTTTTTCTTTATCTGTTTCTGCTCTCTTTGGTAGTTTGATTGTTGGCATTATTGTTTTCTTATTGTTCCCTTTGATTGCCTTAAGCTTTTCCCATACTTCTTTAATTTGAGTGCTAGGTTTAAGTGATTGACAAAACTCCTTCCAGTTAGTTTCTTTGGCTTTAAATATTATTCTGTTAGATTCATTCCTAATATCTTTATATTCATCATAGTTTTCTTCTGTTCTGTTATTTCTATATTTTTGTAATGCCCTTTTTCTTCTCTCATGAATTTCTGCACAGCTTTTATTCCACCAGACAACTGGTTCTTTATTCCACTGAGTTTTTCTTTTCTTGTTAATGTTATTTATTGGTATTAGGTGCTGTGGCATATTTTTATTTGGTATATATTTTATTGCTAGTTTCAGAATTTCATTGGTCATTGTTTCTGCCCACAAGTCAGTATCATCTGTTTCCGTGTCTTTATATTCCATCACCTCCAGGTCTGATTGGAAGGCTTTTTTATAGTTGAAAGTCGGTTTCTCTGGTTCTGGGTTTGGAATGACATTTTCATGCATGGTTATTACAATGGGCAGATGATCTGAGTTTGTGTAGGTTGTGACAATGTGCTAGCAGATGCACAGGACAATTTATTACCCACAGCCAGTTTACCATGACTACACTTTCCTTCTAAATCCTTAGTTAGATCCATTTGTCCATGCTACGCCTCCATACAATGATTTGGTCTAGTATAAAATACTAAGTAATACCTTGATCAATACATTAAAACAATTTCTGTCATCTTTCCTTATGTTCCTGGTATGTGTCCCATTCCAACAAGAAATAATTCTTTAAATGCTTTTCCAAACCTACAGACACACTTTTGCCATCATTTGCAATTTATTTTGAATATACACAGGCTGGTAAGTCCTTCAGAAATTACACAATGGTTGCAGAATCACGTCTACACACTCCCTATCGCACACTGTAGTGAATTAATAGAAATACATATCATTATATACATATATATTCTTTCTTACCCTCAGGCACACACAGATGAGCTGTTAATGGGCATCTATAGTCTGCTCTTCAGATGCAGTTGGCAAAGGCACACTTCATTAACAATTTTACCGTTTCTTCTCTCGCTGTGCTTTTCAAATTTTATGGCCTCAATTTAGCAAGGGCAAGGTCTATTTATACTAGCACATCCGGCGTATCGGAACGCAGGGGGCTAAAGTGGTATTGCGAATCTCAAAATGAGGCATAATTTGTCTCTCTGTTCAATTATGAAAAACTATTTTCCCAATTATCTTTCTTATTTCTGGAGCGATTTTATTCATCCAAAGCTTAAATTATACCCTGAATTATTCTTTATCTATCTATCTAATAATCTTTTAGTCTCCTAAGTGCATTTTATTTTATGCATACTTTAAACAGCTAAATTAGGGACTAACCTGATATGTCGATGCCTTTTCACTCGATATTTCTCTCTTAATAAACTACTTTTCGAGGAAGTCTTTACACCTACCTCTAAAGTAACATTCCTGTTGTTGAATTATAGACCTCTTCCCGGTGGTACTTCTTTCCTACTTATGTAATTAAATGGCATCCTTCACTCGGTTGCACGGATTGAGACTCCATGTTAAGCCTAGTACGTAAACACACGAATAAGGAAGTCTTTCCATTGGCCAATGTATCATACAGTTCTTACAATGTATGGCGCGCGGTGTGGTCAGAGTTACTCAGAATTATACAGAAGGCTGTGTTGTGATACAGACTAACTCACGACACTTATCCAATGCCACATCTTCTTTGCTCCTCTTATTCCACTGGCCCATGTCTGGTTGTTCCCATCAGTTCCATGCTGGTGACCCTGTATTACCATTTCAATCCTTCTTTTCTACACCAGCATTTATGACAGTCTATAACTTTCTTAGTTGTCATTTTTGTTGTTTTCCATGTTTCACAGCCATACATTAAGACCACTTTAGCAGAGTCAAAGGTTCAATCCTCCTTAGTTATCTTCTACGCATACCTGGTAGAGGGTACAGTGTTGCTATTTTTAGCCCTGCTTTCAGACCCCAGTAATAAGTGAGTAGCAACATAGTAACCAAAGTGTCAATTGTTAAATAGTATGTTTAAACAAATGCCAGGAAAAGTTTAATACAAAGACAAGATAAAGTACACATGCACTTCAGTCAAACATGCCTTCATCATAGAACAAATATTATGCAGTATGATTGCTGTTAACCCCATTAGATGGATTAGTCACAACAATGAAAGTACCAAAACTTGTACAGCACTGGCGTACATACCACTGTCAATATCAATTCCCTGACACAGATAGTTCAGGAGTTCTTGTGGGTGAACTTCAGACAGCCACAACAGTTTTGCATGACGTACACTTTTAGACAAACTTCTGCTATCCATCAGTGTCTTGACCATATACTCAGCAGAGTTCACATCTGCCTTTATCACAGGCTGCTGTTAAGAATGCAGTAAAAAATTAAACCTACATCAGTGTATTTCAAATATTCATGTATCTTATAAATAATGCTTTCTCAGACCTGTTTTTAAAATTTAACTGGCTCAGATGTAATCCCGAAGACTAGAAAGCTATACTAATCCTTCTGGAATAAGTGAGAAATGAATTTACAAAACAGGAAAGTGACAAAGTGTTTCATAACTTCTCTTCCATGGCATACAAAATACAATACAGTTGGAAAAAAAATTCACAAAGATTAAAAACATTAGTAAAACAAGAAAACAGTCAATCCTCTTCATTCCACGTGGAATTTAGGATTGCAACTGTTGCTCGTCGCTGGCTTTTGTTTCAGGTTGTCCTATTTAAACTCTTTCCTTAGTCTAGGTTGGCACAAATACCAAAGTATCTTTGAGTGAATTAGTCACAGTGTTCCTTGTTTAGCATGTTTTATTGCATTTAATCTAAAATCTACTAAATTCTTTTTTTTTAATCCCACTTCACTAAAAAAAAAAAAAATAATTTTATATAAAATTATTATTGCAAATGACTCAAAGTGTGCTACTAAGACCCTAGTGTTACAATAAAGCTTTACTTCTCTCCTTACATGGACAACTCACATGACAATCTCCGTTATCTCTCTAATAACACAAGAATCCCTATTCTGAAATATTAAAGCAACATAAACAATTTTATGTAAGTATGTTTACAGCAAAAAACAGCACACCTTCGGTCAACAAATACAGTACTTGTGACTAGCAAGCTTCTCAGACTGCTCATTAAACCAAATGCCAGAGAGTATACTTTTTTGCTTTTAGAATATAAATTTAATCACTGACACGTCACTCACTTTTCCAGAGTTAAACAAGACTTGTGATAAGTTCTCCAGTCTCCAGTATTCCTCCAAATAAGGAGCTGCAAAAAATATAAGCAAACACTTTGTCTCACTTTTATAGAATAAAGGTTACAATCAAGAAGCAATGTTAGTGTAATACCTGCTTTGGCTTACTTATTCAGTTTTCCTAATTGTGAAAAAAATTAAAGAGGGCAAAAATGTTTTCAATGAGCTTGCAAGTATTTTTGGCTAATACTTGACTAAACTCTCAATAGGGCAAGCCAAAAAAGTTCAGAGCCTAAGTTCAAAACGTTTGTTGCAAAACTGATCACATAATACTTCACTTTGATGGAAAAAATGTCGGCTTGCCTTGAGTCACACAATTTCAAAGCTGACAGAAATGTTCAGTGCTGACACAGGGTATTTTCATGACGTAAAATAATTTATGTGGACTAGAAGGCAACTATCCAAACATCACTTGGCACAATGTTGTTACAGAAGGTTATGTAATAAGATAATGACAATAAGAATCAGATCTTACTCTAGTGTCCAGGCTGTAAACTACTTTTGTAACTGGTGTTGTAATACCCAGTTAGTAACAGATTATTGCAAACAAATGGTGAAATATCCAATGAGTAACAAATGATTGTATTAGGTGGTGATATATCAAATAAATAACAAATTGTAACAGGCGGTGAAATGCCAACTGAGCACTCAAGTCCTACATACAGTTCTGTACTTTTTACAGCTACATTCAATCATCAATGGATAATAGATAAATCCATATTGACAGAAGGCTGAGCTAGAAATGAAGTTGAAATGACACTGCTGTCCTTGATAAAAATTTGCACTGGAATAAGCACTAGTAATCCATGAATGTAACTATATCCACCAGGAAACATTTATAGCACAAGTCACAATGTAAGTCTGGTGTACTGAAACATATTACTTCGTTCATGTTAGAGTTTAGATGGGCCAGTGAGTGTCAACTACTAACTCAGTTCTTCTTCTTCTATCCTTAGCCATCAACCGGCAAAGCAGTATGTGGCCAGTACGCCTAGTGGCGTCTTAGGGCAACAACAAATTGATCAATCTATCGCTGTTTCCACCACGCCTAGTGGCGTCTTTGTGGAACAAAAACAGACCAAACAATCTATCATTGTTTCAGTAATCAGATTGGTTGGCAAGCAGGTGATCAGCCCACTGTGCGAAGTTTTTACGGGATGGGGTAAACAGCCCCATGCCCATACCCTCCTTAGTCGCCTTTTACGACATGCGTGGTAGGGTGCAGTGTTACTATTCTTTGCTCCCCTTTCGGGCCCCGGTAACACACGCGTGTACTAACTCAGTTGAAGCATGATTATAAAGCCAACTGTTCACTGAACAGTAGCACTGTTCGATGTCACAAACATACAGTGTAAATATATCATCACGTTCAGGGAGAAACTCGGCCATGGGGAGAAAAAAAGTGAGCTTGTATCAGATTTTCTCCAAACAGTGGAAAGGTGGACATAAGCAGAAGACGAATAATTAAGTTACTCATAATCTACCTCATACCCTCTGTATAGTCTTTCCAATATCGTCCACTTGACTCCTCTTCCCAGCTCGAAGTTAACGAGTTTGCAGCCTCCTTTCAAGGTAATGTAAAACAACTTCTTTTGAACTTACTTCCATGTTCGTATTGACATTTTTACTTATGTTAATTTTTGTATGCAAATGTTCAGCAATGATAAGTATATATCTGGCTTTAAAGTTAATGAGTTTCATACTGTGGTAAACTTATAAACCATCGCTCAGTCCCAATTAAGTTTGTAAGTAAGGAAATAACAGTATAAATAAATAAGCATTTCGGTAACATCGTCAGACTACAAGGATTGACAATGTCCAATCAGGTGAGTAAACTTGGAATAAAACTGTGATGCAGTACTGTAGTTTGGATTACTGGGGAGTTTAATTTTAAGATTTGCACCAGTTTTCTTCTCTCTAAATTAATTGCGTTCACGGAGGCTTTTCCTTGTAATATAATTGCGTGCATTTTTATTCTTTAGCAGCGAGCGCTTCGGTATTATTTAGGATGGGTAAACATTTTCGAACGTTAGAAGCACCTACCCGCGTAAACGAGGGATGGAGGTTGAAACGACCCAGGTACATCGAACTTACGTTAGAACGTATTAAAACCGAGTCTGCTCACGCGGTCGAGGGTAATATTACTTAACATGATGCAATATAGAGACCAGTAGAAGTAATAAACATGAGTCATCGGGGTTGCTCACGAGATTATTGGAGGAAGGTCAGAGTTATTAAAATTGCAGCCCTTTCATTGGTCTAAAAGGGACGCCAGCGATGACCCACGGAGCGAGAAATGGCGTGGGTATTCCTGTAATAAATAAGTGAGTAAATCGAGTAGGGCTCTCTTTGTCTCCAGAATTATCAGCCGTGAAATCAACGTCATTATTGATTGCTCTAACGGGAGATATTTGGTGACTGGGTATGTTGTAAATTTAAATTAAAGTAGGAGATAGTTCTGTAAGATCTTTGCTTTTGTAAAGTATAAGTTTTCTTCAGGAAGTTTTAATTTAATTTCTTAAACAGAAGTGCCATCAATTGCTATCTGGTAGAAATAATAATAATACTAGAAGTGCGCCTATATTATTTCCTGTGAATGAATAGCAATATCTATCAACTGTGTAATGAGGTTTGGAAATTAACTATATAAGGTTAAATCCTTAGGTTATACAAATACTGTAATTGTGAGGTCCGATATATGTAACCTCGATTTAATTATAATAATTGCAGTGTAAATACGCTTGGTAGTTGTGTACGTTATTTTATTGTGCATTAAATTGGTTGTGTACTTAAATATTATGGAGAGGGGATTTTATGATAACTTGCAATATATATATAATGAGCGTATTGGTGTAATTTTAATCACAGGTGTACTTGTATTTAATTGAGTATTATTTCGGTAAGGTAGTCGGATGAGAATGGGTGAAGTTAACCTTATTGAGAGTACAGGAATTTGGGTATTTATCTACTGTGTTTAACCCTTTGAACCCGAGGTCCCGAAATTTCGGTCCGTGCGTAAAAAATCCTCTCCCCGAGAGACCGTAATCTCGGTCTGACACACCTAGCTTAGCAAAATGGGGTGGGAATGGAAATGTGTAAAAAATAATGACGTCAGGAAGTACACATATCTCGTGGAATGTTAGACCAAGATGGCGGCGCCCACGACGTGATAATATTTTGCAATTTTTTAACAGTTTTCACAATGAAAAGGCGTGTTGAAAATCCAGGAAATAGCCATTCTAAAAGGCTAACAACGGAACAAGCTGTTGAACTTGTGCTCAATGATTCGGAGGATGATGAATTAGATTTAGATGGTGATTATTGTGAAAGTGACATCGAAAATGAATCGAGTGACGGAACTTGTGAATCAGATTATGATCAAACTAGTTCTAACCCTATTCCTGGCCCCTCAGGGGATCAGGCTATGGTGCAGGGGCGTGGAAAGGGGCGTATCCCACACAATGTATCAAGTAAATTTGATACAGGTTGGTCTACCGCAAATATATTTAGACCTATGTTTACCGTAGACAAAACATTTGTGGAACAGATAGGCCCTAAGAATATTCCAAATTCCATTTCTCCTGAGAGTAAAGCCATTGAATTTTTGGAACTTTTCCTCGACAGTAATTTCTGGCACAATTTGTGTGAGCAGACAAACAGACGTGCTGAGCAAGTAAAAAGCAAAAAGCCAACCAGCTACTATGCTAAAAATTATAAAGATGTAACAGTGCCAGAGGTAAAAGCATTCTGTGGACTGCGTCTTCAAATGGAGCACAGTGTGAATAAACCACGTTACGAAGATTACTGGTCCAGCTCATCTTCGAACTTCATTTCGCAAACTCCTGGATTTCGCACTGTAATGGAACGTTGATAAAGTACACCAGAACACTCCTAGGCGGGAAGACAGGCGTCTATCATCATCAGTTGACAAGATCCCTATGGTGTTGCCTGCCCCACTCTAGTGTATGGAATGTCAACTTGACCTACGCAGTGTTGTGTAGACATGGATGGAGTGTATAATGTGCGAATGATGATAAGGGTTCGTGTTGTTGACAAATGTTCTCTTCTCACACTCATGTATGACCGGAAGTCATCGACACCAACGACTGTGTACCTTTTCTAAAGTTTAATTGGACGTACACACTCGACAGCACAGATAGTGACAAATCACAGGTTGCCATAATACATCATAGTACAGTGGACAAATGGTCTTGCAATGTTACATGGGCACTCATGTAGAATAATGGTATAATGGACTGTCAATAGCCAAGCACTCAGTATCGCCCATACATATATCATCTGACGTCACTGACTGAGCACGTCAGCTTGTAAACAATATTTCAGATGACTTCTAAACCTAATCTCGTTTAGCAACGATTCTTCAACATAATGTTCAGCACATATTTTTCCATATAATAATATTGAACCGCTAACAATGGGTTCTCATGTGTAGCAGTGATCTCTGGACTGATCAAGCGATAATACGGGCATCCCTTTTCTCTTCTTGAAAGTCCTACATGTTTTGGTTCCAAGATGGCTCCACTCGTGAACTGTCACTCACGTTTGAATACAGATAATGAATCTGTTCTAAAGTTAGTCATTCATACAACATTTCGTTGCTCTGTAGATTTGGTCATGAACAATAGACTGCATTCTACAGAATATAGTGCTGCTAGGAATCGAAGTCGTTTTTCATCGAGTCAAATATATTCTCTTAAACATTCAAATCGTAATTATCGACAATGGTGGCTTCGATCGAGAGTTCATAAGAGTATCTTTGATTACCTTGGTAGAGGGAATATGAAACTGCCATTCCTTGGCAAGATGAATAAACACTGGGGTAAAGCATACACGATAGGTCTAGACGACTATCACTTTCCCCAAAACCACTGAGATCACTTTTTCAAGGCATCAAGCCGACATAGCAAAACACACACACAGTCCCTATCAGGACGAAGCCAAATCACACCACTCAAGCCACACATCCGCCGAATAGCCTTTGACCTCTCTAGAGACAACAGAACATATAGTTCGACTTAGATATGTAAAGATATACAGATATAAGACAGACTTGTCCTACTCAGACAAACAATACACATAAATTCAGGCCATAGATATTCTGAAGCAAGAACAATCTATTATTACCCAAACAACGAATAAATCGCAGTAAAATGTATTTATCCGCGGAGTTCAAGGGAAGTAACTCAATAATGACTTTCCCTTAAGCACTAAAAAATTACCTATGTATAATATTGTAAGATATCAAAGACTGCACGTAACAGTCTTACCACACCTCCCGGGAAAAAAAAAAAAATGGAACATTTTTTTTTTTTTTGAAATACATCTAGGAGCAACGTACAATAGGCTCACAACGCATGAATAATGCGCAGATGAAAATATCAGGAATACCTATAACGCCTAATATGAGGCTAAGTCGACTTATGGAGCGACTGGTGAGAATGTGTCTCATAAACTGAGAGAAATTATTTCTCTACAAGTATATTTTTCCAGGAAGGTGTCATCAAAGTATAATACAATTCTGGCAATTACACAATGCCTAAAAAATTCATATCATCACTACGTATTAGATATCTTAAATTTATGATTTATGAAGTAAAAATCATCAAAGCACAGCGGTGAATAAACATACATGAACCGCTATGTAGTGATACAATCATTATATTATTAAATTACAAATGTGTATCTATCATGATATAGAAAAGGAACTACTATAGAACTAGACATATCAAGAAGTCTAAGCCCTAATAGTTATGTGGAATCATGTGGGCATCTTGACAGAATGTCTGCCATCACATTATCTGATCCCCGAATAGCTCGCACAGAGAAATGAAAAGGTTGAAGAGCAATTGCATATCGAGTAGACCTCGAGCTCTTCAAATTCTTACTCTGTATAGCAGTAAGAGCTTTTTGGTCTGTTTCTACTATGAAATGTGCGCCTAGAAGGAATCTCTGTAGTTTGAGGATCGACCAAACCATAGCTAATAGCTCACGGTCTAAAACCGAATAATTCCTTTCTGCCGCATTAAGTTTTCTGGAAATATACATTACAGGATGCAGAGTTCCAGAGTACTCTTGCATTAGTGCCGCTCCAATCCCAGTGGATGAAGCGTCACTACGAAGAACGAATGTCTTATCTTTAGTGGGTAGCACTAAAATAGGTGGTGTTGAAAACAGTGTTTTAATCTTATCCAGAGAGCATTGGCATTCCTGAGACCAGTGGACCACATTAGGCGAACCTTTCTTTAGAAGTGTTGAGAGAGGTGCCATGATAGAGGATAGATTCTGAATGAATCTGCCATAAAATTGAATAAGACCTAACAGACTTCTCACCTGTTTTTTAGTCTTAGGGATTGAGATGTTAAGTATCTTACTAGTATTATGGTCCTCTGTCTTTAGGAAACCATGACCAACTCGGTGGCCTAGGAAAGAAATTTCGCTAAAACCAATATAGGCTTTAGAGGGTTTCGCTGTCAGGTTGTGCTCACGCAAAGTAGACAGCAATTCATCTAACCCTGAATAGTGATCTTCCCAAGTATCGCTGAAAAGACAGATGTCGTCTAGATATGCAATGACATCTGACCGATAAGATAGGATTCGGCGCATCATGCGTACGAACGTAGCTGGTGCGTTCATAAGACCGAAAGGCATAAAATTCCATTGGAACAAACCTCTAGGTGTTGAAAAAGCCGTGAGAGGTTTGGCGCGTTCAGATAAAGGAACTTGCCAATATCCCTTAGACAAATCAAGTTTAGTGAAAAAATGAGATTTGGAGAGTCGAGTAAGTAGCTCTTCCAGTAAAGGCATAGGTTCGGCATCGAACTTCGTTACTTGATTCAATTTTCGATAGTCAACGCAAAGACGTATGTTATTGTCTTTTTTACGCACAATAACCATCGGCGAAGAATACGCAGAGGTGGATGGTTCGATTATTTTCAAATCTATCATCACATCCAACTCTTTCTCGACCTGTGCTTGGAAATGTATAGGTATAGGATAAGGTCTAACCCTAATAGGAGTATGGTCAGTTAGCACAATGTCATGTTGAATGACATTAGTTTGTCCAGGGATGTCAGTGAGTACATCCTGAAATGTTTGCAACATAGTTGAAACTTGTCGCTGTTCTCCTAGAGACAAATCAGGAGAGACAGTAACGTTCTTCCATGATTCACTGGAATGAAGTGGGATCATTGGAAGAGGAAGATTTACATCTGAAAAACTTGTTTCCTCATCCTGTATCACGGACAGTGATGAGTAATGACCATGTGGTACTGGAGAATTGTCCGTTGCTTGGAAAATGGGTTGCAAATAATCCGGACGTTCATGGAATTCAGTAAGCATATTGATGTGGAAGGTTTTATGCTTCCCATCAATATCGACAATATAGTCGACATCGGAAATTTTCGATATTATATCGTACGGACCTTTCCAAGAAATAAGTAATCTGTTTTCCCTACAAGGTAGTAATACAAATGCTTTGTCACCAGGACAAAGTTGTCGTAAGCATCTCTTCTTATTGGCAAATTGCCTTGCCTTCTGTTTCGCAAATTCAGAAGAAGAAGTTGCTAATTTGCATGCTTCGATAATCTTTTGTCTCAACGCGATGACATATTCGTAGGATGACTTTGTGTCATCGTCAATATTGTCAGATGTTATGAGATCGTGAAGCAACGACATAGGGCCACGCGGACGCGCGCCAAAGACGAGTTCAAAGGGAGAAAATCCCGTATGTTCATTGGGTACCTCTCTGTAAGCGAAGAGGGCCGCAGGTAAAACTCTGTCCCAGTCTTGAGGATGATCCTCAGTTATCTTCCCCAGTAAGTTTTTAAGTGTTCTATTAAGGCGTTCGACCATACCATTAGACATTGGATGGTAGATACTACTTAAAGATCTATCTATCTGCAGGGTAGACATTACTTGAGACATGGTATCTGATATTAGTTGGGTGCCATGGTCTGACAATATCTCTCCGGGGAACCCCAGACGAGAAAATATAAGCCAAAGAGCATCTGCAATATCAGCAGTAGTAATGCTCTTCAGAGGAATAGCCTCTGGCCAACGTGTGCACATATCAACACACGTCAAGATAAACTGATGTCCTCTGGCAGACTTGATCTTAAATGGACCAATAATGTCTATGGCCATTTTTTGAAACGGCCGAATAGGAATGTCCGCCGCCTGAATGGGTGCAGCATGCCGTGGACCTTTGGATTTAACTTCCTGACATACTTTACAAGATTGACAATAAATCCGTATGTCCTTGTTTACCAATGGCCAAAAGAAAGCCGCAAGGACTCTTGACTTAGTACGGGAAAAACCCATGTGTCCAGCACACTGAGAGTCGTGAGCGTGCTGCAAAATTTTAACTCTCAAATTCTTGGGAACCAGGATTTGAGAATGACTTGACGTAATGGAGTCTTGAACCATACGTACAAGTACGCCATTCTTCTTTGTAATCCACGATTTACGACTTGTGTCCTTATTCGGATCACCTTTAGTTGCAAGAATGAAGAATTTCTTCAGAGTGGGATCATCTTCTTGCTGTTTTATAAACGAGTCACGAGAAATTACCAAGGGATTATCTTGGTTATGCACTTCATTATCTTCAGTAGATGAAGTTTGAGGCACATTAAGAGCCTGAGCTCTAGTGACTACAGCGTTAGCAATCTGCATGTTTTGCCTTTCCCAAGTGGAAATTTGTTGCGGAGTACATTCCTTGACTCCATGAATGCGACCGATGATGAGGTCAGCGATCGGATTCGGAAGAAGACATGCGTGTACATCTCCTGTAAAGAAAGGAGTAGCAATCCTAATGATAGCGGTAGAGTATTTCTCTACTGTGCCGCCAAATGTTACACATTTGACTACTTGTCCAGTGGCACGGGAAGGATCTACGAGTGACTGCCTAACACCAATTGTGGTGCATCCAGAATCAAATAGCACAGAGACTGGATTGTTATTCACTAAACCCTTATGTAAGACAAGAGACCCTCTTCCATCATGCGCGACTGATGCTGGAAGAGCAGGAAGAGGATGGCCACAGCTTAAAGTAGTCACTGTGGTTGGCTCAAATAACGTTTTGCATTGGGGGCACTGAGATGCTCTCCCAAAATCAAAAGCGGCACATGCCATATTACTAGCATCATTATTATCTTTACTCTGTTTATAGGCTTCATGGGACTCTTGTTGTGCAGAGTTTGCCTGAAAATGTGGTTTATGTCTTTTGTATTGAGATCTACCTCGGTTATTATCACCTCTGTAGTTATTGTTACCTCTATTGTAACCCCTATTTGGGTTTGAGTCATAGTACCCTTGGTTACCATTATCATATTCATTATAATGAGTATCTCTGTAATTATGATCTTGTTGACTCCAAGACGGATAACCCTGATAGTTTCTATAATTACTTCCTCTACGGAAATTCCTATAATTATGACCACCCCTGTGTCGAGAGCTATCAGGTCGTCTCCAGTTCTTTGAAGAAGAACCCTGAAATGATTGGTTACCTTGGTTTTGATAACTATTATGGTTACCTTTTTTTTCAAATCTGTTTTGAGGTCCCTGAAATCTGTGTGAATAATTGGGATTGTATGGTGTTGCTGAAGCAACTGGCATACTCTCCTTAATCTTAGTGTTGCCAAAAGTCACGTCGGGGTGTGCAGTGACATATTGGGAACAATATTCTTCCATTTCTTTTAGAGATTTAGGTTTACGCTCATGTATAAATTCAAGGAAAGGTTTGTTCACACATGACATAATCTTATCTCTGAGCAACAAATCCATAAGTCCTCCTAATGACATCATAATTATCCTTATCTGCTTCTCCTACAAGGCATAATCTAGTCAAAGATTCACCTTTCAAGTTTTCTGATAATTGATTAGCGTATTGTGATTTATCCACATTATGTGTACGACAAGAACGTTCAAATCTATCCAGCCAGAATGTAATATCGTCACTGGACTGATTGAACGGTGGAACCTTAACCTTGTAAGTAGAAGGTTTACCATTACCACTAGATGCCTGATTAACATTACTCATACTTGTCAATCTCAATTTCTCCAACTCAAATTCATGTTCTCTTATTGCTTTTTTCTCTTCAGCATCTAATCTTTTTTGTTCAGCCTCCCTGTCTAATCTTTTTTGTTCAGCCGCAGCTTCTCTTTCCAATTTTTTTTGTTCAGCTTCCCTGTCTAATCTTTTTTGTTCAGCTTCACTGTCTAATCTTTTTTGTTCAGCTTCACTGTCTAATCTTTTTTGTTCAGCCGCAGCTTCTCTTTCTTCTGCAGCTAATCTTTTCTCTTCTGCAGCTAATGCTTTGTCATATTGAGCAACTGCCCATTGTTCTAATTGTTGACCAGTCTTATCAAGAGCTTTCCCTTGAGTAATGAAATAATCTAGAGTAGACATGATGCCTAACAATAATACTAATCACCTGAATCAATAATAATACCCCAAGTTCTCAATGACCTGATTAATCAGTATACTATCCCAATATCTGTGGGTCACAAGCCTTTAATAAGGTCTTGTATAATAGTAATAATAATCAGGTACTGGTCTATACCATAATCCAAGTGCAGTGCACAGGCAATTGTGTCTTATGAAATATACCCATATAAAACATATGTCAACCACCAGAATACATAAAGTACAAATAGGACTGACAATACAAGAACGTTTGCAGAAATCAAAATAAATCAAATAGGGAAATCAATGAAGATAATCACTGAATCTGCAAAGAATAACAACACAAATGACGTCACAATATATGAATATAAATTATGAATAGAACTGAAAGATAGAAAAGGTTAGACCAACAAATTACAAACAAATCAAAACAAAACTAAAGAACAAAGAAATATTACAAAAATAACAATAATTACAGACTTCACAGCTAACACAAAAGCAACAGTTGTCGCAGCAAATTTTCAATCAAGAAAATTGCACCTATAGAAAACGCCCACAACGGACCCTCTATGACGTGGGATACTCTGTTGTGAGGACGCCGCCCAACCTTAAACACAACCCGCTGACATAGAAACTAACATACTATACAAACAAATAACATGTAAACATAAATATATATAAATTATGTGTATGATAGTATGTGTTGCAAAATAGGCTCAGTCTTACAGTAATGGCAAAGTTATTTTTCATGAAAACAAACAAACTGCCACTTTATTCAATTAAACATTCTGGCCTTAAATATTAAAGTTCATATATGGCAAACAAGAAGATCCATCGATGAAACCAGGACTTCTTAGTTCACAAATACTGTCTTTCTGTTAACACTGACAAGAATTGATCCAACTGTTCTGTGAAACTCTATAATGTCTAATGTAAAAAATGTCAACAACGCTGACCTACATACTGCATTCACTTGACAGGTCACGTGACGAAGCGTTGACAAAGAGCAAACCAATACTGCAAGTGTGTCGTATCAGCCACAGGAAACGGTCTGGTATCGGTAATCTGTTGACTTCTGAATTTCTGCGAGGTCAAACCCAGAAAGCTGGTCCACCAGTTGATAAAGTTGATAAAGTTGGATAGTTAGTATTGGATATATATATATATGTTGATAAAGTACACCAGAACACTCCTAGGCGGGAAGACAGGCGTCTATCATCATCAGTTGACAAGATCCCTATGGTGTTGCCTGCCCCACTGTAGTGTATGGAATGTCAACTTGACCTACGCAGTGTTGTGTAGACATGGATGGAGTGTATAATGTGCGAATGATGATAAGGGTTCGTGTTGTTGACAAATGTTCTCTTCTCACACTCATGTATGACCGGAAGTCATCGACACCAACGACTGTGTACCTTTTCTAAAGTTTAATTGGACGTACACACTCGACAGCACAGATAGTGACAAATCACAGGTTGCCATAATACATCATAGTACAGTGGACAAATGGTCTTGCAATGTTACATGGGCACTCATGTAGAATAATGGTATAATGGACTGTCATCTGACGTCACTGACTGAGCACGTCAGCTTGTAAACAATGGTAGATAAATCTATTATAGCTAGACTGTCACTATCATCTCCAGCCAAGCATCATCAGTATCGCCCATTACATATATCATCTGACGTCACTTTTTCCGAACCCGCAACCACTACACTGAGCACGTCAGCTTGTAAACAATATTTCAGATGACTTCTAAACCTAATCTCGTTTAGCAACGATTCTTCAACATAATGTTCAGCACATATTTTTCCATATAATAATATTGAACCGCTAACAATGGGTTCTCATGTGTAGCAGTGATCTCTGGACTGATCAAGCGATAATACGGGCATCCCTTTTCTCTTCTTGAAAGTCCTACATGTTTTGGTTCCAAGATGGCTCCACTCGTGAACTGTCACTCACGTTTGAATACAGATAATGAATCTGTTCTAAAGTTAGTCATTCATACAACATTTCGTTGCTCTGTAGATTTGGTCATGAACAATAGACTGCATTCTACAGAATATAGTGCTGCTAGGAATCGAAGTCGTTTTTCATCGAGTCAAATATATTCTCTTAAACATTCAAATCGTAATTATCGACAATGGTGGCTTCGATCGAGAGTTCATAAGAGTATCTTTGATTACCTTGGTAGAGGGAATATGAAACTGCCATTCCTTGGCAAGATGAATAAACACTGGGGTAAAGCATACACGATAGGTCTAGACGACTATCACTTTCCCCAAAACCACTGAGATCACTTTTTTTCAAGGCATCAAGCCGACATAGCAAAACACACACATTCCCTATCAGGACGAAGCCAAATCACACCACTCAAGCCACACATCCGCCGAATAGCCTTTGACCTCTCTAGAGACAACAGAACATATAGTTCGACTTAGATATGTAAAGATATACAGATATAAGACAGACTTGTCCTACTCAGACAAACAATACACATAAATTCAGGCCATAGATATTCTGAAGCAAGAACAATCTATTATTACCCAAACAACGAATAAATCGCAGTAAAATGTATTTATCCGCGGAGTTCAAGGGAAGTAACTCAATAATGACTTTCCCTTAAGCACTAAAAAATTACCTATGTATAATATTGTAAGATATCAAAGACTGCACGTAACAAGGATGTTATTCCAGAACTCGGTGTTGTTGGTAGTGTCGTCATCAGGATTTTGACTTCAGGTGATTTGGCAAACAAAAACCATATTCTTGTCATGGACAGATTTTATAACAGTGTAACTCTCTTTGACAAGTTATACAGTGATTATGGAACACTTGCAGTAGGGACAGCAATGACAAATAGGAAATATTATCCAAAAGAACTGTCAGGAAAGAAGAAAATGTGCAGGGGGCAATCAGAATTTGTCTGTTTCAATAACATTGTTTGCCTTGTATGGATGGACAAAAGACCCATCAATTTTATATCTAATTATCATAACCCAACAGAAATGGGAACTGTTAGAAGGAGAAACAAGGATGGAACAACTGTGGATGTTCAAACTCCACAACTTTGTATTGACTACAATACTTTCATGGGTGGCTGCGATGTCAACGACCAAGTTTGTCGTCTCAATAAAACGCGCCGGCATTATCGCTGGCCTCGACGGCTCATAGTGAAATTTTTCATGTGGGCATGCAATAATGCCTATATACTAATGAATAAATACAATCCCCACAATGTAACTGGAAGACGCTACAGAACATTTGGTATGTTCATGAATGAAATCTGTTTATCACTCATTGGCGATTACAGAACAGCAGCAATGAAGCTTCACAACCGTGTTGATGCACATCAGAGGCTGCAAAATGTGGGCTTGCATCATCCTCAAGTGTCTCCACAAGCTACTGGCAATAACATTTGTGTTGTGTGTGCATACAAATTCAACAAACATGTTAGTGACTTCCCAGACATGGACTACAAAGACAGACCATTCAAAAAAGTGAAGACTAAATTCTGGTGTAAATATTGTGAGAGCTATCTGTGCCTAAAGGAAGGGTCTACATGCTGGGAGGACTGGCACACTAAGCAGGAATATTGGAGATGATCAGGTTAGTCAATTTTAAGATACAATAGTTAAAACTGACTATATTGTTGGGTCACAATAACTAGTTTTGCTTATGTGTCTGTTTTGTGCATTTTTTGCTCAGGAGCCCAGGGGAATGGGATTTTACAGGCAGTACAGGAGTTTCTCTGTGCATGAATGTTTTGATACCTGTGGCTAGACGGGCATAACAAAAGATTTAGGACAGCCTTGTCTGGGAGTTTTTATTACCAGACCGATGTTTACTTCAAACTGGGGTAGAGAGATAAGAGAAGGGAAGGGTATGGGAGACTGACATTTGGGGCATAGATATGTAATTATCGCTGTGCATAGTTGAGTAGGGGATAGAGTGGAGAGGTATTTATTTAGGTGGTTATAGGTGTTAGAGATGAGAATATCTTTGACAGGTTGTATATTTGTTGTTATTTGTTTTGTTTCCAGCAGTTTCACGGCACACAGAGAGGGAGCAAATTGCCTTCCAATTTATAATGACAAGTCGTCGTCTCAGTAGTAGAAGGGTCGAGGCATCGCCAGAAGCAAAAGGAAATTGGTGACGCTGTAATTTCCAGCGCTAAGTATGTCTGCACCAGAAAGAGATAGCAGTTCTCTGGCAGCGAAGCCCCATGCTTCGGCGGGAACCTGTCTATCCTGAAAAAATCCAGAGCTCTTAGCTCATTACACCACTCCAACAATGGCGCGTGGCCCGGAGATTGGTTTAATTTTATACAGCCATAATAATGCTGTTTTCCCCTAAACCCTGAGCGGGTTAAATCGACCAAATTAGGGAATTAAGTTCCTTGGCAGTGAGGCAACTTCAGTTCAAGTCAAGCACCTAAGTCTAAAAGTCCAAGCAATCAGCTACCATATTCGTGGAAGGAGAAAGGGTCAAAATTCCTTCTGACTGCATTAGATAGGAGAGACAGAAGTTTATAGTTAGATAGTCAGAGCAGAGGACAGCTTCTGAGGTTGCACTGAAGAAGTCAGTTGGTGGATCAGTGTTTGTGATGTGCAGTGTAGGACTTCAGAAGGTTCATGTCTAGGTTTTTTGTTTGTTTTGTAAACAGTTAGTTAGGTCTACAGCTGGACATTGTTGTTAGATTCTATTAATACTTAAATAATAGCTATAGCACGTTTCACTAGCTTTGCCCAACTTCAAATGTAATTATCTGATTAACCGTCTAACGTATTAATGCCATTTTTTGCATACGATGTTATATTGGGTTAGACCCAACAAATATATACTTTATATCTGTGCATCTTGTCCAGTTCCCACAAACGGATGAAATCCTTTGATCTTTGTCGGCATACTAATTATTGTGTATCGAAAAAAGAAATTTTACCACTTCATTCACAGATTCTGTGAATTGAATAGGCATAGGCGTGTCTACTACTACAATAATGTGGCCATCACGTTTGCATATGAATACCTGTTGAAGATGATTTCTTAAATGATCTGCATGGGAGATACTCGTGACATTGTTTGTCATTGACATTTAATGCGCTACCAAACTGGACCTTCATTGATCTGATTATTTCAATAGGTATCACCACTTTGCGGTTCATAAATATCATAATGGAAAGTTTCTCCTCTACTGTGCTTGTAAATAACGGTAAGGTCATCTTTAAAGAAATTAAACTTCATCCGAATCATAATCAGATGTCTCTGAGAAATTGATAATCAATCTCAGCTGAATGAAGGACAAACCATCATTCGTCCAATATTCCTCTTCCTCTTGTAACACATGGTTCTCACATTTCTTCCAATAATCCCTGGCTATGTTCGAGATGGCGGCTTTTGTAAGTATTTCAACATCTTTTAATTTGAAAGTCCTATTTTCTGTTGCTACCTGTTCCTTAATTTTAGCCCAGACTAATTCTATTGGGTTTAAGTGAGAATGGTAAGGAGGCAATCTTAAACATCTGTGACCATGTTCATGGATTGCCTTGTCTATGTGAAATATCTTTGTATGCTGTGTATTTTTTACAATTTCAAGTAATGCAGGCTTCAGGGACATTTCGTTGAATGGAATGTTGTTTTTGGTCAGCCAAATCTTTATTACATCTTTAGTACTTGATGAATTAGGAACTTTATCATCTGGTGCCACAACGTTGTGATATGAAGCATTGTCCATTATCAAACACGACGGTCTATCCAATGAAGGAAGTACATGATTCACAATCCAATCTTGAAATATCTTGCCATTCATCTCTGTATGATAATCCCTATTATCTGTGGATTTTGAAACAAATATGAGTTCAGTATTATTTAGAAGCCCATGATGGCTGCTTCCTGCATGTGCAATTATTAGGCGCTGTCCTTTGCTGCTTGGTACTAGTCTCTTAGTTGTTCCATCAGATGATTGCCATTCTCGTTCATTACTGTGGTGCGCATTGATCCAAGTTTCATCTAAATACACAAAATCATAACAATCTCTTCTCATTTCTCTGACCTCGCGTAAATATTTGCTTCTCATTGCAACTATATGAGGCTTCTCACAAATAAGGTTTCTACCACCAACATATTTTCTAAAAGTGAATCCCAAACTCCTAATAGTCCTCCATAGCGTAGATTTGGAAATATCAATGTCATTATTCTTTCTTAACCAAATTTTCAATTTCCTTAAAGTCACTGCCTCATTATTGTGAAACATATTGCAAATTTCTCTGCGGATCGATTCTCTGTCAAAATTATCCACCACTCTTGGCCTAATTTTCGTGTGTAAAACACTGGAATTAGACATTTCAGATGTCGCTATCCAGCGGTGCAATGATCGTTTGCTTATCCCCAAGGCGTGAATAGTCCTCTTTTGTGGGTTTGAAATAGAATGATATAGTTTTCCTCGAGTAGCTTCATTGCAGAAATACTTAAAAATCCTATTTGTGATTTGCTGTAATGTCATAAAATGTACTCGCAGACTCATTTTTCCTTCTTAACCACACAATAATTTTTGTAGACACACCTCTGATTGACAATGTGTGCGTTGCACCGGATATAAACTGTTTTATGTTCAAGAAGTGCGATTTCACGCAATTTCACTCAAAAATCATGCCAAATACTTGATAAACCAAAAATGTGCAAATGAGGTCGTATAATTTACTGTATACATTTCAATATGTGTGCGTGTGATGTGTGTTGGCAAGTAGGATTTTATATTATATCGCAAAGAGACGAAAATTGAAACCAATGGCCGCATTTTAATGAAAAATTTAATTCATAGGGTCTATACCATTTCAAATTCACACACAAAATTTCACTTATATGCGTTATATATTCGCTGAGATATAGCATTTTGAAGTTGGGCAAAGCTAGTGAAACGTGCTATAGTTTGGAGTGGTGGCTCGAAATCCGAGACCCCATCAAGTTCAGTGTGGTTTTGTTTAATCTTTAATTCTTTTCCCCATACAGGTTGAAATCGTGGGTGAAGGGTTGCGGTTGATTACAAATCATTTTAATTGTTCTTGTTCTTTTCAGGTGTGCGACCACGCACATTATTTATTTGGATATGTAATTTATTTTTTGTGTAAATAAACTATAAATTTTATACTGTGGTGAGTCTATAGCTATCAAAGACGTCAAGAGTGGCGAGGAAGAGTCAATCTCGGTTCTCACCCTCGAAGCCAAGTCTCATCTTTTCCACATTCACTGTCATTCTCATCTTAAATCTATCTTCTCAGTCTTTCTCATACTAGGGTCTTGCCTGAACACTCAGACACACTCTAAACATTAATCCACTTCGTGACAAAAACAGACCTATTATGTTTGAAATATGAGAATGGTGTGACTGGTTCTTGACTTCAGTCCAATCTTCTTTGAGCTGCTCAAGTTCCTTGTTAAGTGTCTGGTTATAACTACGCATCCTAAGCTGTAAACAGAAATATTCTGGTAATGATATTGACAACATTAGTGCAAGTCTAACCATCCTAACTGGCCTTCACATTAAACGTTAAACTGGAAAAGTGACACATGCTTGCAAGATCAGTCATAGATCTTAATGTGCAAACAAAGTCTACAGAACTGTGCTAGTATAATAAAGCTGGAAGCCTTCAAATTTAATTAGATTGAAACATCTGCTATATCATTAATTTTTTAACACATTTAATTGGATTAGAAAATTATGTACAAATAGTCTTTATTAGGTCATACAATTCCTTTAATTAATATTTACTGGAAACTAATATAACTTAACCTTCTTGGCAGTAAGCTCAAGCACAACTCAAAGCCATACTGAAGTTTGTAACCTCACGTAAACTCATATTAGTCTGGTTCAGATCTGGCTATAATTGATAAGTCTAAAGTAATCTCAAACTAACTTCAAGGCAACTGAATGCTAAGAATGTTAAATAAACTTCACTAATAAAACAAAAAAACACTACTGGGTTCCTAGAACTGCACTCACTTCATGTAGGTGCACAAGTCTCAGAGTATCTGTCTGCAGGAGATGATCATCTGACAGCTTGTCTGCAGCTGTGTACATCTCTTTGTTCTTTGTTTCAATTCCCTGAAAGTAAATACATAACTGATTAACTGACATAGTATCTTTCAAGATACTTTCAAGACTTGTTTGTCTACAGTGTACAAACTTAATGTACAGTCAAAATGCACTCAACATGTCAAGCTTGCCCCATGTAGCTCTCTTGTCTTAAGAGATGAAGAATGAATAGGAATACTGCTGCCTCAGGCATGTCGTACAAGGCAACTTATATGAATGGGGCTGACAACTTCATCAGTTAAAACAAATTACTACAGAGACCACTGCAGCTAGATCATGTGAATGCTTTATGCTGGCTTCCTGCAAGGGATCCCTTTACATGCCCACTGAGACATATTGAGAATATGATGTTAAGCCCATATTTTCTTAATCATACGGCACACTAGGGGTGATGTCAGCACGAGGCTGGGTCGACCCTGGAGCCGTTTGTGGCCTAAAAAATCCCACATCAAATGAGGAACAAACCATGGACCATCGAGCTAGGAAGACAGTGCAATAACCACTGCGCTACCACGGCTCCCATTCCTTCAAGGGGACCAGCAGAAGTGGATGCTCCATGGGGAGCGTAAAGGAAAGAGGAGGATAATGATATGCTTATGCTCTTGTGTGTCAATAAATACACTCAAGTCTGCTGGCTGCCAGCAGCATGTTAAAGTTTATTATGCCATAGTCACCACCAACATGTGTCTTGTCTCCCAGCAGGTCACCTATCATGGATTTCCATCCCTCTTTCCTTAGATATGTTTTAAAACACTGTCATGCTGCCCTGCCCATCCACTTACATATGCCGTCAAACTACTGGTTTTGTCCGTGTAATAGTTATACTTGTACCTTGACTTTCGGATAACATCAGGGAGTAATTATTGTTTCTATTTTGTGAACTGGAAACTGAACTATGGAGTTGTCTCCTTCCTCTGCTCTGCTTCCCTTCCAGCAGGAACTTCACTGTGTCTCTTACTGTCAAACTTTCTTCACTCTTTCCATTAACTCATAACTTTTTAAAATTTATTTCTGCATACATATTTACTGCTTTTCTTTCCTTCAATCATCCTTTGAAGCAAGAATTTCACCATTCCTCTCCCTCTAAATCTTCCTTTTTCTTCCAGGAATTTCACTATACGAGGGTTGTCCGGAAAAGAACCGGCCATAATTAATATTAGAAAAACCGTTTGCGCGACATCGATGTAACTTGGCAGCCAAATAGAGTGGCCTGTTATGCACATACGTGTGCAATGTTGACGTTGCTGCACCAGTCAGTGCGACCATTAAAAGCCATTTAGTGAGCACGTGCACTGTGTGGTCATTGCATTCAAAATGGCTGAATGAGTAGCGCAGAGAATCTGCATTAAATTTTGCGTCAAGCTTCAACATTCCTCTACTTTTCAAACATGATTTCAATTTTGGAAAAACCCAAAAGTCGCAGGGTGCCAAGTCTGGGCAATAGGGGGGATGATTTACCTGGTTGATGTTATGTTTCAACAAAAAACTTTGCACTAGATGTGATGCATGGGCAGGCACGTTGTCGTGATGAAGACGCCAATCGCCAGTTGCCCACAACTGTGGTCATTTTCGTCGTACTGCATTTCACAACCAACGGATAACTTTGAGGTAGTACTCCTTATTAATTGTTTGGCCTGAAGGAGCGTACTCGCGATAGATAACACCTTCCCAATCAAAAAACACAGTCAACATGGTCTTGATCTTGCTACGGGTTTGCCGCGCCTTCTTCGGGCGTGGAGAACCAGGCGACTTCCACTGAGACGACTGAGCCTTCGTTTCTGGATCATAGCAGTAGATCCACGATTCATCTCCGGTTATGACTTTCTTCTTGAAATCTGGGTTACTGGTTGCGGTTTGAAGCAAATCATTAGCAACTGTGGCACGAAGTTCCTTCTGCTCTGGTAGCAGAATCTGCGGAACGAATTTTGCCACGACACGTCTCCTATCCAGATACTGGGTCAGAATCTCGGATACAATAGTTTTTGGAATTCCCAGATCTTTTTCTAGTTCTCGCACTGTCAGTCGCCGATCTTTGTTGATTGCAGCCCGTACACGTTCAACATTTTCCGGTCTTCTGCTTGTTGCAGGCCTTCCAGAAATGGGATCACATTCAACAGATTCTCGACCATATTTGAAGCGTTTGTGCCACACCTTTATTTGTGTAGCACTCATTGCATCATCTCCAAAAGCCTTCTGAATCATCATAATAGTTTCCGTGGAGGAATGTTGAAGCTTGACACAAAATTTAATGCAGATTCTCTGCTCTACTCGTTCAGCCATTTTGAATACGACGACCACACAGTGCACATGCTCACTAAACAGCTTTTAACGGTCGCACTGACTGGTGCAGCAACGTCAACATTGCACACGTATGTGCATAACAGGCCACTCTATTTGGCTGCCAAGTTACATCAATGTCGCACAAACGGTTTTTCTAATATTAATTATGGCCGGTTCTTTTCCGGACAGCCCTCGTATACTTCTTTTATCTTCATATCATTTCTTCCCTTCCAGCAAGAAATTTCACTACCCACTCTTTACCTTTGTTATTCTTCTCTTCCAGCAAGAATTTCACTATCTACTCAACTGACTCTCTTCCATTTCTTCCTCTTACACCTCCTTACCTAATGATGATATTTGTATTTATAATATCGAATGTAGGTTCTAATGATGATGTTTGTATTCTTCAACATATTTTATTTCATGGTAATAATTAGTATGTACTTTTAAACATTTTTTTATTTCATGGTAATTATTAGATACTGTGAATGTGAGTTCGCCATTATTTTACTTTAACAACGCTGAATTCCTTTAAATTGTTACGTAAAACATATTTTATTATTATTATGATATGTAAAATGCTTGTGAGAATAAATGAATGTCATCAGAAGGATGAGAGAAAGGAAGGGCAGAATGTCAGATGGGCCTGCATGCCCAATTCTCAACCCTTTGAAAATAAGGTTTGTCCATTCGTTTACCTTTAATCTTCCTTGTCAGCAAGAATTTTATTTACACCAAGACATACAATGTTCTAAAGATCACTGTCATAAAATATTTTCATTCTTTTGGTGGTACCTGTCATGTTAACAATATAGCTGCTAATGCTCCACACTGTGAAATGTTACTGAATGTCTTGCAAACATTAAAACTCAGTTATGAGACAACACACTCTAGTAGTCTTTGTACTCTTAAGAACAAGCTATTTTGTCTCTCCACCAGTTTCTGCTACCTGGGTACTCTCTGTCAATTATACTGTAGACTTATTTCATGCCAAAGTGTTAGCATGCCCAGTACGTTCTGTTTGTTACCACAGCGTAATCAACTGTAAATGTTCTCCAAGCATGCATGGTCAAAGTGGACATGCCTAAAGAGAATGGACCAATGGGTTAGCTATTTTACTGCATCAATGAACATGAATAATACAATAATTTTATTAGTTCGGCCTCTCACCTGAGCCCTTTTAAATAGTGTCAGGTTTGCAGCTGCGGTCTTCCCAAACTTCCCCCATTACGGGCCTGAAAATGGACTAGTGTATCTTTCTGATCTGTGCATAAATTTTCCTTTGCAACATTCATAATATCTTTGTTAGTTTGTGTCCTGACATAATCATGATCAAATGTAAAGAGACAATATTCATTTGTGTAGTTGATTAGTTTAGTTTATTTTATTTATTTAACTAATCTACCTGAACCTACCTGCAGGGCGAAGAGATGCTCTGATGTTAGAAGCCACGCCAAGAAAATTGGTGATGTACTTTTGATCACTTTCTGAATATTTTTTAAATTGTCTTGCGTATATTTGCAAACATGTTTGCCATCTTTCAGTCTGAAGATACTGAAGTGAAGAGCAGTAATGATTAAAAATATCTTTAAAGAAAACTATTTTAAAAGATAAAAATCCTCAAACTGTATCTAGCACTGAGTCAAAATTATTTTTCAATTCTATCATAGATGTCAATATTGACTATAAAGTTCTATCGTACTTGCAAATATTAACTATTAAGAACTATTCCAAATGGCAATATTAACTACTACAGTAACATGCTTGTCAGTATTAAGTGCTATAACACTTCTTGGTACAGACTTTGTGCCACTAATCTAACATGTAAAAATCTGAAAAGCCCCAAATCCAAAAGTTTCTTTTGGGCACCAAGATTTTATGAGTGGAAAACAGGCGGTCAAATGGTTACATTTATACTTAGACAATGGTGAGAAGCTAGTGAAAAACAGAAAACACTTCATAAAGCAAGAAATGATGTCTGCAGCTTTTTATCCTAGACCGGTGAGGCCAGACATGTTTCGGAATTCTGAATTTCTCTGATTTCAATACAGTATTACAGTCCTGTATATTATGGTAATACCCTAATGTTACATATTATGGTTATGGTCTGTGACAGCATCCACAAGAAAACAGTTTTCCTATTTGTCATTAGTTTATGGTTGTCACTGTCACTGTAAATCTTCAACATCTTGTCTTTTAGTTTCTTTAAGTCGTATATGTAGTTCCAACTGCACAGACACACCACAATCAATATTCTGCAGTAACTCCACTTTCTGCCCTATCAATAATGAGAGATGCTTCCTTTTCTTCTTCTCACTATTACCTATAACAATCAGGTACAGGCTTGGAGTGCTGTCGATTAGATCCAGATATGTAATGGCCCAGGCCATAGCATATATGCGAGTAACCACAGACAAACGGCACCCCCTGCATGGAAACATAGCTGACATTAAAGAAACAGGAATAAAGAGGGGAATGTCATGGATGGCACAGGCAGAGACAACGATCAAGCAGGTGGCCACAGTTTAAAATATATTCAAAGGGGAAAAATGGAGTAAGTCAGATGAGAACTGGATTAACTACCAGCAAGCCATCATCAGCCTTGGCAGACAGTGTAGAACTTGGGGCAATGGGAAAACAGAACTGGAAATTAATCAACTGATACATGATCATGCCAGGGATAATGATGCCATTGTGTATACTGATGGGTCTGTGATCCGTGGTGAGAAATCAGGTTGGGGCTTCTCTGCTAGGGTAAAGGGCAGAATCGTCGCCGAACATAGCGGGGCTTATAAGATAACAACTTCCAGCATGAGAATGGAGGCAGAGGCAGCTACTGCAGCATTAAGATGGCTAACTGAAACTTCATTACAAAGGCAGTCTTTGTGTCAGACTCTCAGTCCATACTTCAAAACAGTTCAAAATGGTTGGCTACAGCATGAATGGAAAACATTCATACAAGCTTCCAATCTGCAGGAGCTGGTGTGAATCTACTGTCCTAGTCATGCAGGAGTATGTGGTAATGACAGAGCTGACAGACCAGCATCAACAGCACTCACAGTGGGGGCACTGGATATGAGAGAGATATTGAGAATAAATAATGATCGCCTGTTAGAGAATAACACTGCAATAGATGAATCATAAAGGTTAGGACTGTTGGAATTTGGCTGAACTGAATTATTGTAACTTGTCCATATTGTTTTGTTGAAATTTTTTGTGGCTTAATATTTCTAGAAGATGGGGTAGCCAGCCCCATGCCCAACCCTCCTGAGTTGCTTTTTACAACATAGTAGGTTAAAGTGTTACTATTCTTTGCTCTCCTTTTGGGCCCCGGTAACACACAGGTGAAGTTGAAAGAATGCACTGTGTTTAATTTAAGCCTCCTTGGTGACAAATATGAAAATGTACACTGATAATTAATACACAGATCTTTGATGTCCCTGTCATGGTAAATCCGAAGGAAGTAATGGGAAGATGGAAGGAATATTTCTCAGAACTCCTGGATGGTGAGCATGGTGAAGCATCAGAAATGATAACCACTAGCACAGAAGAGAAAACCAATGATGGTGAAGATGACATAAAGATGGAAGAACTGAAGGCAGCACTGGAGAAAATCAAGATGGGCAAAGCAGCAGGGCATGATGGTATAACACCAGAAATGGTTAAGTTCATGGGAGCATCAGGCGACCTATTACTCTTAAGGGTTTTACAGGCAGCGTGGTACAACAAGACCATACCAAAGGATTGGGAGATTGCCATCATAACACCAATTTTCAAAAAGGGTGACAATCGACAGTGTGGAAACCATAGAGGCATATCCCTTCTCAGTGTCCCTGGTAAAATCTACTCTAGAATCCTAGAGCAGAGACTCCGACGCCTAGCTGAGCCACAATTAGATGAGGTCCAGTGCGGATTCCGAGCAAACCGAAGTACTCAAGACCTAATCTTCACACTCAGACAGCTGAGTGAAAAGGCCCTTGAGTATAAGAGTGAGATGCATCTTTGTTTCATAGATCTGGAAAAGGCGTTTGACAGGGTTCCCTGGAGCAAACTTTGGGACTGTTTGGCAAGGAAGAATATTCCAGCACCTCTGATTCATGCTATACAGAGCTTCTACAAGTCTTGCAGAAACTATGTGAGGACAGCAAACCATAAGTCGGAAGAGTTCAGGACCACCACTGGTGTAAGACAAGGTGATATCCTATCACTTTACCTATTCATACTCCTTATGGACGATGTCATCAAGGCATGTAAGGAGAGAACAAGATTCAGTGGGGTACTGGAAGATGAGACAGGTCTATATTTCGGAGCTGGCATTTGCTGATGATGTTGCCCTGATTGCTAAATCAGAGGCACATCTCCAATCCAACCTGCAAGTCTGGAAGGAAGAGCTGGAGAAGAGAGGGATGGTCATAAGCAGCTCTAAAACAAAATCCATGGTGATATCACGAGAAGAAAGAAAACATCAGATTAAGCTGGGAGAACAGGTCCTGGAGCAGGTCGACCACTTTAAATACCTCGGAGCTATTATAGACCGAAAGGGAGGCATCAAAGAAGAGGTGGCCACTCGAAAAGCAGCAGCTGGGAGACTTTTTCAGGCCATAAATCGAGGATTCCTCAGCAAGAGAGAGGTTGGTAAGAAAACGAAGATGGCTGTATACCGCTCCACCTATGTCCCAGTCTTGACTTACGGATGCGAGTCATGGGCAATGACTACAACCCATAAAAGCCAGATCCAAACCTCAGAAATGAGGTATCTGAGGAAGGTGGTTGAAGTAACAAGAAGAGACATGGTACGCAACCAGACGATACGTCAGGGCCTTAAATCCTACCCCCTGCAGACCCAAGTAGAACAGTCCCAATTAAGATGGTTTGGCCATGTCTGCAGAATGGGAGAAGATCGGATACCACAACAAGCATGGGAAACAAAGAGCCAAGGATCCAGACCCCGAGGACGACCCAGAGTCCACTGGGAGGACAACATTAGACAATCTTTGAAGGATCGAGGACTAGAATGGAACCAGGCCAGGAGGAAGACAGCCGATAGGATAGTCTGGCGCTCTCTCTTCCAAACCTCTACACCTCACGGTAGAAGGGGAACGACTAAGTAAGTAAGTAAGTCATGGTAAATGATGTGAATAGTTGTACATTCAAACAGAAAAATAAAATTACTGACAGTACGGCTTGAGCATGTTGTACACACACAAGTGACGATCCATGAAAAAACTTAAGGTTTTCAATGCTTTTAAAATTTCCAATAATAGGGTGCAAACCTGCATCAATGTTGGTATAATTACTGTCAAAGAACTGAGTATCACCAGTCATGCACATACACAACAGTATTATTCACTTTAATAAGCCCATGGGTCAACAAAATGTAACACATTATTTTCCTAGTCTAGATTTAAGAAAGATGGTCTTAGTATATCAGTATTGAAACTGACTAATTCAATTTTAAAACCATACTTAAATTTTGACCTTGGCATAACATTTTTTTCACTCCGCATTTTCCAAATGGTTCCCAACCAAATGGTAATGCAGTAATTACTAAACTGTATCAGTGCACATGTTTTTTCACTGTCTCTCTCTCTTTTTTCTCACACTCATACATACGCAGTGCAGTACTTACTTTACAGCGTTGTTCCATATAATTCCTATAAGTCCTCTATGCAGAAACCAGTGTTTGGTATTAACTTTGTAAGCCTTGGCACCCTCACATGACAAAGTTATAATTTTCTTTGAAAGTGTTGTTTTCCCTGAATCTGGAACCCATAAAAATAGTATCTGGTCACATTCACTCAAGCTTGTAACAGACAAAATGATATACATAAGGAATAAACAGAGAATCTCAAGAAGCCCATGATAAATGAGAAAACAGTGTGACAAACTGGATAAACAATAATATCATAGCAAAGGTGGTAACAGACCAAACTGAGCTCAGCTTAGCTAACACAGAAGACACGTAAATAGGTGGGCACAGCACATAAACACAGTACTAAAGAGTGAAGAATCAAAAAGAAATTCAGATAAGTGATAAAGAAAACACAAGTTCAAAAGATGCAGCATCATTTGTCGAAAAATTAAAAGAGGGCATCCTACAGACAAGAAGTAACAAAGCATTAAGTGAAGATCAAATCATAATGGATATGTTTAAAGTCAATCCAAATGAATAAGATATGTGACATATTTAAAAAAAATAGTTGTTATGCGAGTTCTGAAAATAAAAAACAGTATAAGTATAACTGTCTGAGCAAAAAACAAAAACAAATTACAGAACACAAACATTGTGAATCTAGAACCAAGAAGAAATAAATCTGAAAATAAAAGGCAAAAAAAAATAAACTGTCACAAGAATAAATATGTAATTGATCAAGACTGATAGCATAGCATGTAAAAGAATTTCAGCTTACAGAACAGGAAGTACAAACAAAAATGTAAAGAAGAGAAGCAGTTTGTTGTCAGTGAATAATATATGGAGATCATCATCACGTAAAATGCAAACCCAATACAACATATATGTTCATTTAATTCTGCATTACGCCTATGATTTTCTCTGCCGTTGATCACGCCTATGGCGAAACGACAAATCAGCCCAGCACCAACAAATTTGCACAGGCTTTGACTTTAAACTCCATGAAAATGAAACTAACAATTCCAAGTTTGACTTCAAACTCCATGAAATGAAACTAACAATAAGTATGTAATAAGTGAACCTGAAATACTGGTATAGACTTCCACCTGCCCACTAGAGCTCAACACTGCAGCTTGTCCCATTGTGCTATCTGACCTCACACCAAGGTCACCCTGGCCAGGCTCTGTCTGCAAATTAAAGTCAATAAAATCCTGTGAGCTCATACAACAGTACATATCTTGTATTTTTTTACTGCATGCTTAGAATGTGTTGAATGATTGGAAAATAACATGAAGACAGCTAAGTCACCAATAAATTAACTTCACCATTCCATCTCATATAACTAACTACACATATCTCTGTCAAAAACAGTTGGCAGTCTGTCTCAGGCTTCTCGTTTTGCTATATGTTTCAACATATAAAATGTACGATTAAAATATTTATCACACAGAACAGGGATGGCGAACTACTTGACCTTTGGGAATCGCAATTCCGGAGGAAATTTTGGAAAAGGCCATCTATATACTTTTGCAAACAGCAAATTGTGTGCAATAGGCACATTCTGACAACATATGGTATATGTCAAAATATAAAAAATATTTATCGTAAAAATGAATGTCACTGGTATCTCACCATCCTAGTAATGCTTTTGTAGCATTTCTGTGGTCAAAATATAAAATCTTTTTTGAACCTTATTTAGAAAAATGTTTATATAAGTCAGCAACTCAGGAGCTTTTGGGATTTATTTTAGTAACACTGAGCCCTCTAAAGATCTACCATATATGTGTGTGTGCGTGCGCATGAAATTTTGTAATTTTACAAGGGGGGAGGGGGTGGGGATGATGAACCTTACAAAGAAAAGATCGCATTCCTATTTCATGCAGTTCACAAATATATTTTAGTAGCCAGCTCGAGTTTTCATTGGGAAGGCGGAAAAAGTACCTTTGACCCCGGGGACACTGCGATTTTAACACATTAACTACCGAACTGAAAAACACAATGTGGCGTAATTAAATTTTGATTTCATTTTCATTATGTAGGTATATGGAGAAATTAAGCTGTAATTTTCTTAACTCTTAACAGGTTTGTATGAATTCTATGTCATTGTGAAGATAAATGAATTTACTATTGCAAAAAAGCTGAAAAAAAGCAAGTTTACTTAGTATGGTAGATATAATTAGTAATATAAAATTATTGACAGACAAAAAAATCATTTCAAATTTGTTTTCAAATTATCAACTTACATTCCAATTGCTAGTTTCTAAGGTAGGTAATGCCTATCTCTTGGTGATTATCCAATGAAAAGAAAAACAAGCCAAAGAACACACACACTGGCTAATATTTACACTGTAAGTAACTTACATTATCGCACCTACGCCACTTCCAAAAAATCTCAGAAATTTTGTTCCCATTTTCACCCTGTAGGTGTATGGAGAAATTAAACTGTAGTTGTCTTAACAGATTTTTATGAATTCTGTCATTTTGAAGGCAAATGAATGCACTATTGCTACAAGCTGAAAAATGTATGTTTACAAGGTATGGGGATATTATCAAAAACATAAAATGATAGGACAGAAAAAAATTGATTAAAACTGTTTTTTAAAATCAACTTACCTTCAACTTGCTTGTTATTAACTCTTAATATCCGACAGGCATACCTAATAGGCTGTTGGTCGATTCTACTTTTACTGCTGACCTATTAGCTAGACGATTCGATGTCCATGTCAATAACTGTAGTTTTAACATTATTTACATAATTTTCTTCCCATAAAAGAGTTCTAATGCCTTTTCCGGTAAACCTAGTGTTTGAAAATACTGGAATAGTCACATTTGTGTGAAATATTGTTCAATTTTTATTAAATAACGTAGGGCTCATGAGTCAAAAAAAATTTTTTTGTCTGTCTGAGAATGGCTTCGTGTTCAAATGGTCGTTCGAAAAGATTATCGACTGAACATGCATCACAGCTTATTCAGTCTTACTTACTTACTTACTTAATCGTTCCTCTTCTACCATGAGGTGTAGAGGTTTGAAAGAGAGAGCGCCACACTATTCTATCGGCTGTCTTCCTCCTGGTTTGGTTCCATTCTAGTCCTCGGTCCTTCAAAGATTGTCTAATGTTGTCCTCCCAGCGGACTTTGGGTCGTCCTGGAGGTCTGGATCCCTGGCTCTTAGTTTCCCATGCTTACCATGGTAGCTGATCTTCTCCCATTCTGTAGACATGGCTGCAAGGTCTGTTTATCGTAGCTGGCATCAAATAACACTACATGAACTTTACAAGTTTTTTTCTGTTATTATAGCCATGAGTTGTCAAAAAACCAAACGTGAGTGATTACTGGTCTCAGGAGCCTTACATACAGACTCCCTGGTTCAGGCAGATATTTACAAGGGACAGGTTCCAAGCATTGTATCACACAATGTTCCATGCAAATGATGTTGACACACAGGGAAAAGCAAAAATCGAGCCGTTTCTGGAGAAACTCCTAACAAGATTTCAGGAGGCATTTTATCCATACAAAGAGCTGTCTTTAGATGAAATGGTGATTGGGTGGAAAGGCAGTCATAAATCAAATATTATAGGAAAATATTATTTGCAATTTTAAAGCAAATGTCTTTAAAAATGAGAAAGAAAATGTGTGTTACAGCTGTAGTGTTCATAAGCAAAAGAACTGAATTCATTCATAAAAATACCTGCATGAGAACTAACAAGTTCATCATTATTGCTTCCTGGAAGTCCACCGCTTCATGTGGTGACACCACAGGGATTTTTATACATTCTTCACCAACGAACAGGCTTAAGTGATTGTTGGCAAAATCAAATACTAGATAAACAGTTACCTGCTCTGAATCAAACCTGAAATTTAAAAAAAAAAGAAAAAAGTACAAAGGGCTAAAGCACACAGACAATTTAATAAAGGTCTTTACAATAACAACATTTTAAGAGTAAATTAGAGGGAGTAATGGATGACAAAGAGTTCAGTCTTAACAGCAGGAAATTCCAAGCTACTTTATACCACACATGTCAAAACACCATCACCACCACCATCTCCTTTTTTGCTCCTAAAGAAGCACAGGGGTACACCTGCTGATGACTCTCTTGAGGAGGCACAAACTCTTGTAGCAGTGGTTTCTGTGGCAATTTGTTTCACATGATGAGGTTGCCAGCCTTCACGCACAGCCTCCTATTGGTCGCTTTTTACAACATGACTGAGGCAGCAGTAGGCCTATTCTTTCTTTGTCTCCCCAGAGACCCACAGAAACTACATAGGGCATGTCTATACAGCCTGGTCTACAGGTATACCTTGGAGATATTGCGAGTTCGGTTCCAGACCATCGCAATAAAGCGAATATCGCAATAAAGTGGGTCACACCCATTTTTTTGGCTTCCCAGTGCATATAAAAGCCTAAAATCATGTTTACACTATGTCTATTAAGTGTGCAATAGCGCTAGGTCTAAAAAAACAACGTACTGTAAAATTTAAAATACTTTAAAGCTACAAAAAATGCTAATTTTCATCATCTGAGCCTTCAGCGAATCGTAATCGTTTTGCTGGTGGAGAGCCAAAATCTATCGGAAGAAGAAGGCACGCTCTAATAAATAAACATGAATAATTTTTTTTAAAAGCGCAATATCTGCGAAGCGCAATAAAGCGAGGTATACTTGTATGTATCACATGGGGTTATATTTGGTCACAGTATTCTT
Source organism: Oreohelix idahoensis (assembly GCA_024509875.1). Taxonomy (NCBI): domain Eukaryota; kingdom Metazoa; phylum Mollusca; class Gastropoda; order Stylommatophora; family Oreohelicidae; genus Oreohelix; species Oreohelix idahoensis. Next base: position 202,270 of record JAMPIV010004120.1, on the reverse strand, counting down.
TATTCCAGAGAAACCTCTAAAGAACACAAGGCATCAGTAGACAATACTTTCCATTGCCATTCAGTGGTTACTATTCCATTGTGGAATCACCGGAAATGAGAAAGCTGATGCTTTATCTAGAAATGGAACAATTCAGCCACCCATTGCCATACAGAGAAGCTAAAACCATCATCCACACCAAGTACAAATGCCAGTGGAAGAAGGATGGTGATATATACAACACATATGACCTAAACCACCAGCTTAATCATCATCATCAGCTGCCATCTCCACAACGAAGGTTGGCTGTAATGGATCTGCAACATCTTCTGTCTCTTGTCTTGGTGGTGCACTCTGATAGACTCTTTCCTGTCCACCTCTTGATGTTATCTTCCCACTTATAGCGCTGTCTTCCCCTTGCACATTTTGCCTTCACCTCTCCCTTCTATTACGGTCTTCTGCAAGGTGTTATGCCTTTTTATGTGGCCAAAGTATTTTAGCTGCCGAACTTTGACCTCCCTCATTAGTTCTCTTTTCATACCTAGATTTTCTAGGACCTCCTTATTTGTTTTCATCTCTTTCCATGAGATACACCCCATTCTTCTATATATCCACATTTCAAGAGCCTCAATTCTTTCTTCAAGATGCTTATTCATCGTCCATGTTTCTACACCATACAGAAATGCAGAATATATATAACACTTTATGATTCTCAGTTTTAATTTGTGAGATAACTGTTTAGATGTCAGTATATGTTTCATGTTGTTGAATGTAGCTTTGGCCATTCCTATTCTCTTCTTGATTTCTGTTTCACATCTGCCATCTTCTGTTATTATATGACCAAGATATAAGTAGCTCTTGACTTGTTCCAGGATTTTCCCATTTATGCTTATCTTTAATGTGGGTTTATCGTCTGTTTTGCTAATTATCATAATTTTTGTTTTCTCAATATTAATGTCGAGTCCATATTCATGACTTATACTGTTCACTTGCTTCACTAGTTCTTGTAACTCCTGTTCGCTTTCAGCTAACAACACGGTATCATCTGCGTATCTAAGGTTGTTTATTGACCTTCCACTGATGTTCAGTCCTGGTATTTCCTTTATTTGTTTGCTTAATAGATACCAGCTTAATAGATACCAGCAAATCATCATTTTCCACTGAGAATTGGCCACTGCAGATTAGCAGGCCACCTCTATCGCCTCAGGATGTCTCATACGAATGAATGTCCATGTGAAACTGGAACCCAGACCCCTGAACACATTCTCCAAATCTGCACAACGCATGATGACCCAGGACGCCAGACCTGGTCAGTGGGTGCTGAGCTCAGGCAGAAGCTATGGAGCTGCCGCGATGACCTAGAAAGACTGTGGACTTTGTCCTGGCGACAGGCCTGCAGATTTAGCATGATTACAAACTGAACGCAGAAGAAGAATGCTTTCTGGAGCTTTTGTCACCGAGAATGGAAATCCCTTAAGAAAAAAGGTTGAAATTAGTAGAGTAGTGGAACCACTGCTGCAGGCCACAGGCACAGCAAAGAATAACCATAACTTTGAAACCGGGTTCCGCAAAAATACCGTGTTTGGTCTTTATTTGTACATTAGGACGAGACGAAAAAAATAAGATATAAATGAATATTATAAAAGAAGATATTGGAGTTTATAGGTTTTGTGTTCAAAATAAAAGATATTTTCAGTCTTTGCATATCAACAGGAAGGACGTTAACTTTTGCGCGTAAACAGGCTAAAAATAACTGCTGCATAGCTCATGCCAATCGCTTACAAAAATATAACTAAAGTCATAAAACATTAAATTTGATTGCAGCTAAGGTTACAACCAATCAAAGTGTAAGAAGTGATTTAGTGGTATAATAATATATAGAGCTCATATCGCATCCCAAGGAGACCCATGACATATTTCATATGGTCAAGAATTATGTCAGGCAGCTAGATATCGCAAAGCAAATTTGTCTGCAGGCCTTTGTAAAACTTAGACTTTGTGATAGTTCTAAGCAAGTTATATGTTACTGCGAGTTATTGCTATTCAAAAGAATGTCTCCATTTGACGTCCGATTCGTGAAGCAGTGTAAATAATGTATAGAATCAATTTTTAAAGTGCTGGTCAAGATTTCCAGGAACTTCATGTGTGAAGATTTGTATATGCAGTAAGTTGAACCATTTTTGCAAGTTTAGAACTGTTGAAACATTTTAATTAATGCTGGAGAAGTCACGTGAACTAAACAAAAATAAAACTGGCTCCAAAGGAACATTATTATACCGAGAACTTCAACTCAGTCATCCAATAGGTTCAATTTTTGATGTCCATTATACTACAAGAAGAATGGCCAGCTTACATAACACCATCAGATGTGATTCTGAGTATAAATGCAGCATTAAATAGTAAACCAGAAGACATACTAAACCAGGATGAAAAACAAGAAGTAGTGGTTCATATTCAGTGAAGACACTTACTTACTTACTTAGTCATTCCCCTTCTACCGTGAGGTGTAGAGGTCAGTGAAGACACTTGATTCACAATGGGCCAATGTGACATACGAAGATATTAGACTGCCCAGATATAAATTGGAAATCATCTTGGCAGAAGATCAAATCATACTATCAAAATACGAACTGTTACCAGTAAATTATGTTGAACTTATTGGTGTTCCTGTACCTAATTCAAATGAACAATCAACTGCCCGTAAAAGTAATCAGCCCAATTAAAGACCATGATTATGTTGGTCAAGTATCAAGATATACTTTGTTCCTCTCACGTCTGCGTTGAATATTTGAACTACACTATTTTATGAAGAATTAATATCTAACAACATGAAACATGGAAATTTCTCTATGAAAGCCAAATATATCAACAAATAAAACAATTGGTCATGAAAATACTTGAAACCCAGAAGCCATTGCCGAGAACCTGAGGTTATCTACCAACACCACCACTATATCACGAGCCAAAATTAATATTCTTCAAACTTCAATCTTACCACCTCAAGCGATAGCTTGCTATTCAAAGTGACTAGAAAGATTAGTAGTTGTTTGGGAAATTCCATCCATAAGTAACGAAGACTCCCTCTCCATCTCTGACCCCCATACTTCAACAGCTACATCTCATAATCGGAACCTCAACTACCCTGTAAAACAGAGTGTAGAGGTGACCCAAAGAGCGCAAGGCTTCTGGGCAAAACATGTAATCAAAATGTTTGACAAACAGGTGATTAGCCCATTGTGTCCGGACTTGCCCTCAAGTGTACTCTTAAACAATTATGGGGCCTCGAAAGAGTCCCGTATTGTTATTTTTCGTCACTACCTCCCCGTGCCAGGAGTGAGTTAGTAGCGCGCCTGCTGCCTTCCTTGGATGTGGTAGCCGTTTCTCATGCTCTTAATCTTTGAGACAAGCATAAGACTACTGGCAGGATCAACCAGATAACTGTCCGAACAGACGTGCGTCTTCTTTGGCCATTTTGGCGCTCGCGCGAGGAGGGAGACAGCGCTCTGTGCAGAGCAGATCCTGGCGATTTTATTCTTGCGAGAACCACTGGCCGCCTGCCGACAAGACGTTCCCCTAGTCGGACAGGACGAGCCGAAAGCAACACCAGCTTACAGACTGCCGGCCCACGACTCATTGTGAGAGCGGGGCCATTTTCGAGACTGTTGTTGAGCCACGATACGGAGATGCAACGGCTTGCTCACATCACGACTGGGGGCTGCGATTTACGGACACAGGAGCCAAACTACTGCCTCGCTAACCGATGAACTGGGAGGGCCCGGTGGTACCGGGATCACCACGCGCAGTCTCTCGAGACAGCAACCGCCAGCGCTCTTGAGCTGGGAAACGAAACGAAAATTTCTTTGACGCTTGCCCCCATCAGCTACAATAAAAGAAAAACAAAAAGTAAAGGCAGTGATGTTGGGAGTTGCCCCATGGTGTGTAATTATCGTGGCTGCTTAGTTTCAGTCGGGATGTATGCACCATGTGGCATCCCCAACTTCGATACACTCTGACGTGTGATATAGCATAGGATGACGTACTACCCTTAGTGACAAGACACTCGACATGTGGTTAGTGCCTGAAGGAAGCGTATAGCCTATGTGGTTTACCCACTTGTACAGATAGTGTTAGTCTGCGTCGAGGCTGTTAAGCCTAGTTGAATTATTTCAGAATTAATGTGATGTCAATCATTCTAATGCGTTGAGCAAGGTATTGTGCTAGTTATCGACGAACTGTGTATCACAGCAACAATGCCAGTAGAATGTATAAAATGTGAAGATGGCTCAAGAAGCCAAACATAAATGATTATGAGGAATTAAAACTATAAGATTTATAAGACTAGTTTCGCAGAAGTGAAATAACAGTACATAGTGGTACAATTTAAATATTGGTCGACGACAGAACTGTATGTTAAATAAGTAGAGAAAGACTAATAATCTTAGTGAAAGCACCATATTATGTGCTAGTCTTTGAGTTTACATTCGGTCAAACTGTAAGGATACAGTACAGAGTTGAATTCTCATGTTTTCCTGTTTTCTGATGAACTTGTGTCGTTTATTAAACCAAGATCAGTCATCAAAGTGGAGTTTCTTCAATGAATATGAGTTCATTGCATTGTTGATCAATTTTGACCGTTATGTCGTCACCTTGATGATGTTGTCGTTGTCCTTCAAGAAAGACTGTTATTAACAATGAACATATACCCTAACACAACTTGGCATAAATAAGAATTCATCAGGGTAGAATCTTAATATCAATAAATTTGAACACAAATTTATAGTACTCACAAATGTTAAAATCATTCAGAATGAATTCTGAAACGACAACGAAAGTGGCAGAAAATATAACAAAAAGACACAGAAATTCAGGAGGCACAACTGCCACACTTTGGGTACAAATGTGGCTGGAAGAGAGGGGGATCTAGAAGATACCCTAAGAAGACCAATGGCCAGATAATGATTACATTGTTACTAATAAGCTGCCAGTTCAGCTTCTCTAGTATTCAGAAACTACTTGAAATAGATCCCATTAAACCCACCTATGTGAGTGCTAGTGTCTAACCAAGTATATCTTAATAAACTGTGATCACAATAAAATCTCAGTGGTAGGATTTTAACTCAGTTTCAGCTATTTCAAGAAACAGTTCAGAATCTTTAAATTCAGATGTTAACTTCTCAGGTTTTTCATATTAAATGAAAGTTTATAGTGTGCATGACTTTTCACAATACTGCCGAGGTTAATGTATTTTTCAGCAGTGGGTCAATGTCTTCTACATGTTACCAATATCTCAACTCCCCTCAATTTAAAATGAAACAAAAAAGAAACAAATGCAAAAAATCAAAACACAACAGATTTTGGAACACTGTACCATTGTACTTACTGTGTGGTAATGAAGAGGAAATTACTGGACATGGTATGAATATCTGCAGGTGGACAGTTCTGGATAAAGACTAATGACTGACTCTGCTCTCTGATCTGGGAATCCCAATCTAATTTTTTAAATGCATGAAACAAGCTTTATGTGGGAATAAATGCTCACATCATGGTCTGTTGCAATAAAAAGAATTAGATTATTTTTTTTAATGGGATAGAGAGACAAACACAGTTTTTATTACTGATGAAGGTATGGCTCTGTTTCCATATGAAAGGATGGCTGTAACTGATCTTGTTAGGATTATTTTGTGCATTATGGTTCCTAGTGTAGATTTATCTCAAAATGTCACATGACATACATTTTTATCAGAAGCATTCTGTGTCACATAACGGTTTCATGTGGGTGAATGATGGAGTGAGTGTGACCAAGGGCCACTGAGGTTGTCAACACTTGTTTAATTCAGGGACTGAGTTTACGTCTGACTGAGAGTCACCATTTTGTGACTTGTGTGTGCGCTTGGGGAAAGCGTGTTTGGTGAACACAAGTCTGGGTGACTGAGAGAGTACCCGAATGTGATTGCCAAAAGTCTGTTATTTGTTGCCGAGCTGTGTGTTCGTATTTTGTGACTGGGAAACCACAGCTGTGATTATTCCAACTGTGATGTGATAGGTCCTACCTATTTTCTTAAAGGCGATGATTTTCCCACCTGGACGCGTTCCTGTTGGAACTATATATACATGTTCATACAGAACATTATAAGGCGTTGATTTCCCGCCTTGGAGCTACTGTGGAATAAGGCATGTGTATTTCCTGCCTAATAGTTATGATGGAGTAAATACAGACGTTAGCTGGTTCCCTCCTGAGAGCGATTCTTGGAAAATCTAGATGGCGATGTTACATGCCGTCAATCCCTGAGATAAGTGACATACACCTGGATGGTGAATTTACTGGTGCGAGGTTGCATGCCTCACTGATGAATTTTTGTGTGCTGTAGTTGTATGTCAGCGAAGCCAGTGTGTGAATACTGTAGTTAGTTATTTCCTACAGGCAATGTCAGCCTGAGTATGATGTCAGTATGCGTGTCAATGTAACTGATATTCAGGACTTGTGGAACAGTGTAAATAAATGTAATGGAACTGGGTTCTTGTGTGATTATTCACCGGGAAATTATATTTGTGGCAATTTATAACCAAAACCGAGCACCGTACTTTTTCTTGACTGACTTTTTCTTGACTGAAAAAGGGAGGGCAAGTTAAAAACAAAAAGTGCGTTCATTCTTAATTGACACGAACCGTGCGTACGGGTTTTACCCTTCGTCAGCCCTCCCCCCTAGATGTTGAGCATGGTGAAGCATCAGAAATGATAACCACTAGCACAGAAGAGAAAATCTCTCTCTCAGTCCGCCAAGATGTGCGCTCTCTTTTTCACTACGGCAATGTACTTGTGCGCTATCTCTTTCTCCACGGCAATGTACTTGTGCGCTCTCTCTTTCACTACGGCAATGTACTTGTGCGCTATCTCTTTCTCCATGGCAATGTACTTGTGCGCTCTCTCTTTCACTACGTCAATGTACTTGTGCGCTCTCTCTTTCACTACGGCAATTTATCCATCCGGTTGTGTGGCAGGACATCAAAGGGATTATTCGTCTGGTTGGGTGATGTTGGTGGTAAGAGTCTCTCTTCTGTGGATTGAAGTGACGTTGATTCGTAGCAATGTAATTTATATGGTCCTGTGTAGGGAATGAAACAGCTCGATCGTTCTGTGATCTACATCGATTCGAAGTTTATGGAATTTTCCGAAGGTTGCTTACTCTACATCTTTGCAACCTGGGTTGATCATGTATAACTAGGTTTACAGTGTTCCTCGTGGGGCTACGTTTTTCCTTAGGAGACTGTGTATTCTGATAGGCTTCTAAAATGATCTCTTGATCAACCATATCTGGGTATTAAAACTGATAATCGATTTCTGGTTGTCTTCGTGTTCGATATTTGCGGGTGTTCTGATAATATTCTGTGCCATCCGTGTATACCATTTCTCTTTTCGGTGCTTCCAGGTATCCTCCGGTCAATTGTTTAGCTTGTTTTGAAAAAAATTTATTGACAATCATCTTAACAAGACTATTTCGAGAACTACACGTTAAATCGTTGAAAGTATTCAAAAAGAGACATGAAAACAGGTCGTATATCTTTATCATCACTGCCCTACAAATCGCAAAGGAGCATGATGATGATGATGATGAAAAAAAGGTAAAGGTAGTCGCATAGCAGATACTGCCGTAAGGGAGTGAAGTGTTAGAGACTTCACTATACTAGGTCCAGCATCGAGAGGTGGGGTGACCAGTTCCCTTCCTCGGTGCCTTTTCCTTCCCTAACTGAATGGCAAAGTCAGGTACCCATTCACAGCTGGGACGACTGGAGCACGATGATACCGTGAATCGAACCCGGTACCTTAGCCACAATAGACCAGCGCTCTAACCACTCTGTCATTCGGACACTTATTAAAAAAACATGATAACGGATACAAACAGAATGTTAAAAATATGAAGGGGAAAGGGGAGAGGAAGAGATTTGTGACGTCTCGTAAGGGGGTGGCAAAATTCTTTTTATTGCGTAAAAAGTACGATGCTCTGTTTACCCTCAACATTTCAAAAATTTTCATCGCCGGTGAATTATCACACAAGAACCTGGAACTGTAACCAGTGGCGTTGGATTCATTCTTACAAGCCATTGTTATTCATCAACCCCCTACGCACGCCACACCCCATAATAAGTTCTTGTTACACACAGGATGTACATTTTTATGAGAAGCACTCTGTAGTTAGTTCTCTGTGCATTGGCAAATTTTATCAGAGAAAGATCCTTCTGCAGACAAAAATACCAGCACTACGTAATTTTCTCCCTAAACCAACAAATACAGTCAGAAAGTAGTAACTCAATCATATAGCACATATTTATATGCCTAAACATTATATGAACATACAAAATTAAAATATCAGCATACCTATAAAAAACACAGAATATATATGGCAACTATTGTGTATGCTATACTTGAACATAATGTGCTGCAAGTGAAAACAAGGCTCTGGCACATATAAAATATTTTACACATTACATAAAATTAAATATTCAAATACAGTAAAAGTCCAAAAATCCGAATACTAGAAATCCAGACTTTTTGAAAACTTTTACACATTTTCGGGCTTTTGTGTGTGAGAGCACATGCACATGCGTGATCGCTACAGAAGAATCTAGTGAAGAAGACAACAAAGTTGAAAAAGGAAAGATATCTTGGGCTACTGTAGAAAAGTGCATGGAAACAATTATTAAATTTGTGGAACAGAACCACAGCTTTAGTCTTCAAGACGTCGTGCATGTGCACATGGTGCAGAATAATCTTATCACAAAGAAATTACAAAGTCGTAAACAAAGTGATATACAAAAGTATTTAAAGGAAACATTTGAAACATCTGCTGACCAAACTAGTATTCCATCGATAAGCAGTGCAGCAGACGCAGTAGAATCTGTAAGCATTCCATCCACAAGCAGTGCAGCAGATGCAACAGAAGTCGTGGAAATGAACAAATAAATATACTCATTATGACAAATGAAGCATTCTGTATTTATTAATAAATAAACCATCAAAACTTACCAGTTCATCTCTTCTTATTCTTCCTTAAATTTGAATTTTAAAAGTACTGCCCAAGAATCCGGAAAATCTGGACCGACCAAATCCCCAAGCAGTCCGGATTTTCGGACTTTTACTGTATAATAAAGTATAATTCATTTAATTCAGAATGCGACATACCTGAAGATAACTGTCTCTTGCATATACAATAAGTGGATGATGATGGTGAGGATAATGATGACGGTGAATTAGCGGGCTGCCTTTCACACCAAAATATAGTGTCGCACCCTGGCAGATAAGCAACACTAATTACTTCTGCCCCATTTGATGAGCAGATTTGAATGCTGCCTTCTGGTGACCAACTGAATTCAGGAGTAAACCTCCAGAACTTCACATGACCAGTTGTATCAATCTGAAATGTGCAATAAAGGTAAACTGTATAGAAGCAAATCAACGGGCTGATCACCCGTTTGCCAGTCACTTCGATTACGGAAACAACAGCAAATGGGTTGATTTGCCGTTGCCCTAAAGACGCCTCTAGGCGTGATGGGAAACAATGGCAAAGAAAACCTATCTGCTGTTGCCCTAAGACGCCACTAGGCGTAATGGCCACTGACTGCTTTGACGGTGGCTAAGGACGGAAGAAGAAGAAGTATAGAAGCAAGCTCATTGTTTTTGTCTCTCCACTATCTCCTTCATATATTCATTCATTCATAACCCTCCACTCCCAAAGAAGCATAGGCCTTCAACAAATACATTCCAAGTCCTCCTGTCACGTGCCAACATCTCAAGTTCTTTCAATGTTCTCCTCATCATTTTCACCTCCATTTCCAGCTCTCCCCTCCATGCATCCCCTGGTCCACCTCCGCCTCTCTCGCCCCGGGGGCCCCAGAACAAGGACTGCCCTGCAATGCCACCAACAGGTCTCTTCAGTGTGTGTCCCATCCATCGCCATTGTCCTCTTCCCATCCCCTGCTCCACCGGCATCCATCCAGCTCTCGTCATCAGCCCCACGCCGGCAACCCTGTCACACCATTTCAATCCCTCCACTCTACGCAAGCACCCATCTACGAAAGTCCGCAGCCCTTTGATTGCTGTCCCTGCCATTCTCCATGTCTCCGAGCCACACACATAGGGACTGACCGCATGGGAAAGGAAGAGCCAAGTCATCTGCACACTCCTGCCCCCTGTTGTGTGCTGCGTGAATCTCATCCCAATCTATTGCCAAAGAAAAGAAATGGAGACGAGGCATCCCTCCTGTCCCTCCAAGTCCGCAAGCTGTCCTTCGTGAAGAACTCTGCATGTCATGTCTTCATATGTTTTCTTTATTAAATGGGACAGAAGAGCCAAGTCAATTATCTTCAGGGTCCACCTGGAACTCTGTTGTGTGCATAATCCCACCCAGTGTGTTACCGGGCCCGAAATCCCAAACGGGGAGTAAAGAATAGTAACACTGTCCATAATCACCCGTGTGTTACCAGGCCCGATGTAGTAACACTGTAGAAGGCGACTAAGGAGGGTTGGGCATGGGGCCGGTTACCCCATCCTGTAAAAAATTTAAACCACAAAAAACTTCAACAAATATGGACAAGTCAAATAAAGGAAATAAAACACAGCCATCCAAGACAGGGGAAGGTCCTCTCGCGGGGAGGCGTATGATGCAACACAGAGAAAGCCGAAAGGAGTCTGTGTTGCTGACTAACCTTCTTTCTTCTAGGAGAACTTCCAGATTTGGCACCTGGAATGTTCGGACATTAAACGAACAAGGGAAAGTGGCGCAAGTAGCAGCAGAAATGAGGGAATACAAAATCGAGGTTCTGGGAATGTGTGAAACAAAGTGGAAGGGGGTAGACAGGAAGAAACTCATCACAGGTGAATTGGTGCTGTCCTCAGGACATGAAGACGAAACTTCACACCACAGTGAAGGGGTAGCTCTTATGTTATCTAAAGAAGCACAGAAAGCACTCATTGAATGGGAAGCTGTTGGACCCAGAATAATAACAGCTACTTTCAAAACAGCTAAAAAGAAAATTCATGTAAATGTCATCCAATGTTATGCACCAACTAATGACAAAGAAGAGTCTGTGAAAGAAGCATTTTACACTAAACTACAGGAAATTATGGATAAAGTAAAAAGAAGAGACATCACAATTTTGATGGGTGACATGAATGCAAAGATAGGTACAGTCAACACCGGATTTGAAGAAGTCATGGGAAAACATGGGCTAGGAGTAATGAATGAAAATGGAGAACTATTCGCAAACTTCTGTGCTTCAAATCAACTGGCTATAGGAGGAAGCATGTTTCCACATAAGAGAATACACAAGGCAACATGGATATCACCAGACCATAGAACAGAAAATCAGATCGATCATATATGCATAAAGAAGAAGTTTAGATCATCATTGCAGGATGTAAAGGTATATAGAGGAGCAGACGTGGCATCAGATCACCATCTTCTGATAGCCAAAATAAAAATGAAACTCAAGAGATATGCAACAATGCAAAATTATAGACAACAGTTTAATGTAGGACAGCTAAGAAATCAAGAAACAAGAGACAAATTTGCGGTCACAGTATCCAACAAATTCCAAGTGCTACAACAGCTGGAAGATGTAGAGAATACAGAAGACTATTGGCAGCAGGTCAAAACGGTATGGAAGGAGACATGTGAAGAAATACTGGGGAAAAGGGAAAGACAACAAAAAGCATGGATAACAACAGAAACCATCAATAAGATAAAAGACAGGAAAAACAAGAAAGCAGAGTTAAACACAAGCAAAACCAGAAGTTCCAAAGCCAAGGCTCAAGAAGTGTACACAGAAGCAAACAAAGAAGTAAAAAGAAGTATCAAAAGAGACAAGAGGAAGTATATTGAGGAGTTGGCAAGAGAGGCAGAAGATGCTGCAGCCAAAGGAAATATGAGAGAACTGTATAGCAGCACAAAGAAGTTAACAGGGAAATACAAGCAAACAAGTTGTCTCATAAAAGACAAGAATGGGAAACTGCTCAGCAATATACAAGAGCAAATGAAGAGGTGGACAGAATATTTTGGGGACCTTCTCAATAGACCAGCTCCACAAAACCCGCTGGACATCCAGCCAGCAGAAGAAGAGCTACAAATTAACGGTGAAAGACCAACGAAGGAAGAAATAAAGAAAGCCATAAAGCTTCTAAGAGATGGAAAAGCGTCTGGACCTGATGGCATTCCAGCAGAGGCCATCAAAGCAGATATCGACACGGCTACAGAGATGTTATATAAATTAATTGGTAAAGTCTGGGAAAAGGAAGAGATACCAGCAGAATGGAAGGAAGGATATCTGGTTAAGTTGCCTAAGAAGGGAAATTTACAAGAGTGCACAAATTATAGAGGAATAATGTTACTATCAGTGCCAGGAAAAGTATTAAACAGGATTATCCTTGAGAGATTAAAAGAGTCGATAGACAAGAAATTGAGAGATGAACAAGCAGGTTTTCGACAAAACAGATCATGTACAGACCAGATAGCCACTTTGAGAATAATAGTTGAACAAAGTCTGGAATGGAATTCACCACTATACATCGGATTTGTGGACTATGAAAAGGCATTTGACAGTGTAGACAGAGAATCACTTTGGAAATTGATGAGGCATTATGGAGTTCCCCTGAAGATCATTAATTTAATAAAGAAAACATATGAAGACATGACATGCAGAGTTCTTCATGAAGGACAGCTTACAGAACCATTTGGGATAAGAACAGGAGTGCGACAGGGATGCCTCTTGTCTCCATTTCTTTTCTTGCTGGCAATAGATTGGGTTATGAGATCATCGACAACACACAACAGAAATGGAATCCAGTGGACTCTGACTAAGCAGTTGGATGATCTGGATTTTGCTGATGACTTGGCTCTTCTGTCCCATAACTGTAATCAGATGCAGGACAAATTGAAAACACTCGATGAGAGGTCACAGCAATTGGGTCTGAAAATACACAGGGAAAAGACAAAAATAATGCGAATAAATGCAGGTAATGATAATAGGGTTGAACTTGAAGAAACACCAATACAAGATGTAGAATCATATACGTATCTTGGCAGTAATATAGACAAAGTTGGAGGGACAGACAGCGATATCAAAATAAGAATACAAAAGGCAAGAGGAGCTTTCATTGCATTGGGAAATATATGGAGATCAAGAGAAATAGGATCCAACACGAAAATAAGAATCTTCAACTCAAATGTGAAGTCAGTCCTATTGTATGGCTCTGAGACATGGAGAACAACAAAGACAACAACCAAAAAGCTACAGACTTTCATAAATGGGTGCTTGCGTAGAATAGAGGGATTAAAATGGTATGACAAGGTTACCAACGTAGAACTGATGACAAGAACTAGACAAGTGCCAGTGGAACAAGAGATGAGAAGAAGACGATGGCGATGGATAGGACACACACTGAGGAAACCTGTTGATAGCATTACAAGGCAGTCCTTGTTCTGGAACCCGCAGGGCAAGAGAGGCAGAGGAAGACCAAGAAGTACATGGAGAAGAGAGTTGGAAACAGGTGAAAATGATGAGGAGAACATGGAAAGAACTTGAGATGATGGCACGTGACAGGAGGACTTGGCATGTGTTTGTTGAAGGCCTATGCTCCTTTGGGAGTGGAGGGTTATGAATGAACTCCATAATGCCTCATCAATTTCCAAAGTGATTCTGTCTACACTGTCAAATGCCTTTTCGTAGTCCACAAATCCGATGTATAGTGGTGAATTCCATTCCAATCTCCTTCATATATGCAACTCCATTATTATTATTAGTTCAATTCTGAGCTTGAAATTCATCAGAATCTGAAAGTGTCTCTCTCAATGAGTATTTCTAGATGATGTACATTTAAGTGAGATTGTGGATCAGACTAGCAACCTCATTAAATAAAATAAATTGCTACATAGGTCACTATTGATAGAGCACATGAGGTGCTTTGGTGCAGGCTTATAGCATCTGAGCCAACTGGAGTAAAGGTTCTAATCTCCTTGAGGAATGAATTAGAGGCATTTATCCTTTCACTGATGTTTCAAAATAAGATAACCTTCTGACTAAGCAAAAAAAGCTGGCATCAATAAAGCACTAAGAAAAAAAAAAAATTTTTAATGACTAATCAGCATTTTAACACATTAACTACCAAATTGAAAAACACACTGTGGCCGAATTAAATTTTTTCCCATTTTCATCCTGCAGGTGTTTGCACAATGTAAGCTGTAGTTTTTGTAATTGTTTACAGATTTTTATGAATTACACGTCATTTTAAAGATAAATGAATGTACTATTACAATAAACACCGGTTGTAACTCTAATAGAGGTTGTTGCTATTTAACGGCCCTCCGATGGCCGAGGACGTGCGATATTTTCACAATTATAACTGCTTGCCCCCCATCTCTATCAAAATCACAATTTCAATCAATGTGCACACCGTTTTCACTCTTGTCCTCGTCGCTAGATCTATCAGTCAATTGTTGAAACACGTTTCTATCCTATTCAGCCTTTAGACGAGATGTACACGCATTTTTTGTAGTCCTATCACTAGTTGCCACGGTAAACAGTTTTACACGATTCGGTAACTAACCCAAAACGCTGAAAAATATGAACATAATATCAATTTTCCAGTGTTCTACAATAACCATGCTTTGGGGATTTGTTTTCCGGTGGCAACTTAAAATCTCGAACCAGATCAGAGAATGTTTCAGTACATTTTTCATTCGTTTTACTACTAAAATTAGATTGGCGCTTTGAGCGGCTTGTGGTCCAAATGTGATTATTTTGTGAGCCGCTGACAGCGGCTTGCGGTAGTTAATGTGTTAAAAACCAAAACAATGTTCTTCAATAATTTTTCTTTAAATAAGGAAGCAAACAAAAGCCAGGTTTTCTGAGGATATTGTATATATGGTCAACCTAAAAGTTAAGGCATGTTCGTTCACTTAAATTGAGATAACCTGAGATAACATAAGCATTGAAGGAGTTGAGAAAGTGCACATTTTACAAAAAAAATAAGCTGGGTTCATACTGACCAAAGCTATCACGTTTGACGACAGCATCAGGACATCGACCAGGGGAGTTGATAAAACTGAAATATCCAAACATCTTTTGCCAAATACCTGAAAGATAATATAACATTTTAAATATAATAACATGGCTGGAAAAAAAACACACAACTTTATGGTAGTTCAGGAAGTTAAAACCAGAAATTCTTTCTGTTTTTTAAAGCAATTATTTGGACCTCAGCTTTATGACTGGTCTGCACACAATCAAATCACTTTAAGATGGGCTTTCGGAAGAAAAAAAGTTCACGGCATGATAAGTATGCACTTTATAAAGATGAAGACCATGGTAAAGAAAAAACCCAGAGACTGAAATCACTTAACTGATGACATGTGAATTTGCAGATCAGGTGTTCAGTTACTTCAGGGACCACCGAACAACAAATGTCTTTGGACAAGTTTGTATGCCAGATGTAGCAAGAGGCAGTGATCAGAAAGAACATCAGATCCTGAAGGTGATCCTAACATCTTGATGTAAGATTTTCCCTCCAAGCAGTAACATCCTCTTCACCAACTCCATCACCACACCACCAGTGATTTTAAGAAGCAGCTTTTCCAGTCTAAGGTAAATGTTAATTTCTTGTTGTATTTTTAATCTCTATAACCTGCAGTTACCATTTTGTTAATACATTTTTCCTTCAAGAAAAGAAAGAAAGAGAGAGAGAGAGAGAGAGAGAGAGAGAGAGAGAGAGAGAGAGAGAGAGAGAGAGAGAGAGAGAGAGAAAGAGTGTCTCCAATAGCAGCTTTTTTTTTAAATAATTTTTTTTAAAGTTTTTAATTTGATACTTATTTATTTAGTATTTTGTATGAAACTAATACTTCCATTGTAAAAATCACCTTTTAGAGCAGGGAAAAAGCTTTGTCCCTGGTTAAATATTTAATTTCTGGTGTCTTGGGAAGACTTAAAAAAAAATACATATATACTTGAGGTCTCTGAAACAGATTTTATACCACAAAGTTGGGGCTCACTGTATATCAGTACTATTTCTTACATGTTGTTGGTCTGAGGGCTTGCAGTCAAATGTAAACAGCTTTCTTCCTTCATCTGTAGTGATCAGAATGTGTCCTTGAAATTGCCACATATGGCTAATGTCTCCATAGACCCTGTTATGCACAACATCAGCGAAGAGCTGAAACATTTAGAAATCTAAGTTTCATGTAAGAAAATATGTAGTATGTTTACTAAGATCTGCATGCAGCGTACAGTAAATAAAAAAAATAGGCCTACATCTATCTGAATTTGTATTTAAAGCACTAATGATAAACTCTAGCCGCTTCCGCCATTTTAATATGTCTAAGAAAGATGGCTTTAAGTTTTATTAGACATACAAATAACGGTTAAAATGAAGCACAGTGGGACGTGTTCTTCGATGTCATCCCAGTAAGTCGCTGTTAGGATACCCAAACCTAACCCATATTACTGCATCTCTGAACTCCTTTTTTAAGGTTGTATCGAACACAAGGCCCACCATTCTTCATTTTGGTTGAAATTAAAAACAGTGGGCCATGTTCTTTAGTGTCATCCTAATAAGTCGCCAACATCATTAGGATTAAGGTTAGGGTTAGGATACTTAAACCTAACCCCTTTTCACTGCGTCTCTGAATCAGACAGCCCACCGTTCTTCATTTAAACTCAAATAAATAATGAATGGCTGAAGAACTGTTGGACGTGTGTTCGATGTCTCCCAATTGTCTATAAATCCGGCAGCCAATGAAACTTAACCCTAACCCTTACAACTTAATACAGCACTTCTGAATTCTTATTTAAAGCCGTGTGATGCCACTTTCCCATATCGGCAGTTGTTCATATTATTTGAAATTGAAAACAACAAGGTAAAGGGGAAGGATAGTAGAACAAGGTCTGCCATTTTGCCCAAAGATATGGAGTACAAAAAAAATGGCCAAAAGAGTGGACGCAGTCATTAGTAATACCGCTTCCAAAGAAAGGAAATCTAAAAATGTGCAAGAACTACAGAACCTTCTTCTTCTTCTTCTTGCGATCGCATCTTTGATGATTACACCGTCAGACGAGTTCTCATGATGAATTCGACTGTTGTTTGAAGTTCCTCTTTAACTCCATATAGCTTTGAGTTTAGTGTTGAGTCATTGGGCCAGTATATCTTTCTTAACTGGTCATACAGAGGACAGTCCTGTAGAACATGCTCAGCAGTTTGTTCGTTTAATCCACATGTGCACAGTGGTGAAGCAGACAATCGTAGCTTGTGCATGTGTTTATTCAGTTTGTTATGCCCTGTCCTGAGTCGAAAAATAGTTATCTGTCCCTGTCGGTCGAGAGTGTGATAGTCGTCTTTGGGTTGGTTCTGTTCTCTTCTGATAGTCTGGATAGCTCTCTTTTTCTCAAAGTATGTGACTTCATTATCTTCTTGTTCACATTCTCCTCCCTTTTTTGCAAGTTTATCTGCCTTTTCATTTCCGGGTACACCACAATGAGATGGTACCCACTGAAGTATGGTTCTCTTTTTGGCAGCTACCTTGTTTAGTTCATTTCTCAGATGCGGGAGTTTACCACCCTTGAGAGCTTGCAGGACAGACAGTGCATCTGTGAGGATGACTACCTGGTGGCAGTCAGAGTTGGTGTTATAAATCATATTTGCAGCTTGCTCTAGAGCTTGAACCTCGGCTGTATAGTTGGAACAGAATTTACCAGTGGGAATGTGCCTAGTCTCATAGTGGTTGTCAGGATATGAGATAAAGATACCGGCACCTCCATTCCTAACAGCATTAGTTGCTGATCCATCTGTATAGGCATGTATCCATGATTGATCGGGATAGCTTTCTTGGATCATACTCAATGTAGCAGTTCGTTTTTGCAGATCATTATACTCACATCCACTTGTGAGACCACTGACTGATGTATTAATTTGGAGGGCACTGCTGGCCTGCTCCCATGGTACAGGGTATAGGGTGGGCTTCAGTGGTGTTGTCTTCATGGATAGGTCTTCTTGATGCTGTCTTATAAGTCTTTTCCCCCGATGCACAAAGCTGCTACGCTTTAGACGTCCCAATGCCAGATCATCTAGTCTTGCCTTCATTGGGTGCATTTGCATACTGTTGTACTTTTCCATCTGGATCATGGTTTTTGTGTCTCTTCTATGGGACAATGTCTGTAATCCAGCAACCTTCTGCATCTCTGTTATTGGTGTAGTTTTCATGGCTCCTGTAATGAGCCTGTGAGCTTGATTTTGCACCTTGTCCAAAGACTGCAGATGTGAGTTAGCAGCTGATGACCATGCTGCTGAGCTAAACTCTAAGTGTGGTCTTATTACTCCATTATAAATCTTCTTTAGATTTCGTTCATTTGCTCCCCAGTTGGTACCTGCTAATTTTCTGAGTATGCCTAGTCGTCTTCGGGCCTTTCCTTCTGCATTTTCAATATGCTTATTCCATGTAAGCCTTTGGTCAAATGTCACCCCAAGATAGGTGGGGTAGCTTTCTTCCTTGATCACGGTTGTCCCTAGGTGTATGTTAGCTGATTTGTCCTTGGGGGCAAGGGAGAACAGTGTTGTGGAGGTTTTGTCTGTGTTTATTGTGATAAGCCATTTCTCTGCCCATGACACTAGCATGTCTGCTGCCCGCTGCATTCTATAATTTGCTGTGGTGACGTTTTCATCAGCGCACCAGAGTACTAGGTCATCTGCATATAAGGCAGCTTTAACTCCTGCAGGGAGATCTTTCACCAGGTCATTGATGTAAACAAGGAAGAGTGTTGGGGAAATTACTCCTCCTTGAGGTACCCCCTGATGGAGCAACACTTTTCTGCTCTGCAGACCGTCAAGAGTGACTCTAGTTCTCCTGTTATGCAAGTATGACTGGATCCATTTCATCATGTTGCCTTGGATTCCACTTCTCCTAAGTTTTGCAATGAGGCCATCTTTCCACACCTTGTCAAAGGCCTGCTTGAAGTCGACCCAGATCGTTAGGACCTTTTTCTTCTCCTGGAAGGCATCTTCTATTGCTTGAGACAAGTAAGTAACTTGGTCTTCTATACTGTAGCATTCTCTAAATCCAGCTTGTTCCGGCACCAGGATCTGCTCAGACTCTAAATACCATTTCAATCTGTGGTTGACTATTCGCTCCATAGTCTTCCCAACACAGCTTGTGAGACTGATTGGCCGGTAACTTGCAGCCTCGGTCTTACATTTCCCTTTCTTTAGTATGGGTATTGTGATGGCTTCTCTCCATACTTGGGGTACTGTTCCTTTCAACCAGCTGTGGTTGAATATCTCAAGCAGTTTTGTCTTTGCTGCTGAGCTCAGATTTACTAGCATTTCGTTGCTGATTTTGTCGGGGCCGGGTGACTTTTGAAACTTAAGCTTGGAAATAGCCTTCTGTAGTTCTCCTAGTGTGATGGGTTCCCTCATTGGGGCAGGAGTATCTGTTTGTCCCATGGTTGCCAGTATTTCTTTTCTTATCTCTCTCTGATGATCTATGTTAATGGGTAAGTTGCTTTCTGAACTGTATCTTCTAGCAAACAAGTCTGCAGCTTGTTTTCCTCTGAAAAGTTTGCCACCTTCATCCAATGTGATAGTCTGCCTAGGTGAGGAACGCTCTTCATTTAGAGACTTGACTAATCTCCAAAGTTTCCTGCCGTCTTTCTCAAGGTTCAGCGATGCCGTTTTAGTTCTCCAGCTTTTCCGTTTTTCTTCTAGCTTTGTTCTCTGAAACTCTGCTACAGCCTTTTTCCATTTGTTGTGAGTTTCAAGTGAAGGCTGAGACTCTGCGTCCTTTCTAGCCCTGTCCATAGCTTCCTGACGTTCTTGGAGTGTGCTGGACCAGTATGGTATGTAGTTACGCCGGCATCCTTTGGGAATGGTTTCTTTTGCAGCTTGTAGTATGCATCTGTTGAAGTCTTTAACCACTTCATTAATGTCTCTGTTCTGTACCTTGAGGGTAGACAGCAGCGTGTTCACCTGATGCCTGAATAAACCCCAGTTGGCTTTTTTGTAGTTCCATCTTGTAATGGCTGGGCCTGTACTGAGAGTTGCACTCTGGACAGTAAGAAAGATTGGGCGATGGTCGCTTCCCCCTAGTTGGTCTCCTACTTCTCTATTAATAGATCCAGCTATATCTGGTGTGGAGAAGGCAAGATCTGGTGTTGAAGTTGTGTGCCATCCTCTGGAGTAGAAGGTAGGAGTATCTGTGGCAATATTGACTAGGATTAGGGAGTGATCATCTTGCCAAGTTTCAACCTCTTCACCTCTGTGATCCAGATGGTTATAGCCCCAGCTCTGGGAGTGGCTATTAAAGTCTCCAACTGCTATAAAGTTGGTGGCTGGTACCTGTATAGAGCTGAGACTCAGGGGTTTGTTGTTCGGACAGTAATAGTTCAGGAGTTCTATTTCCATCTTGTCTACCTTTATCTGCAACAGCTGATATTCTGCTCCATCCATGAAGGTTTTCCTTTCGTGTGCAGGAATGTTATTCCTTACAAGAGTAAGTACTCCTCCTTTTCGTCTATCTTTTCTGTCAGATCTGAAGCATTGATATCCCCTTATTTTAAAGGTTTGATCTGCTTTTAAGTGAGTCTCTTGGATACAGCAAACACTGACTTGCTTCTCATACAAGATGTTTTCCAGCTCTGTCTTTTTGCTGTATCCAGCCTGCTTGCTGTTCACTCCCTCTGCATTCCAGTGCATCATGACAAGTGGCACTCTGGGTTTCTCTTTTTCTGTTTTGTTTTGGTCAGTAGTTCTCCTCCGCCGTCTGCTGACTCCACAAGACGGTCTAGAGGGTCCTCCAGTAGCTGAGGGTGGGCTCTG
The DNA here is from genome assembly GCA_024509875.1 of Oreohelix idahoensis. Classification (NCBI taxonomy): domain Eukaryota; kingdom Metazoa; phylum Mollusca; class Gastropoda; order Stylommatophora; family Oreohelicidae; genus Oreohelix; species Oreohelix idahoensis. Next base: position 181,443 of record JAMPIV010004120.1, on the reverse strand, counting down.
TCGAGGCTCAGAGCCCGGCACTGCACCTGCCTGGTGGAGCTCCACAGGGCGAGCACCAGTACGAGATTTATTTGACGGTGTACTCTCCATAGAAAAAAAAAAAAAGCGAGTTGCGTGATACTGTGGTTTCCGGTACGCCTTCTGGCCCAGTATCTATGACTTTAGCACCTGTTCAATGGGAGAGTGGGCTCATCCCTAAATCTGTTTATGTTCCCAGTAGTAGACTATTCGCAAGCAGCCTGGGGGTGTCACTGCTCTGCGCGGACCTTGTTTACCGAGGCGGCGTCCGAGCTCGTATGGTGAAAATATGGTTGCGTTATCTTCAAAATAGCCCTGTCTTTCCCATGGCTTTTCTGCCATCCTGCAACTTTGAGTTAGGGAGTTCTGAGCTCCAGTCTCTTTCCCAGGCATTTTATCCTGGCCTGGCACGCATACAGAGGACCCCACTTCTGGTTCTAAGTTAGCAGTTGGGGATAGGTGGGGTAGCACACTGTGCATTCCCCGTCATCCAGGGGGCTCTCCAACTATGCAGAGCTTGCACAATGCTGTGCTCTGGTTCTGGGCTCTCCCAAGGAATCCTCACGTCCTGCACAGAGCCACTTCCAGATACCCACCACCTGCCAACCCTCCATTGTAGAAATCTCCTGCATGCGGCCATCCAGTCAAGAGCCAGTATTAAGTCTGGTGCCCAAGTGATCCCCCCAAGCTCAGTGTGCAATGCTGGGTTCTCATCATGCTGCAACACAGGGGGGATTGTGATGCTCAGCCATCTCTCTCAACTCTGCACCGATAAGTGGCATCGGGGACTTAACTGTGCCTCAGTACTGGGAGGCCCCGTTTCCGGGTACACCACACACAGCCAATTGAGGCAACGGTCGCCGTGGGCATGTCTTCAGTGGGGAAGTTGTGGAGTCTTCCTGTCCATGTTCTTGCACATCCTAACACTGCCCGCAAGACATCGGAGGTTTGGAGAGTGGCCTTCTCTGCTTTTTTGAGCCAGGGTGGGCTCCCCGGGCAAGTCTCGATGGGGATCGGGACGTGTCCACGCGCCAGTGGGCCCAGCATCGGCCGCATCTGATGGAGGACTTGCTCTGCCAGGTTTGATGTGGATTTCCTACCGCCCCGGGTAGAAGCCAGAAGTGTACTGTGCCAGCTCTGGGGGAGATAAAGGGGGTGTTTCTGCGTCTCCTTGTGATACGTAGCCATGGCAGGGCTCACAGTGCTCTTTCCCCGCCACCAAATTGCCTGCTGGTTACGCCGAGTTCTCCGAGGCTCTAGGCATGTGACCAAGAGTTGAAGGCAATAGGATCGTCAAGTCCTGAGTCTCTGTGCCTGTACGATGGGTTCCGATCTTCAGGGAGCAGTCCACGCTCGTTCCCACTTCCAAGACTTGTTCAGTATCCATCTGGCTCCTTCCCACCCACAGAGGGCGTGTACGGTGTAGTGCACCGGTTTTATTATCGAGGTTTGCTCCTCTAGATCCGTTGTGTTTAGCCTGAGGATTCGCACCCTCAGTTACCAGGACTACCTCGAGAAGGGTGTGGCTCTTCACCACGCACAACGATCTTGGGGTATGAGAGGTTTTGCTAGGCCAAGAGACTAACACCGCAATGGTCGCTCCTTTCATGAACAAGAATTCACTAGGCCTAGGGTGAAGCAAGGGGGGAAACCCACTACCCACAACACCAGCACATCATACCCCCTGTCTGTAGACTTTGCCCCACTACAGAACCATTAGCCCTATTAGTCATCCAAGTAAGGTGCTGTTAAGGATACTTTTGAACAGAATAAAACAGAAATCAGAAGAAATCTTGTCCGAGGAATAGGCTGGCTTTAGACCAAAAAGAAGTACCTCAGAACAAATCTTCAATATTAGATTACTGATCGAAAAACATCTCCAGCATCAACACGATTTATACCATAACTTCATCGATTTCACAAAAGCCTTCGATCGAGTCTGGCATGAAGGCTTATGGCAAATAATGAGAAAATTCAATTTTGATACCAACATCATAGATATCACTGAAGCACTATACAAGGACGCAAGCAGTGCTGTTTTTGCAAGCAATGACATTGGAGAATTTTTCAAAACAACTGTAGGAGTTCGCCAGGGATGTATCTTGTCCCCAGTGCTCTTTAATATATATCTAGAACATATTATGCAGGAGGCTCTCTGCAATTATAAAACAACCATATCGATTGGAGGCCGACCTCTTTGCAATCTACGTTTTGCTGATGATATCGATCTGATAGCTGAACAGAATCAGAACTTCAAGACCTTACCTCTAGACTGGAGAAAGTAACAAGAACGTATGGGATGGAAATTAATATAGAAAAAAGCAAGATATTGGTGAATAAGAAACATGTTCCGATCAACATTACGTTAAATGGGCAAACATTAGAAGAAGTTAACACCTTTAAATATCTCGGGTCCATTATATGTAGTGATGGAAGATCAAGTAAAGAAATCAAGACAAGACTTGAGATGGCCTCAGCTGCCATGACAAGGCTGAATGTGATCTGGAAAAGTTACATCAGTTTTCCTGTGAAGATCAAATTATACAAATCACTTGTATTATCTATTCTCTTGTATGGGTGTGAGGGCTGGACACTCACTGCAGATACGGAGCGAATGATTCAGGCTTTCGAGCATAAATGTTATAGAAGAATTTTGCGCATTTGCTATAAAGAGCACAAAACAAATGTCTATGTTAGAGAGAAGATAAACACCTATGCAGGCCACCAAGAACGATTTTTGTCAGTAGTGAAACGTCGAAAGCTTGCCTGGTTTGGGCATGTAACTCGTCATGACTCCCTTTCGAAAACGATCCTCCAGGGAACAGTCGAAGGTAAACGGAGAAGAGGAAAGCAAAGAAAATCCTGGGCTGATAACATCAAAGAATGGGCAGGACACGGTTTTTCCACACTTGTACGCATTGCTGAGGATAGAGAGCAGTGGAGGACCCTGTCTGCTGATGCTTCCACCATGGCACTCCTACGACCCACGACGGGTTACGGGTTGAGATGAGATGATTTTGCCCGAACGTTATCTATACGGATAATTAACCGTATCACTTTGACACATTGCAAAACACCCACTATTAAACTAAACAAAATCCAACGAAAAATATCCATATCAATATCTTATAGGTTACAAATATGATATATAGGCCTAACACCTCAAATTTCAAAATAAATCATGATCACGAAATTTACGTTACGTGCAAACACACCGCACTACATGCAAACACACCACACGGAGTCAGAATATGGCAGCGTCCACCGTCCTTCCCCCTCGGACAACAATATATATCCTCATTATAACCCATCAGAAGTTGAACGGGATATATTTTTCATTATTAAGTAGGGGCCTAAAAAAACAAAAATACTTGGCTATAACTGTCATCCGGACTGAGAAATTAAGGCGAAATTGTGCAAATGTCCCGCTATTATTTATTTTAACCCGATAAAATGTGCACACATTAACTGCATTTTATTATTATTAAAACTGATCTGTCACAGCTGATATTCTCACATCTTTTCTGCATAACGGTATACTCTGCGCTGCATTCTGGATGTTGATTTCCATTTTTATTAGCCTGCATGTCTTAAAACATGATTTTACAAAATCATAGACTACACATCTGTGTGTAGGTATCGAGGAAGAACTTTTTAAATGGTCACACGCCCACCCCAGTGTTGCCAATTAAGTAATTTGAATCTATATATGGCGACTCATTTCATTTAGTGACTTGTCACTGTTAGCACATTTTAATTAATGAGATCTAGCAACTTTTTTAAATGACAGTTTTCTTGTAAAATACAAACCTATTGGGAGCCGCGCTAGCGTAGTGGTTACAACACCGCTCTGGCGACCGGGTGATACAGGATCAAACCCGGGCGACGGCATTTGAGGATTTTTCGTCGACCGGGATTTGGACTGGATTAACTCGAGACCTGGCGAGGACATTTGAAGGAGTGTCGTCGACCAGGGACTGGCGGCTCCTGAGCCGACCCAGCTGCAATGGGTACCTCCGAAATCGGCGAGTATTTGCCTGAATGGCGAGGGACACCTGTCTCTGTACAAGAAATAAAGGGATACTCACGTAAAATCAATGTCAGGTTAGACATAAAATAATAACCTGAGATTTCGCCTCGAGTATTAGCGGGCGAACGAAAAAAAAAAAAAAAAAAAAAAAAACCTATTCAGGCAATTTCCTATTACTCGTGCTTTTTTGCTCCGCACAGAATATGTTTAGTTATAAGTTGTTTCGTAGCATTTACAGTTAGGATTAGGGTTGGGGTTGGCCTTAACCCTAACCCCCAACCCTAATCCCAATCCTAACTCTAATCGTACGAAACAACACATAACTACAGATATTCTGTGCGGAGCAAAAAAGCACGAGTAATAGGAAATTACCCCTATTCAAACTGTCTAGGTCTATCTCGTTTAAATTACATCATCTGGACAGAGAACCATACACTTTCGTGAATTGCTAGGATGCGTAATTTAAAGATTGGATGGTCAGACCGAGACTTAGTGGTGCCAACCATGGGATTAATTTAAATCCCAAATGTTTTGTATAATTGATAAAGACAAAATGGTAATTTCCTATCTTTCATACCTTTTTGCTCCGCAGTGAATATATGTAGTTAGGTGTTGTTTCGTAGCGCTTAGGGTTAGGGTTAGAATTAGGGTTAGTATTATGGTTAACACTAACCCTAACACAAACCCTAACCCTAATACTAACCCTAATTCTAATCCTAACCCTAAGCGCTACGAAACAACACTTGACTATACATATTCACTGCGGAGCAAAAAGGTACGAAAGATAGGAAATTACCGAAAAAATACCATTCAACCTCTGATGAATTATTATTAGGGATATGCAGTGTCACCAATTCCAGATAATAGTTTTGATTGCCGATACCTAATCATTAAATCATTTGCACCACATCCATTAATGTAAATAGAGTTAAGAATCTAGACCTCCAGGGCAACCCAGAGTTTGCTGAGAGGACAACATTAGACAATCTCTGAAGGACCAAGGACAAGATTGGAACCAGGCCAGGAGGAAGACAGCCGATATGATTGTATGGCGTTCTGTCTAAAAAATTTCTACATCCCTAGGTAAAAGAGGAACGACTAAGTAAGTAAATAGAGTCAAAATGTGTGGATGTGCGCGTGTGTATGTTTTCCATTGCCTCAAAATGGCAGTCTCTCATACCTGTTATGTTGTTAATGAGGGGAAGGAAGTGGGAAAGCCCGGGATTTTTTAGATGACACTTAATTCACTAGTCATCTGTCATCATCAATATGCGTTAAGGGAACCTCGCTACACCGTAACGTTCCCGCCATATTCTCACTAATCCTTATATGTTAATTTTTGTTCTAGCTATATAATGTTTTATCATATTGTATAGTTCTCCAGGCCTGTCTATTCTCAACACGTATTCTACAGTTATGAGTAAATTGCATGCCTGTAAATAGCTGAATATTGGTATTCTCTGTTGTTAATAGTATTAATAATACTTCTTGCATTTTAGTAGAAAATGCTCCATATCATTGTCTTTTAGACATTCTACACAGTAAGATTCTTCTATTAAAAATAGCGCATTCCCAGTTGTAGTCCAAGTTTCATAATCTAATCCATTGGTTCGTGTGAGTAATTAGTGTTTATATTTGAGCTCAAATATATCAATAGTAATTACGTGTCATAATGTTCCCTCATCCTAGACGCTTTTGGACGTGGAAAAGTTCAGGGAACAATGTTCGTGATCAGATTTACTACATACTAATATGCAGGAGGTTTAGAACCAGTTTGAAATCTGTGAAAACTAGGCCAGGAGCAGACTGCATCAGCGACCATGTACCAGTAATAGGAAAACTTAGAATTTAATTGAAGAAAGTAAAGCGAACTTAAACAACATCAAGTTAAACTTCTTCTTCTTTGATCCTTAGCCGCCGACTGTCAAAGCAATCAGTGGCCATCACGCCTGGAGGCGTCTTGTAGGGCAGCAACAAACTGCTTCCACTTTGTTCGGTCGGCGGCCATCCTTCGTACAGTGCCCCAGCTCTGGTTCATTCTTTGCATCTCGGCCTCAACAGTTCTCCGCCAAGTTGTTTTTGGTTGGCCTCTCTTTCGCTTTCCTTAAGGAAGTAAAACGTCAAACCCGAGCCAACAAGTTAAACTTAGCCTTACTTAAATCAGACAAGGAAAAGAGTGAAAGATACAACATTACAATACAGAAAAGGCACAATGCAATCGAAAAAATACAGAGTATAGATGAATAATGAGAAATGTTAAAGGAATCAATACATCAAACATCAAAAGAAATCGTATCAGAAGAAAAGAGGACTGCAAAGAAGAAGTTGATGACAGATGAAATTTTAAAACTGATGGATGCAAGAAGGAAGAAGAAGCAAGGCAAGTGTGGTAATGTGGGATGATATAAATAGTTATAGGGGACTTAGTGTAATGACTGAGATCAGCTGTGAAGGTATCTGTATCTAATAAGTGTGGTGTATTACAGATGACCTTACTTGCTACCAAATTTATACCTCAGTCAGAATTATTCTGGAATATTGTGATGACTACGTTGAATGTCTAGGGTTATGATAATGATGAAGTGTAAGTCACAACAACAACAGACAGATAAACAATTTAATTTATTCTACAACACTTTACAACACTGTGACACTCACACACATATAACACTCTATAAGACTATCTTAAATGAGTCAAGTGTTAAAGTTTAAAAATATATGTATTAATTCCTTTCAATAATAGATATCCTGATTCAACTACACAGTGAACCTGGAATCTTAATCAAATGTAATTACAAGTTGTATGTACACCATTTATAGATATGATCTTTGTATTGACATATTTTATTATTATTCTATGTGTGTAAGTTGTGAAGTAGTACTATGAGGTAATACTTGCTTTTTCAAGCTAGGTTGTTGTTTGTCATGACTCAAGTGTTTGCCATGATGGAAATAGTATTGGGAAAGTTCAAAGTTCGTCATTGAAACAATTTATTGTCCCTCTTTTTTTTTTAATAATGTCAATTTGAGGGGGGGGTACATTGGATTGAGCTGCTCTGGCCACAAAACTCTTAAATGGCGGCAGGAAACAGTGGTCAAATCTGCTCGCTTGCTTCACTGTGTTCTTGAGACACCTCACTGGTCGCTATCTGGACCAAGGGGTATGCTATCAGCCTCTGGATTCAGCAAAACTCAGACCAGGTGCTGCTTCAATAAGTTAGGACCACGGTCCCTGAAACAAGAAGGTTGTACCTCCTACTTCAGAACTAATTTATAATCTATTTCCACACTGAACACAATACATAACAAACACTGAGTTCAGAGCGGTAGGCCAACTGCTAGATCATCTGAAACAATTTACACCAGTATGAAGTTCTCCTTAATGGTTACTACGCCTCTGCAATTCCAATTAGCCTTCTAGTCAATAAATAGGTGTCAGTGTACTATTTGGCGATCCCATGCAGATATACTTCTCCATAGGACAAGTTTTGTTCAGGTTGGAGCATATCTAGGCTAATGCCTCATGGATTGCTACTGAAGACACACATATACAGACATAAATTATCAATTCACATTCAAAATTTCATCAAAAAGATGTCAAATATGAAATCTTAACACAATTCATGGAAATAATAAACAAATACGTTGACTGGATGAATTTTGGAACAAATGTCCGATCTGCCTCTGTCCCAGCTTTTATTTAGTAAAAATATAGCTGGATCAAAACGCACTGTTTCTTAGTAAGTTTATTTTAAAAGGGCACTGAACAGACGCTCCTAAGACTATATCAACGGGTCTAGCCAATAGGGCCATGTTTACAAAGCTTTTGAAAAAATTTACCCTTCCTACGTTTCCCCTAACAACCAAAATTAGTATTTGCAGTCCGACTAATCGTGTTTAGCCTTACATATCATTTCAATCAAATCTATTTTCTTTATTTCCCGTAAACTTGTGGTTTCCTTTAATTCTGCTCGATTTACCTTTGCTTTCTCTTTTCACTATTTTCTTTTTGCATACGCTGTTATTGTTAGACTATTTCGTAACACTTTGTCTTTTCCTTGCTAAAGTTAAGCAACCCAGTTTATTGCTGTTAAGGGGCTAAGTTCTTTGATGAGACCGAATTTTGTTAATTTGTCGTTCTCGATAGGATGTGAGAAGTCTCGGTACTGTCAGCTTTCAGACATAAAACAGTTTTCTCTAATCTGCTCGCCTATAAGTTAATTATTCACGATGTAAGATTTGAGATGAAAGACGAGCGTGCGTGTATTTCGTTTATGACCATAGTCGGAGGCAGTAATAGTGTGATTCTCGAGAGCAAAGAACCTCGCACGGTATGTTAAATCATGTTAGGCAAGATTTAAGAGAGAGACTGTCCGCTCGATTTGCCTGAGTCTTTTCGGCACGGGCGTGAAGAAAATCCTTTCATTCATAGAATGAGATAGGAAATATGTAAATCTGGGCGTAGGTGCTAATGTATTAAGCCTGGGCTATTTTCTTCATTCGAGATCTTTTGATTTCACGTGTTTCTCAAAATTTGAACGTAGAATTAATTGTAGGTGTAAACATCTGGAATTTGTGTCTGTTTCGGGTTAGAGACTTAATATCCTCTTTGATTTCGGAGAGATATATACTCTGGAAATCTAACTCAAATGCATTCAGTACTCCGCAGTCAAGACTAGAACCACCTAGCTTCCAATTCCTAAAATCTCTGTTAATATAGAAGTATCATTTAGTTGGTCGATTGGAGATAGTTTTTAGTTCTGTGTGAGGTAAATATATTGACTAGGAGTGTTGAGTGATTTAGTGGTAGATCGCCTATTATATCTTCACTAGATTTATGTGCAGAGTAATTAAATGATAAGTCAGTTATACTCTTTAAGTACGGTGTTACAGTGGATAGCAAAATAAATTACAATTTCTAGCTTAAACTCATACAGCTATAAATAAATTTAATTAAATTGCCAGTAACCAGTCCGAGAATATTTTTAACTAACTAGTAAATGCACTGATTCATCATTGAGTAGTGACGAAATATATTTATATATATTTCTAATTAATGATGATTGAATTTTTTTCAATGACTAGAATTTATGTCACGGGAGTTTTAAACGATGAGACAAGCGCTAAGTTATAGTCTCTAGCTTAAAGTTAATAACCGAAAAGAATATAATATTATATTTTTCGCAAGGGTAGGATAGGATGTGTATATAATATTGTGGTTAAGTATTTTGTACTTTTCTCTTCCTTATACAGTTTTGGGTCAGCCCAACCTCTACCAGCGGTTTTGTTACAGTATATGAGAAAAACATAGAAGAAACATTTGTGTAATTTAAATAAGTGATTTTCCAAGTTACCACCTGTCTGGCATGGTGTTTGCATCCAGAAAGAGACAGAGTACTCATCTCACTAACTTTAAAACTAAATGCAATAACTGGGCCTATTGAGCCAGATTATAATTCTTCCCAACAATCTCATTGTACATTCAGCCCCTGTGGCGAGAGAAATTACAACCAATAACATTTCCGACGTTTTTTTAACTAATTGTGGTGTGACCAAGAATTTTACATTTGAAAGTAGTTACAAACCTGCCATTTTCCTAAGTAGTGGAAACCTCGTGATTCTGACACTGTGACCCCGTTTAACATTGCTTACCTAAGCTGATTCAAGTGACCTTACTAGTAATCTGAAAATATAGCTGTAAAGCGAATGCTCCCCGGAACATCGGAAGAAACCTGTATCTGCAGAGCTGGGATTCGCTTTATCAAAAGAATACAGATTCACTGTAAATAAGTGTCCTGAAGTTTGCGCCAGAAGGCGAATAACAGCACGTGTATAGGTAAGAATGTATGTCAGGGGCCCTGCTGAATGAACAGAGAGAAAGCAGAACGAGTGATTCTTTCATTTTATATTCATGCACCCACTTTGAAATTTCTTTATGCAATTTTTGTTGCAAATGCTGATTTCCTCTTAGGATAGATTAATATATCAACTCTGTTCTTAAACTATAGAGGAGAAATCATAGAACATAGCGTATATATCTGTGACTCTTTGGAGGCTATAACTTTTCTGCTAATGGGATTGTGGGCTGTACATAGAGGGAAAGGATTACACCTATGGGTCTATTGTTCTTTTAGTAATTCATTAACCTATGTGTAATTATATGTGCTTGATAAGCAATCTTATTTGTTGTGGGCAATTTTCTTTATGTTAATAAAATTTACATAAACTTTATTCAAGCGTGTCGGTCAGCTCGTTCCAAAATATCTGTATTCCATTGTTATAGTTTTCACGTCTGTGTGTCTAACTGTCGTCACTTATGTGTGTGTGTGTATGTGATATATATATATATATATATATATATATATATATATATATATATATATATATATATATATATATATATATATATATATATATATATATTCTAATAGACTGTTTGACTCCTCTAGATCTGTTGTAGAAGATAGTCTGAAAGAGAGAAGATTCTCGATTTCAGGGACAGACTCTATTAATTTCTACCATCTCACTCGTGAAAATCTATTTCTATTATCATCTCCCACTGAGCTATCACCTGTTCTATTTCTATTCAGAAGAGACCAACCAATGTCTTAATTCCCCTATCAAAAATCTACGACAGCGCTGTCATTGGATCTGTTCAATCTGTACAGTGACAGAATAATGAGGTAACTGTAGGACATATATCCGTTGGTGGACATATATAAACAACTTGTGATACGCTGATGATACAGTCTTAATAGCAACAAGTGACAAGGGGCTGCAGGAAAGGGTTGATACTCACTATACTGACAGAAAGTAAAATAAAGGCATCAGCCTTAATAGCAAAAAGACAGAAGTAATGATCATCTCAAAGAAAAGGGCTTCCTCAGAATGCACTATCAAAGTAAATGGAACAGTTTTAAATTGTTGCCCTACAAGACGCCACTAGGCGTGATGGCCACTGACTGCTTTGACGGTCGGCGGCTAAGGATCAAAGAAGAAGAAGAATAAATTCAAATACCTGGGCACATTAATAACAACGGATGGAAGGTGCATCTCAGAAGCGAAGAGCAGAATAGCTCAGGCAAAAACAGCATTCTTTAAAATGAAGAGTATTTTATGCAACAACTCTTTGTCAATGGAAGTAAGAAAGAGAGTTTTTCAGTGTTATATAAAACCAATCCTGACATATGGGAGTGAGTCATGAACAATTAATAAACAAGCAGTTAAGGCACAATAGGCCACAGAGATGTGGTTTTACAGTAAGTATGTTAAAAATACCATGGGCAACCAAAAAGAGTAATGAGGATGTCCTGAAAGAGGCCAATGCACAAAGGAAACTTATTTCACAAGTTAGAAAAAAAGCAATCCACATTTTTGGGGCATGTTATGAAAAGAGGAAAGCTGGAATATATCGTAACAACAGGTAAGATTGAAGGAAAAAGAGAGGAAGACAAAGAGAGCAAATACCGGACATCGTGCATGGAAAGAAGTCAACAGCAGAATTGATAAACTGTACTGGAGACAGGAAGTTATGGAGAGACATGATCTCCTACACCACTAGGCATGGTACGTGAAGAAGAAGAATGTTCCCTCCAGCATGACGCCTGCCTTAGGAAATGTGTTATGTCAGCCATAAGCCATTTGTTCTTACTATTAGTTTCATAGTGTTCCATTATAGCCTTTGAATATTTGAAATCCGCTGCATTTAAAATCTGTCGCATATTTTAAAATATGCACTTTTGCATATAGGTAAAGGTAAAGGAACCCGTTACACGCCCATTGAGGCATATTGGGAATATGGTGTTAGGCCCATATTATCTTGACCGTCGGCACACGAGGGGTGATGTCACTTTTGCATATGCACAGCCCAATTGAAGACATTCTACTATTTACTGATCAGTGATCAAGTTGCGTTCCTCAAGTAAGCTTTATTCGCAGTTACTTTCCCTTTGCCTAAAGTATTTCCCAGGGATCTCTGAAGAAACCCTGAAAGAATAGAGCTACATGCATGTCGCACGAGGCGACTAATATGAGATATGCGTGGGGCTGGCAACCTTATGATGTAACACAAATTGCTACTGAAACAATAGCTGTAAGAGCTTGTAAATGCTTGGAGCAGGCTTCCGATAAGGGGACCAACTGCAGCAATGGCTCCATGCTCCATAAGGAGCGAAAAGAAAATTGTGAAGGATGATTGTCCTTGTGTACATTAGTCATTAACAAGCTAGTTCATATTACCAATATTCAATGTGTTATGAAGATCATCTTAGATATGAAATTAATATGTTTTGTCAATAATTAATAGGCTTGAATAGTCCTTGTTGGTATCAAATTAATATGGCATGCATATGCACTAACTGCGTTCGCGTGGAACGCATGCTAAAAATGTTAAAATGGAACGTAACCTTGGTTTGCAAAGTTAAATGACATGTGACTTGTGTCTTTTAAATAGTCATTTTTTTTCTTCACTGAAATTAGATATCTTTATGGCTGAAATTATGTTCCAGTCTGTTTAATACAGCCACAGTTTATGTTTTTAACAGAGTCCATAATTTTGAATCGTTAGTTTTATATATATATATATATATATATATATATATATATATATATATATAATATATATATATATATATATATATATATATATATATATATATATATATATATATATATATATATATATATAGATACTACTCGTCAAAAGTCAAGGCCACTTAGAAAAACCTTGGTTGAAACCATAAAATAAATCTGATATAAACGTAATTGGTATTGAATACCAAATTGACATGTCACGTAAAGAAATGGAAACACACATTCAAACGCAATGAAGCTGTGAAGTGTGTCACCCACCTTTTCAAAAGTCACACAATAGATTTTGGACAAATAGACATTTCAAAATCGGGTATGACCTCCGTTTGCAGCAAGGCATTCAAAACAGAGTAGACGCATCGAGTCCACAAGGGTCCGAAGAGTATCCTGAGGAACAGCTTGCCTTTCCTGAAGCAGAAATGCAGTCAGCTGTGCAACATCCATTGGCAGGGGATGATTTGTTGACAATCTTCGACCAAGGACATCCCAGAGGTGCTCAGTCGGAGAAAGGTCAGGTGAATGAGCTGGCCACGCCATCCTGATGATCTCATGTTGCTGAATAAACTCATTCACCACACGAGCTCGAGGGGTCGAGCGTTATCATCTTGGAGGATGGCATTACCACCTATGGCCCCCAGAGCAGGCTGAACAATTGGTCTCAAGATTTCGTTCTGGTATCTTGGGCCGGTCAAGTTGCCTTGGATGATGTAGAGTGGGGTCCTGCCGTGTCTGTAGAAGCCTTCCCAGGCCATGACAGAACCCCTACCATAACGATCCACCTCTTGAATTGTGTCATCAGTAAATCACTCTCCTGGTCGTCTCCAAACTCGAATTCTGCCATCATTGAATGACACAGTGAAGCGAGATTCATCAGTGAAGAGAACTTGACTCCATTGTTGCCTTGTCCATCGGATGTGCTCGCGACACCAAGCAACACGGGCTTTGCGATGAGCAGGAGTAAGAGGGATTATGACTGCAGGACGTCGAGCAGCCAGTCCAAATTCATGTAAACGTCTGCGAATGGTGCTTTGACTGACATTAACGTTTACAGCCTAGGAACTGCCCAGCACCACGCAAGAAACCAAGTAAACGAACGGAAGAAATGAGCATTAAGACCTACAAGCTGAAAGATCCAGAAATTAAGACCAGATATCAGGGGCTTATTGCTACAGCGGTGAGAAACACAGAAGAACAACCAGACGACTTGGAAACCCTGTGGCTTAAATTCAAGGACATCATAAAGACAGCTGCTGCAGAAGCATGTGGTGAAGTCCGACTTGGGAACAAGAGAAAGAGGACACCTTGGTGGACAGAAGAAGTCAAAGAGAAAATAAGAGAGAAGAAAATGGCATAGAAACAGAACTTAGGAGCTAAAAACACAGCAGGACAAATAGAGAAATATAGAGAATATGTGATACTCAGAACAGAAGCAAAGAACAAGGTGCTAACAGCAAAACAGAAGTCCTGGGAAGAATTTGGAGAAAAGCTAGAAAAGGATGCGCAAGAAAACCAGAAATTGTTCTATAAGACCCTAAAGAACATGAGGAAGGAAAAACAATGCCCTCTTAAATTTATAAAGGACAAGCAAGGCAAATTGCTTACTGCCCCGAAGGAAGTAATGGAAAGATGGAAAGAATATTTCTCAGAACTCCTTGATGGTGAGCAAGGTAGAGCATCAGAAATGATAACCACTAGCACAGAAGAGGATACAAATGGTGATGAAGATGACATAAAGATGGAAGAACTGAAGGCAGCACTGGAGAAAATCAAAATGGGCAAAGCAGCAGGGCATGATGGTATAACACCAGAAATGGTTAAGTACATGGGAGCATCAGGCGACCTATTACTCCTAAGGATCCTACAAGCAGCATGGTGCAACAAGGCCATACCAAAGGATTGGGAGATTGCCATCATAACACCGATTTTCAAAAAGGGTGACAATCGACAATGTGGAAACCACAGAGGCATATCCCTTCTCAGTGTCCCTGGTAAAATCTACTCTAGAATCCTAGAGCAGAGACTCCGATGCCTAGCTGAGCCACAATTGGATGAAGCCCAGTGCGGATTCCGAGCAAACCGAAGTACTCAAAACCTAATCTTCACACTCAGGCAGCTGAGTGAAAAGGCCCTTGAGTACAAGAGTGAGATCCATCTTTGTTTCATAAATCTGGAAAAGATGTTTGACAGGGTCCCCTGGAGCAAACTTTGGGACTGTTTGGCAAGGAAGAACATTCCAGCCCCTCTGATACATGCTATACAGAGCTTCTACAAGTCTTGCAGAAATTATGTGAGGACAGCAAACTATAAGTCAGAAGAGTTCAGGACCATCACTGGTGTAAGACAAGGCGATATCCTGTCACCTTATCTTTTCATACTTCTCATGGACGATGTCATCAAGGCATGTAAGGAGAGAACAAGAAAGTATTCAGTGGGGTACTGGAAGATGAGACAGGTCTGTATTTCAGAGCTAGCATTTGCTGATGATGTTGTCCTGATTGCTAAATCAGAGACACATCTCCAATCCAACCTGCAAGTCTGGAAGGAAGAGCTGGAGAAGAGAGGGATGGTCATAAGCAGCTCTAAAACAAAATCCATGGTGATATCACGAGAAGAAAGAAAACATCAGATTAAGTTGGGAGAACAGGTCCTGGAGCAGGTCGACCACTTTAAATATCTCGGAGCTATTATAGACCGAAAGGGGGGCATCAAAGAAGAGTTGGCCACTCGAAAAGCAGCGGCTGGGAGACTTTATCAGGCCATAAATCGAGGATTCCTCAGCAAGAAAGAGGTTGGTAAGAAAACGAAGATGGCTGTATACCGCTCCACCTATGTCCCAGTCTTGACATATGGATGCGAGTCATGGGCAATGACTACAACCCACAAAAGCCAGATCCAAACCTCAGAAATGAGGTATCTGAGGAAGGTGGTTGAAGTAACAAGAAGAGACATGGTCCGCAACCAGACGATACGTCAAGGCCTAAAATCCCACCCGCTGCAGACCCAAATAGAACAGTCCCAACTAAGATGGTTTGACCATGTCTGCAGAATGGGAGAAGATCGGCTACCACGACAAGCATGGGAAACAAAGAGCCAGGGATCCAGACCTCCAGGACGACCCAGAGTCCGCTGGGAGGACAACATTAGACAATCTTTGAAGGACCGAGGACTAGAATGGAACCAGGCCAGGAAGAAGACAGCTGATAGAATAGTCTGGCGCTCTCTCTTCCAAACCTCTACACCTCACGGTAGAAGAGGAACGACTAAGTAAGTAAGTAAGTTTGTCTCAGCTGACATCTTAGAGTGGAACAAGTCACTGTTCGATGGCGCAGGGCTGACAACAAGAGGTACCGGTCATCATGTCTATTAGTGCATCTAGGGCGACCTGGCCGGTGGAGATCCTCCACACTTCCTGTGGCCTGAAATCTCTCCAAAATTCTTTGGATAGTAGAGTGTGACACTGCAAGCCGTCTAGCAACCTCACGGACAGATAAACCACTTTCAACCCACGCTATAGCCCTCATTCTTTGTAAGGTGTCAAGACTTCTTCTCGGTGGCATGGTTTTTGCAAGTGATGAAACTACCCTAAGTCTGCTGATTGTAAAACAAATTAAGAGTGAACTCTGTTCACGAAAAGTCGCCATTGCACGTGGAATGTCAATCAGCACGATTACTTCACCTGTTTGGTTGTACGGAAGTTTGAAAAAACAGATTAAACATGTGAATTTATGGTCATCAAACCAAATTGCACGTGATTACCATGGTTGTCGGTGAGTTGTTTTTATGCTTAACGTGCATAGAGAACTGCCAGAGGAAGATATTGCACCCATTTTTACTAAAAACTTTCTTCATTTAATCATTCTATGCGCTTATATAAAAGTGTATTGAAAATAATAGGGTGGCCCTTGACTTTTGACGAGTAGTGTATATATATATGTGTGTGTGCGTGTGTGTGTGCGTGCGCGCGCTCTCTGCTTTATAACTGAATCATGAATATCCACCATGAGTACAGTCAGAACTCACAAAAGGTATACTATTGCTATAGTATATTATAATTTAAGAATACCTGACTGTAACAAATCATGAATTCATTTCAAGTAGTACAACTATAATTGTGTATGTGTGGAGAGAGGGGGAGATAGAGAGAGTTTACTGCAGTCATCATCCCTGTCCATGTCTCTCAAATTTCCTGTCTCCGTTGCCTTCAGTCAGCTGTAGTTTCACTTGTCCTTTGTGTTTGAAGTCAGTTTGTCAAAAGACAGTCCTGCATTCATCTTTAAGCCCATGAGTTGTTAATAACGTTTAGCTGTGCCAATTTTTGTTTTAGAAAGTCCTTACAGCTTCTGAGGGTCTTATGCATCATGAAAAGCTCCACTAGCATTCATGTGACTTATATGAAGGCATATATTCTCTACTATGAACTTTAGTTACTCCCTCAGTTCTTAAGTTTCTTGGTCTCCTTGTGCTATGATTTTAAATCATCTTGCTTGTTAGGCATGTGTGTGATGGAACTTTAAGGAGTGGTACGATTAATAACAGATGGCCGGAGTCATTGATGACGGTATCTCAAACAATATAACTGGCCAACTGTGGCAACGGCATCAAGTGCATAAATTTCTCTTTTCACATAGTCACATTTATTATGATTCATCACAAACATCAGTGTATCTACACATTGATTGATCCTTTATAATAATTGATATTAATGATTCAATCTTCCATTACACTTCCATTGATAAATGAACCCATACACATAGTCCACAATAAGTATGTATTTTACTCAATTAATCCATACATGATACATGTTTCAGGCTGCTTTCACCATCTTCATGTACTAGTAATCTTTCTCAACTTAGTCCATACCAGGACACAGAATCTATATTTCAGTTATTTATCTATAAGTTCCAATGGGAACATAATCCATACTGAGCCAATGAAAATCACATGCCCATACACCTCGAATAAACACAGCAGAATTCCCTAGTCGCTAGGCCAAACAAAGGCACGTCATATGCGACTTAACGCATAGCGACAAAAGATGTGCAAACATTTGTGAGCACTACATTCACTTCAAATACAAAACTCCCGTGTGGCGTGCAAAAAGATGCTCTCCACACTGTGATGGTGCTTGATCAGTTTTAATTCTGACCATTTTATATGTTCTTGTTCTACATTGCCCCATGTAGATCTAAGAATAAATGTGGGGATAAGTAAAATACAGATCAAAAGCTTAATTAAAAGAATAATAACTGAGGAATGGACAGTAGAGTGGGATCGAATGAAGGACAGACATGCATATAAACTGTTCAAGGCTCTAACAACAGCGTATCAGGTATCTAGAGAACTAAAAATTCCTAGCAATAAGAAGCTTCTTAGACTGCAACTAGGAATGGGCTATTTTAGAATAGAAGAACCTTACTGTGCAGAGTGTCTAGAAAAAAATAATATAGAGCATTTCTTATTAAAATGTAGGAAGTATGAACAACAGAGAAAACCAATATTAGATTATTTACAGGCATGCAATTCATCCATAACTGTGGAACAGGTGTTGAAAATAGATAGACCTAGAGAATTGCACAATATAGGAAAACAGTATATAAAAAGAACTAAAATTAATGTATAAAGATCAATGATGGCATGAGGAAAAGGGGTAGTCTGATGGGGTGCTTGAATGGCTGATAATTGGTGGATTTGATGTAACCTTGGACACCCTCAGGCTTTCTCACCCCTTTTCACCTTTTTACAACAGGGCATTTATGACAGACTTCATTTTAGTTTTTTTTTTTAAAATTTGTTTGTTTTTATTTTTATTGTTTGTTTGTTTCTTGGAAAGGGGAGGTCACACACAAAAACATTCACATAAATTTAGTTTTGATTTAATCTATTTGGACTGAGTGTAGGAGGAAGAAGGTACTGTACTATATTTGGATATTGGAAATCTGACTTTATTTTCTAGAATTAGTACACCATTTGTCCTAATTATAACTCATCAAGGATTGAACGGGATACTTAAAAAAAAAATGTGAAGAGACCACTGAACACTTAGTCATGTCGTACAAGGGGATTGATATGAGGTTGTGCATGTGGCTGGCAACCTCATAATGTCAAACATTGCTACAGATACCACCGCTGCAACAGCATGCTTGGTGCAGTTTTCCTGTAAGGGGACAAGCTACAGTGGTGTCCATGCTCCATAAAGATTGAAAAGGAACATGAATTATTCTACATTATGCAACAGTTAGAGTTTATTATTTGTTGTGTTTTCTGAAGTAGTACAATTTACAGGTTGGAACTTTCCATGTGCTTTGTGAAATGTCAATTTTTGTCTCTCTCTCTCGCTCGCTCACGCACGCACGCACGCACGCACGCACGCACGCACACATACACACACATAAAGCTCTGTGTTCTTAGAAGGATGACAGTGATCGTTTGCTATTTTATATTAACTGAGATGATAGGAAGCCTTATATAGTGCATTCTAATCACTGTTCTCACAGTGTTATCTGACTTTCCCCCTTTCATCATAATAATAATAATAATAATAAATTCTTTAAGCACCAAACACGGCGCATAAGGCAGAAACCAGTGCTCTCCAGGTTGTTCGTTGTGACGCCACTCCTCTTAGCTCTTGCACATTATTTAGGCCCAACGTTCTTCCTTCTCTTTATTATTGTTCTGTGTGTGTGTGTGTGTGTGTATGTATGTATGTATGTATAAAGCTCTGTGTTCTTAGAAGGATGACAGTGATCGTTTGCTATTTTATATTAATTAACTGAGATGATAGGAAGCCTTATATAGTGCATTCTAATCACTGTTCTCACAGTGTTATCTGACTTTCCCCTTTTCATAACATTCCCAATAAAAAAATAATCTTCCTGGTGTGTTTAATAAGCTTCCTTTGCACAGGTGTGGCTTCTTTCAGGACTCACAAAAGTTTACATCTCACAAATAGTATCCATTTTGGGTGAAACCGGCAATCGAAATTGGGATTGTAACTAAATGCTGCCAATTTAAGATCAGAGCTTTTCATTCAAACTAAAAGTGTACTGTTAAATTACGCAGTATTATTAAGGAAGCATTATTTATGAACTTTGAATGCATCTGATACTTTATTTTTCTGAGTGCATTTAAAAAAAAAATGCATGTTACTTATAAGGAAAAAAAAAATGGTTGTGGGTGTTTCATAGTTAAAATCAGGTTATCAAATGAAGTACCCATCTCTCATTAGTTTTTTTCTGTTGGTATTGAAAATATACAAACTGTATACTTTTGGTTTGAATGAAAAGGCACCTAAATAGCATTTCATAACTGAAAAAAAAATAATCTTCCTGTGTAATAGTTCCTTACAGGTTTTCTTTCAACTCACTTTACAACTTAGTTTTTGGGTGATCGAAATTGTGTTTGCTGCTTTAAGTATTTTCATTGTGTACTGTTCAGTATTTTATTAAGTTATTTATGTCCAAGTGCATTTAAAAAAAAAATGCATGTTACTTATAAGCAAAAAAAAATTTAATAGTTAAAATTATCAAATGTACACTTTTGGTTTGAATGAAAACCTAAATAGATTTCAAACTGAAAGTGTACAGTTCATAATTTAAACTGTATTTTTTTATCTTGTGATCCATGTCTGCATTAGTTTCATCTTGGTTATGAGTTAAATGTTGTTTTTCCAGACTGGCTTTGGTCTGCTTAGAACTGCACACTCCAAAGGCACTTTGTCTGTAAAATGCTACAGCTTAAAGAGTTATCACATAACCTTCAATATTGATGCCTTGAAGCGAAACGTTAATTGGGATAATTTGTATGCCCTGTACAACCTGAACCAGTTGAAATCGCTACCAACCCGAGTCACAGACAAGTCATAAACCTGCATAGATCATCTGTATGTTACTAACACTGCTCACATCATCAAAGTCTGCGTTCCCGTATGTGGTCTAAGCGTTCACTACCCCATATGTTGCACATGGACCAAAAAGGGAGTTCAAATTCCTAAACTCTGTCACCAGGTTACACAAGCACGAATATTCAAGAATTTTGATAGCTCCAAGTTCCTGTCTGATCTCTTACCGACACCTTTTGATAATGTCTATGGAGTATCTGACCCGACTGAAGCCCTAGAAATATGGCTGACAGCATTCACTTCAGTTCTTAACAAACATGCTCCTGTGCGTATAAAACATGTCAAGTCAAAAATTATGCCTCCATGGATAACTTTGGAATACCTGAAAACTAGGCAACAGCGAGACTATTTCAAGAAGACTGGAGACCATGCAAGCTATAGAAAATATAGAAACTTAGTACAGTACATTTTAAGGAAGTCTAAAAGACAGCACCTCAGATCCATTATTGACAACGGCCAGAGCTCATTTAAAATCTGGAGCGCTATTAACCTTCTCACAAATGTACGCCGGCATAACTTCCGACAGCAAGCTACAAACATTAATGCTGATGAATTTTGCCAGTTCTTCTTGTTGATCGCACGAACATCAGGGATAAATCATCAGCAACTAAATTGTACTGCTCTTTCTGATATTGTTCAATCGAGGTTAAAAAAAGCCCCCTTTCCTGAATTTATTTTACTGTCGATCTCGGAGGTTTCAATTTTAATTAAATCATTACCTAAGAAGAAATCATGCGGTGAAGATGGAATATCTTCGAGGATACTTCAGCTTGCAGAGCCTGTTGTATGCGACTCACTCACTTACATTTACAATCTGTGCCTCACAAAGAAAGTGTTTCCTCAATGACTGAAAACAGGCTTAGTGGTACCAGTACCTAAAAAAGGTGATATTAATGTCGTCACAAACTACCGGCCGATTTCCCTACTATCAGTCATAACTAAACCTCTTGAACGACACATGTATAAACATATTCTTTCTTCACTGAAAAGCTACAATCTTAGACATGAAAACCAATCTGGATTTCAACCCAAACACTCTTGTCAATCCTTGTTGACTAAGATTACCGAAATCTGGCGACCTGCCCTTGTCAACACATGACGATTGTCATGTTTCTGATGATACAGCATCACCTGGACATTGTACAAGCTTGGTGCACTATTAATAGTATGTCCATTAATAAAAACAAAACTCAATCTTTGATTATCTCAACCCACCAAAAGATTCTGCACTGTCAACCAAATACATTATCTTATATCCCTAGACGAAGAACTTATTAAGCAAGTTACGGACCACAGCCTGTTGGGTGTGGTCATCGACCAGTCTCTAAGCTGGAAGTCACATGTCTATTTCATTGCAAACGAGATCTCACAAAAATTGTTTCAACTCTCAAAAATCAAACATTTTTTATGTCAGCACTCTAGACTTATATTCTATTATGCACATATTCAAAGTCACCTTTCTTATTGCTCAAATATCTGGAGTTGCTGTGGCTTGTCGTTTTTGAAACGCCTAGAATCCCTACATAAAAGGGCGCTACGACTTGTTTGCCTGAATAATAACATTCCCAGTGCTCAGCTATTTTCATAGCTGAATGTTCTTCCTCTTAAAAAATTCTTCTTCTTCCAAGATCTCCTGTTTGTGCATTAAATTTTACACGGCAGAATGCCTTCATACTTGCAAATGTTCTTTCGCTATAAATACTGCTCATATTTTATACGTGGCGACCTACTTTTGGACCTTGCAAAACCTAGAACTGACCTCTTCCGAAGTTTTAGTTATGCAGGTGCTTTAGCATGGAATTCCCTACCAATTCTGTCAAAACTGATAATTACATCTCATTCAAAAGACATCTGCATTCACATGTCATGAAATCTTGTACACACATTTAACGACAATTCTGTTTAAGTTATTCCAACGTTTCCATGAGCATTTAACCGTCGTTGTAATTTTTTCAATTTTAAATTGAATTTTTAATATAAGTAGCTTTATTGCTCTCTCTCTCTCTCTATCCCTCTCTCTGTGTGCGTGAATGACTATGAGTAAATGTACTTGTGTATGCTCAGTTTCTGATTGTGATAATATTAATGAATCCTGTCTGAAATTGTTAATATTTTAATTTTAATTTGTAAAACGCTGAAAATTGTATTGGGGATGGGTGTGAAAAAAAAATCGAAAAAAGGTAATTCGTCTTACGAGGACAAAAGACAAAGAAAATAGCCAACGTTACGACCACAAGGCCTTCGTCAGGGAAAGGAAAGAAAGTGAAGGCTAGATAGGACACATAAGAACCTAAATAAATATATAAAAATTAAACCTAGGTACTTCCCTGAAGGAAACTTCCCGCAAACGGACTGGCGTGCCCGGAAAAGGAAATGACTGTCACCACCGGATGTATACAATACATACTACGAAACTAAAAATGAAACTGAACAATAAACTACCCAAACGTAATATTAGTGGAGACTGGAAATAGAAGAGGACAGAATGAGTTGGAGATAAATAAATATGAAATAAAAAATCAAGTGTATTGCAGGGCAGAAATGTAAATAGGCAATTATGCCTATTTCTTTACCCTGATGAAATAAAGATTTTGTTTGTTCATTCGTTGATGCATCCTTTTATTTAAGTGTGGGCCTAAATTTAAAATAATAAAATTTCCTCATTTGGTGAGGTAGTACACACACTTGTCTGACACTCAGGTGATGAGGTATGGTGATGAGGGAAGCCTAAAGATGGATTGCTCATTCATTAGAGAAACAGACGTGGTTATATGAGAGCAGTGAAAATGAAATCAATGAAGCAAAGCTCATGGCCTCTTTGGATGTACAGACCGGTAATCACATGCTATAATTCATCTAATCTCTCTATCAGTCTTTCCATCTCTCTCCACATGTATCATGCATCTTTCAGTTCAGCATTTTCTCTGCTCTACACTGAATACTAGGTTCCCAATCTGCCAGGAATTCCATACTGACAACCAGTTCTTACTGCTTGTTATCAGTTTTTACCTGCCTGCCCTGTACAGCATGAGACTACCACTGAAGCAGGCACCATACAGACAGCTTATGCCAAAGCACTTGTGTGCTTTTGCAGTGGCAGTTTGTGTAGTGATTTGTTTTACATAATGGAGCTTTATTTGTGGAAACATGGGGGAGGGTAGCACCCTCAGTTTTTGCAGTGAGAACTTTGTATTCATGTCTCTATTTCTCTACCTAATCTTCCAACGTCTGTAAAAAATGTTGCATGGATGCTTGAGTTTACTTACTTGTCTTGTTTCTTTACGCGTAAAGTCCTTTTGTCTTGCTGCCATTCCTTGATTGTTGGAAATAAGGCAACAAAAAGAGCATTTTTTGCAGTGTCCTGACAAGTTTTGAGAGTAGCTGCTGAGATCATGTGCTCTCCAGGGAGATGCTTTGTTTTGAGTGTATAGATATGACATATGAATAAAGATGAGCTGAAATCGTTGGTATTTTTGTGCCAAGTCCCACATGGTTTGTACCTGAGCTATTGTAAGCTGTTCATTTCTTCTTCTTCATACATTAATTTAATCTGAAAAAGGAGAATCTTTTTAAAGAATGATTGAATGTCAGGATTTTTTGGGGCACAACCAGCGAGTTGTGTTTTAGAAGGGATTTACAAGGGATGTTGTCGAGTCAAGTAGCAAATTGTATGGTGTGGTTAGGTAGTTGTAGCCGAGGGACACCAGGATTTGTTCACTGTTGATAATCTTCCTGATGATTAACTGTATGTTGTGAGATCAGAACCTGTAAAGCTATCTGCTATTTTGTATCATTCTTGCTGTAGTGTTATGTTGACGAATATGCTAGGTGTTTTCCACATAATGTCATCTTATTGAAACAGATGTGGTACTGTATTAATTTAACACAGTGAATTGTTGAAAAAGAGTCTAGTTTGCTATTTTTATTATTTGCAATATACTAACCATTTGATGCGTTTTTTTTTTTTTTGTGTTTGGAGAAGAGAACTTCTCTGTTTCAGAGGTGAAAATGATGAGGAAAACATGGAAAGAACTTGAGCGGATGGCACATGACAGGAAGACTTGGCATGTGTTTGTTGAAGGCCTATGTTCCTTGGGGAGCTAAAGGGTATTGAACCATTTGATGCTGTACTGACGCAGCAGTTGTTATGCCATTTCATTTTTTAATGTGAGTTGGCGCCCCCTGCTGTTGTGATCATGACCCCAGGACGATAAGTCTGACATGGCAAAGTCTGTTGTTTGTGGCTGTTGTGATTATGACCCCAGGACAATAAGTCTGACATGGCAAAGTCTGTTGTTTGTGGCTGTTGTGATTGTTTAGGCCTGTGTGCCTTGTGTCACGGTGTATAATTTGTGGCTTCGATAAAATAAAAAACATCACAAAGAAATTACAAGAAATAGTCTATACTGAAAACATACACATAAAATTCATTCTCATACCAGGTTATGGATTTATGATGTTTTATCTTAAACCTGAGATACAAATTTTGGAGGTAAACCAAAGAAACTAGAGTTAATATTATGCACTATAAGCAGTCTCACCTTAATGGATATTTCTAAGCTTTTAACCATTGTCAAGAACCTCCAGCTTCAGAGATATTTAATCTCTCACAGCAAGAATAATATCAGGGCATCACACTATTATCATTGCTATCACGCATATTTTTTTCTTGTATCTTGAATATATCTTTATTATTACTTGTTATGCACTTTAGAGATATTAAAAAGTTGATTTTTGAGGTCTCTTATCACAGTAAAATTGTCTGCACTTTAATCTCATCTCATTTCCATACAATACATTTTTAAAGGATTTTAAATTGAGGAAAATCGTTGTGCAAGGTTTAACATGCTCAGTAAAATATGGTTTCCATCATTTATGAAATTTAATTAACTTATAAACAAGTTAGTTTAAAACACTTCACTCCAGTAGTATGGTATAAATGGAAAAAATGTAACATTTTCCACTGGCAGGACAAATGTGAAGAAAATCCTTTTAGTTGTTGATTTGCTTTCAGGAAATGATCTTTAAAAACATAAACCCAACACAGCAATGAAAAATGGACAACAAAAGTAACATTTATTTATAAAATCGACATAAAGGTTGGCACGGCAATAAGAACTTTGAAGCACTGTGGATTCTTCTGAAAAGTACTTTACATGAGGTTTAAAAAGACTTGTGGCCTTTTCTCCCATAGGCTGGTCACAATAAGAGTATGTATGTGGAGTAAACAAGCTTTAAAAAATACCCATTCAGAAATTAATTCTGAGAGTGTAAAAAGAAGAAGAATAACTCTTAAATGCTGTGTAATGCAGAAGTCACGCAGGTTTGGTAAGGAGTTTTACCATTCAAAACGATTGGCAAACTCTATCTTGGAGCATCATTACATTCATCTTCATCAGACTTTAAATCCAGTCCAATGCATGCACACACAGGCATATGTGCGCAAACACACACTATAAGAAGGGCTTTCACCCTTTCATATTGATTTGATACTTTCTCTAATGTGACCATATTCATTTATTTGTATATTTTTAAAGCCCAGGTGCAACCTTTATTCTCTGTTATCACAATTCTGTGGTTTTTTAAATATTTCCTGTTAAGTCCAGCTATATGCCGTCTGTGCATTGTTTTGGTCCCCCCAAGCTGGCACTTTGTATATTTTTGTGTATATTTATTATATTTCTAATACACTTCTGCTACTGTGTGTTAATAATGTGCTATCACTCCTTTATGCATTTCTAACTTCACGGGAGCCTTGCTTCACACAAAAAATATACAACCAAACAAAAGTTACTTTAAGGACAGTCAAACTTTCTAATGATTTGCAGACCTGAACAAACATACAATCATGATGATCGTAGAAAACTATACATATCAAAGTGAATTTGAAATGAGTTTGCTGCTTTGGCTGTACATTATAACAGTATGAATGAAAACATTAAGGCATTGTAAATGAATAATAAAACAATAAACATAATACTCTATTGCCTTAACAATGGCTGGACACAATTTAAAAAAATTACATTAAAAAATCACACACACATCACAAACATTTTAGTTTACAATAATTTTCTGTCAAGCATCTCTTACAACATCACAATTTGCAGCCCAGTAGCCTGCTACACATTTGCCAAAATAGATCAGTCAGAGAGGGATGATTGCATATACAACACATATATGACCATTTGCACACCAAAGTTTCAAAGAAACAAAAAAACGTGAACTAAATTCACTGGCTGGTCGCCATTTTCTGGATCTTTGTCAACTTGGGAATTAGCAAGGTACATGTAGGCAGTCAAGGAAATAAAAATCACTCAATTTTAACTTCTAAAAGTGTGAACTAGATTTCTATTCCAATATCTGTTAAGGCAATATGAACTGGGTGATTGGGAACATTTAGACCATAGCAACGCTTTTGATCAGAAAACATACTTAATGAAAACAAACGAGGAAACTTACAAGAATCAGACAGAAACAGTAAGGACAAATAACAGCACTAATAAGAGAACAGGAAGAAAAACTGTTATGTTATTTCAGGGATTTAGAATAAGCATGGGGAAAAAAATAGTATGGAAAGATGTGGGAGGTGACCTGAACAAGTAGGAAATTATCATCCGCTAGCATAACTATGCAGTCATTGTCCAGGTTTCTCCCCCCTCCCCCCCCCCCCCCCCCCCCCCCCCCCCCCCCCCCCCCAAAAAAAAAGAAAAAAAGAAAGACAGATCTCAGAACACACAAAAGCAAATGTGAGACACATCAGGAGGTTCTTTGGAACAGACTGTCCAGGTCAGAACTGGAAAGATCTCACTGTAAGGCAAATGGATTCAAATTAACGACTGAACACTACCTCGGTTTCATTTTCTATTAAAAAAAGGTAAAATTCTCAGTAATTCTGTTTTGACTAGCTTTCAGTTTAGAGAAATTAAAGGCTGGAAATTCCTATAAGCTTTTGCCTCAAAGAAATAGTTAACAAATTTTGTGGCATATGTTTTTTAAATTTAAAAAAAAGACTAACATCTTGTCTAGATAAACCTCAACAACGAGGTTTACACTCAACAAATTAAACAAATGTTAAATCAGTCCTTGTGTTTGGCAGATGATAAAATTTCAGTATCTAATGCTTGCATGCTTTAAAACAGAGGTGGCCAAACTACGGCCCGCGGGCCAGATCCGGCCTGCCAACCAGTTTTGACCGGCCCGCCAACCTGTTTTGGCCGGCCTCTTATTGTTGATTGAAAATTACTGTAAACTCCGACCACTGTGCTTAAAAAAAATATTACAAAATAGCACGCACAGGCACCAGAAACAAAACCAAAAAGACCCAAAATGTACGATTAACATCTCCCCACCTCCCACAACACCACCAAAACTCTCTCTCTCTCTCTCTCTCTCTCTCTCTCTCTCTCTCTCTCATACCAATTGAGCTCTACTAGATAGTGCCGTCAAAACGGAAATGATAACTTCAAATCTCTGATCGTGCACGTGGTCAGGCGAAGACAGTGTCGGTACCTACTTTGATAATGAGAAACTGAAAGCAATGACATCTTTTCTGCGGTTGGAAGTCT
Source organism: Oreohelix idahoensis (assembly GCA_024509875.1). Taxonomy (NCBI): domain Eukaryota; kingdom Metazoa; phylum Mollusca; class Gastropoda; order Stylommatophora; family Oreohelicidae; genus Oreohelix; species Oreohelix idahoensis. Next base: position 153,344 of record JAMPIV010004120.1, on the reverse strand, counting down.
CTGAGATCCAATGATGTTGCTTTGTCTTTAGCATCGGTATGGGCAAGTGATCGTGGGAGTGGGGGTGGATGGTAGGTACATTTCTATAGGACGTAGTTGAGGTGCACAGTTGGTCTTGTGAAGTGTGTCAAGTGTATATCAGCCAGTGACACTTCTGAGCTTGTAGCTGTTGTGCACGTTTTCATGTATAAGAGTTTGCATTTGTAAAAATGTTTTCTAAGTATAGAAAAGTGGACAGTGAAAATCTTGCATTTAAACCAGAATAGGAGTTTGATTATTTGTTCATTCTCAATAAGGATAATAAACCTCAGAGCTTAGTTTGCGCCCAAGTGTTAGCCGTAGTGATGGAATATAACTTGAAACATCACTACATCACAAATCATCAGAAAAAACAACGGCGAGCATAGCAGTGAGTCGAGAAAGCTTGTGATTGAACAACTGAAGAAAAAACTGAATCAGCAAAAGAGTATATTTAGTCATGTAAATAAGATTCAGGAATCATCGCTCATGGCGTCCTATGTGATTAGTTATGAGCTTGCAAAAACAATAAAGCCGTTTACTGATGGAGAGTTTGTGAAAAAGTGTGCAGTTCAAATGGCAGAAGCGTTCAATGAAGAAAAAGTAGTAAAAGAATTTCAAAATGTACCTCTTTCAAAACAAACCGTAGCTAGGAGAACAGAAGATATTAGTTTGCATTTGTCCCAGAACTTGAAATCTTTAATTGAAAATTGTCCATACTTTTCACTGGCGATTGATGAAAGTACAGACATCACAGACACTAGCCAGCTTCTTATTTTTGTTAAAGTGATCCAGGAAGACTTTACTGTTTCTGAAGAATTACTGAAAGTTTGCTCTTTGCGTGGTACAAGTAAAGGGGATGACATATTTTCTGCAGTTCAAAATGCCATAGAAGAACATGGTGGGTTTGAAAAATTGTCTGCTGTGTGTACCGATGGTTGCAAGGCTATGGTTGGGAAAAATTCTGGTTTTGTTGGACTTTTGAAGCAAAATAAAATTGACGTGCCTACATTACATTGCATAGTTCACCAAGAGGCATTTTGTGCAAAATCCATAAACCTAAATGACACGATGGCTACTGTAGTGAAAATAACGAATTTGATCAGAGGAGGACACAGCTCTCTAACTCACAGGAAGTTCCTTGCATTTTTAGAAGAAGTGGATTCTGTTTACGGTGATCTCCTGCTTCATGCTGAGGTGAGATGGCTTAGTCGAGGAAAATGTTTAATAAGATTTTGTGAACTGAAGGATGTAATATTTGACTTCCTGCGAGACAGCTTACCATGTTCAATTGATCTTCAAAATAAACTCAAAGATATTCATTTCATTCAGCACTTGGCATTTCTCACAGATATAACACAACATTTGAATGTACTGAATTTGCAGTTACAAGGAAAAAGGCAAACAAATTTTCAAATGATGGACTATGTTGATGGCTTCAAAAAGAAACTGAGCCTATTTAGTCTGTCTTTGCAAAAGAATGACCTGTTTCATTTTCCTTGTTGTAAATAGCTGTCTGAGAAAGAGAGTGTTAACTTCAGGAGGTACACAGATGGCATTGAACAGCTGATTTCTGAGTTTGATCGTCGATTTCAAGATTTTGAGATGTTTCGTCCACAAATGGAACTTTTTAACAACCCATTCAAGTGCACAGTGGAGTCTCAGCAAGCAGAACTACAATTACAGTTATGTGAACTCCAATGTGACCCATTCATCAACACAACAGAAGCAACTGGAGCTGATTTGTGGAAATTACCACCAAAGGAACGTTACCCACTTCTGAGAAAATGGGCCCTAAAAGTGTGCTCTATATTTGGTAGCACATATCTTTGTGAGACAACATTTTCTGCCATGAAGCTTATCAAATCCAAGACCAGAAACAGATTAACTGACTCTGTATTATCCCATGTTCTCAGAATTGCTACGTCACAAATGGAAGTAGACTTCAAATCACTGGTGAAAAGTTTTTATAAGCCACACTCTTCACAATGAAATAACACACAAATGTATGTTTGAAATAAATAATTACATGTCATATTACAAATTACAAAACAAATTAAAACAACAGATTCATTATATTTTTTTTAACAGTAATTTCAGTCCGAAGACTGGTATACATGTCTTGGCAGATGTGCAGTACAGTAGTTCATACCTGTCAACCTCCTGAGACAAAAATCTGTACGCCGGACCCAAAAAATCCTTACAAACACCCAAAAATCCTTACGCAAAAAAATATTAATAAATTATACGCAATACAGTTTTAAAATGAGAAATGACATATACAAATCTATTAGCATTTGAATTATTGTGATATAAAACATGCTAATATTCTCATGCTGTTCTTTACATATAAAAAACTTAGTGATCATGAGGTACACTATTCTTTCGATGTACAGTGTTTTGTATTATAATCAACACATGCACTTTTAGCACTTTGCAGAATTGCATTTGTGGGCTTAAAGTCTGCACAGCATGTATCAATGTTAATCTTACTCTGTCAAATGTAAGTGAACATGTCCGCATTCATGAAGCAGTATTTTTTTTCATCATTGAAAATGATCTTTCACAGTCAGCATTGCTAGTGAGGGACAGCAGTCGCTGAATGATTAAATGAAGCGGATCACCTGTACTTTTTCTGGTCAAAAACTTCCAGCCAATAGCTACAGAAGCTCTTGTTCTGACAAGTCTATTGTCAGTATAGGACACATCAGACAACATACAGTAGTGATTAAATAAATACAAAAGCAAAATTAAAGCAACAACTAAACAAAATTTGACAATATCAAATCTAGGAAGAAAAAACGTACACAAATTATTTTTTAAGAGTTGGTAGCTTGATAACAGAGTGTCATTTATTAAAAAATAAAGCAGCGAATCTCGAGCCTGGAATAAAGTAGGCCTACTCAACGCAAACAAAAAAATTTTTTTTGTGTTATGTTAGGGCAAAGAATATTTATGACAATTTATTGTAAAATATTGAAGGGCAAGATATCAAATCTAGGAAGAAAAAAAACGTACCACCAAAAATGTAATAATTATTATTTAAGAGTTGGTAGCCTAGACCAGTGATAACAGATTGCCACTTTATTAAAAATTTTAAAGCAGTGAATCTTGAGCGATGGAAATAAAGTAGGCCTACTCAACGCAAACAAACTTTATTTTGTAGTTATGTAGGGCCTAAACAAAATATTATGTCAATTTATTGGAAATAATTGAAGGGCAAGATATAACTGGAAAGATTAAGACAGTCACCAAAGCAAAACAACAGCAATATTTAAAAAGTTATAAGTACTTAGATTTTTTTAAACAAAATGGTGTCGAATGTGGTGGCAAGCAAAGAGTGGGTCAACAGGTAACTTTTTACGTCATGTCACGCTGAAAACCGAAAGCGTTTGAGGCCGAATTCAAAGTTTTTGCCGAATTGTTGGGTAACACAGGATTTGATTGGTTGCTGGGAGAGACCTCAGTTTAAAAACGGACGCCAAGATTCCCGGAATTAAAAATGAAAAAAACCTGGGCTACAAAATATTTTCTGATTTAAAATTTAAAAAAAAAACTTGGGTTGATAAATATTTTTAGAATTTAAAAAAAAAAAAAAAAAAATTTTTTTTTTTTTTTTGGGAGGGAGAGAAAAATCCGTACAACGAGTCTGTACGGCCGTACACTGCTAAAAAAATCAAAAATCCGTACATTGTACAAAAATTCGTACAGGTTGACAGGTATGGTAGTTTGCCGCTGCTTTCTGTACGTGGTTCATTATATATGTAAAATGAAATCTCAGAACGTTATTTTTAAAGAATTTTATAGGTCTGGCCCTCTGGTGTTACCCTTTACCATAATCTGGCCCTCGGCCAATCTTAGCTTGGCCACCACTGCTTTAAAAGATGGAATATAATACTTACAGTGGCATTACTCTGGGTCTGGTTGGAAAACTGATTCTTCTTTGATCCTTCTTTGATCCTTAGCCGCCGACCATCAAAGCAGTCAGTGGCCATCATGCCTAGTGGCGTCTTGTAGGGCAACAACAAATTGATTCCACTTTGCTCGGTCGGTGGCCATCCTTCGTACAGTGCCCCAACTCTGGTTCATTCTTTGCATCTCAGCCTCCACAGTCCTCCGCCAGGTTGTTTTTGGTCGGCCTCTCTTTCGTTTTCCTTCAGGGGTCCAAAGCATAGCTGTTCTTGTGATGGCATCGGGGTCTCTTCTGAGGACATGACCAACCCAGCTCCAGCGTCTGCCAGCTATGATGGTGTGCATGTCCTCTTGCTTGCTACGAGTAAGCAGATCTTGGTTAGTGATGGTATTCGGCCAAAAGATTCAGTGAATTTTTCTTAGGCATGTTGTGTGAAAAGAGGATAATTTTGACATTTCCTTCTCTGTAACTCTCCAGCATTCCGCACCATAGAGAAGCACAGAAAGCACACAGCTCTGACATAATCTTAATTTTGTGCTTGTGCTGTATTGGGAGGACTTCCAGATGTTGTTTAGGCTAAAGAAGGCTGTTCTTGCCTTATTCATTCTGATGTTGATGTCTTTGCCTGCCCCGCCATCTGGTGTTACTATGCTTCCTAGGTATGTGAAGGTATCTGTCTGTACCAATTGCTGATTCCTTACTGATATGGGCTCAGGGTTGCTCACATTGAGCGTCATGACCTCAGACTTCTTTAAATTGATGTTCAAGCCCACCTGCTGGCTAAACGTATTGAGTCTATCGGTTTTTTCCTGGATGTGTTGATGTGAATGTGCTAGTAGTGCAATGTCATCTGCATATTCCAGATCTTCCAATGTAGAAAATGTTGTCCATCTTATTCCTCTTGGACTGCCCTCTGTTGTCTGGCGCATCACCCAGTCTATGACTGTTAAAAATAGAGTGGTTGATAAGGGGCATCCCTGTTGTACTCCTGTCTTCACCTCAAAGGTTAGGTTGCTCTGCCCAATACTACACATAAAGTTGGCATAGAGGCTTTTTATGATTGACACTATGCAGCTTGGAATTCCATAAGCCCTCAGTATTTTCCATAAACTGTCCCTAAGTAAGCTGTCAAAAGCCTTTTCAAAATCAACAAAATTAATGAAAAGCTGTCTTTGCCATTCTGAGCACTGCTCTATAATGTTCCTGAGAGTGAATATATGATCTACACATCTCCTGTTCTTTCTAAATCCTGCTTGTTCTTTCCTCAGTTTGTGGTCTACTGCCTTTGAAATTCTCTGTATAATTATCCTGCCTAGTATTTTGCTGGGAACTGAGAGAAGAGTGATTCCTCTTCAATTATTGCAGTCTGCAAGATCTCCCTTTTTGGGTAATTTGACAATTATTCCTTTGTTCCACTCTGATGGTGTTGTCCCCGTTTTCCAGACTTGTGCAAATAATGGTTCTAATAGTTCTGCTGCTAGCTCAGGGTCTGTCTTAAATAGCTCTGCATTTAAGTTATCATGGCCCGGAGCTTTGCCGTTCTTTAACCCTTTGATTGCTGTGATGATTTCTTCTTTTCGTGGAATGTCTGTATTCACATCTAGATCGTTTTCAGCTTCAGGAGCATTCAATTGTGTCTCTGGTGGTTCCTTGTTCAGAGTTTCTCTGAAGTGCTCTGCCCATCTTGTTTCCTGTCCCTCTGCTGTCATGATGAGATTACCTTGCTTATCTCTTACTAATGTAATATTGTTTGCACCTCAGGAAAACTGATTGTGAGCAACATTTAAGACCAATAATTGAACCAGCATGTAGCCAAGCACAGTCTAGATTCTGAAATGGAGGAGAGTAACTAGACGCAATATTCACAATAAAGTCAGTTTAGCGAAGAAAATTTGGATATCAACAAGAATTTAATGGCACGTTTATAGAGCAGGAGAAAGCTTCTGACTGAGTAAACAGAAAGTACAAGAAGACTAATGAACCCAATGGCTGCTACCAGACTGTACAAGCGCATTGTACTAAAAATGCAGACGTGCTGTAAGAACGAACGCCGGCCCTTTTAAAAAAATGGTCAACATGAAAAGGGTTACTCCATTCGCACTACAGACAGTATGAAACACCAAAATAACAAAAGACAGAATTTGTAACTTGGAAGAAACAAGAAAATAAAACCAAATGAATGAACAACACTATACACTAAAATTATACCCATCACAGGGATGAATAGCCCAGTGTTGTTCCCTGAGGTCTCTGAAGCAACAAATAAAGAATAGAACTACTGCACCCTCAAGCATGTCATACGAGGCAACTAATATGAGGTTGTACATGAGGCTGACAACCTCATCATGTAGAACAAATTGCCACAGAAATTACTGCTGCAAGAGCTAATGTGAATGCTTGGCAAGGCTTCCTGTGGGTGGAACAGCTGCAGTTGTGGCTCCATAGGAAGCTGATGATGATGATGATGGGGTTGAATTGAGTATTCCATGCATGAAAACAAGGATATATTTCTTGTACATGGACAAAAATAGAAATTGCAGTCTGGAAGAAACAATAAAAGAAAAACAAGTTATATTGTATGATATAGAATAAAGAACACTATAAAGCCAAATTTTTTTTTACGCGCTAGTTTTGGGGTTCGCGCCACATGATGCAGCTAAAATTGGTACTAAACCGCGCCACTTCACGGGGGGTTGGGATTACCACAATTCTGATGTGGGGGTTCCATGCACTAGAATATCCCACAATTCTTGTGCATGAGCTAAAAACAACATGATTAATGTTAAGATAATGGTGAGTTCACCTGCACAATCTGCACTCTGCAGATAACACATCAATATCACATGTTAAATTTTCTCTTGTAAATAAAAGAAACATCACAAAAGTCTTCCTGTCTGCTCTAGTTGATTCAGATCCATTCAGATTTAAATACTTTTAATAATTTATATTTGGGTGTGTGTGTTTGTGTCTTGCTTCTGTGCTTTTGTGGGTGTTATAATTTTTCAGTTTAACCAGATTTTGTTGCATAAAATCTTTTACTCTATTTGGTTTCAATGTGCCTGTATTTTGTTTTCTTTTTGTTCTACAGTGGTCATTTACTGCAGTTATGGTATCAGCAAAGTGAGATTTAAGTTTTCCCCGAGTCATTTGTCAGTAACTTAGGTTATCATATTTCAGTGTCTCATGTCTAGAAGTGTTTACTTTTAGTTAGGCTATATTCCTAAAGTAACTAAAAGTATGCGTAATGTAGTCTATTATTACACAAAGTATGTGCAATGTAATGCAGCTGTCTCTCTTCTCATGATGAGACAGGTTCTAGTCCACCACCAACACTTTGCCATTTGACACATCTCTCTCTCTCCCCCTCTCTTTCCTCTCATTCACTCTCTTCTCCTTTCTCACATCCCATTTTACACATGTTCTAGTCTCATAGTCATATACAAATAAATTACTTCAGACACTTCACAAGGATTTAAATTAAAACATCCACATGATTACCGTGAAGGCTAATGTTTTTTTACTACTCACAACTTGTCAGAGACAGTAAGAAAAATGATTCTCTCATTAAAAAGAAATAAAAACAGAAGTAAAGGTAAATTTACTCTCACTGTTACTCAGTAAAGTTCTTCGCCTGAAATACAGATAATTGAAATGTCATAATACTTTTACACCTAAACAAGTAGTACAGTGCAGATTCTGCGCATCCATGAAATAGAAAGAGCTTTGTACATATCACGTACATACATTTATCATGTCTATTTCATTCATGATTCACTACCTGTGCCATCCATTTCAGTTCTTTCCATGTCTCCTTTATACTTTTTAAGTTTGCCTCTAATTCCTTTCTCCATGTGTTTTGGGTCTTTCTCTACTGTCATATCAGTGGTACCTGTTAATTGTCCACACAGTGAAACATCACATCTGCAGCACTAGTTCTTTGCTTACATAGCAATAAACATCCAGAAGCCATTCAGTTTTAGATGTTTACCTTATGAGGTGTACACATTTGAGGTGTACTGTGCTCATACACAACCATCTAGACTAAAGGAATTTGTCAGATATATGATTTGTTCAGTTAGAGGACCATGTAAATGAAAAATTCTCAGACTCTCATATGGTTGTAATTGTACTAACACTTTGATTAGCGGTGGTTTCTGCATCTGTTGCAGCAAAATCATGTAACTGACAGAACCAGCCTCGATTAATGTCACAAATGAAAATTATGTATCTAAAGAGTGTAACTAAAGTTAAATAAAGAAATCAATAAAAATGAGTAAATAAGTTATTTTCTCTTTCATATTATTAGGATTAGCTTCTGTGTTACCTACTTTCACTTTTTTTCATATGCACTTGGACACTATTTAAAAAAAAAAAATTTTTTTGTTAGTGCGTGACTTTAGATGAGAGACTGCATTGTTTTGATTCCAATTCCAAAGAGGAAATTAATAAGGATTCTGATCATTTTTGGTCAAATGGGCAAAATGAAAACCTGGGCATGCAGGTGATCTTAATCAATGTATATCAGCATGGGGGTCTGTCAGTGGGAATGACAACTGCTTTTGTTACAAACACTTGGTAGGGATCCGCGCTGGCGATCAGGTAATCCACGTTCAAGCCCAGGCGAGGACATCTGAACGAGTGTCGTCGACCGGGACTTGGACTAGATTAATTCGATCCCTGGCAAACACATTTGAAGGAGTGTCGTCGACCAGGGACTGGCGGCTCCTGAGCCGACCCAGCTCTAATGGGTACCCTCTGAAGACGGCGAGTATCTGCCTGAATGGTGAGTGGACACTTGTCAGTGTACAGGGGAAAAAAGGGATACTCACGTAAAAATCAGTCTCAGGTTAGATATACTAACCGGAGATTCTCGCCTCGAGTAATAGCGGGCATACGTTAACAAAAATAAATAAAATAAAAATAAAAACACTTGGTAGTGGAAGGAATTTCTCAAACCAAAATCTAGCAGAGTGGTTATTACAGTTTGTTCTATTATGTGCTGGTACACATCTTCAGCCTTTAATTTGTTCAAACTCTTCATACCCAATGAAGCTATTGAATTGACAAAGCAAACCATCATGCATCTGCCATTCTTTCATTGGCTGTACTTTAGCAAAAGCATGTAGTTAATTAACATTAAATTTGAATGCTTATCTACAGTTTATTTTATCAGTTATCAACCTTTTCATCAGTTTAGCAAAGAACTGACCAAACCACATATGTCCCATAAACAATGATACATTAAAAAAGAAGTGAACTTTGCCCACTTAGGCTTGTGGGGGGGGGGGGGGGGGGGGGGACTTGTGCAAATATTATGAATATATTAATATCCATTTATAAATTTCCAGCACAATGGAGTTAATAAATCAGTCAACACCCTAAGTAAGATGTAGCAAAAGCATACTACTTTTTAGCATTACAAGGCTGTCCTTGTTCTGGAATCCCCAGGGTAAGAAAGGTAGAGGGAAACAAAAAGAACACATGGAGTAGAGAACTGGAGACAGACATGAAGAAGACAAGGAAAGACCTTAAGCAGACGACACAGGACAGGCAGACGTGGCATAAGTTTGTTGAAGCCCTACCTCATCTTGCAAAATAAATTGCAATTAAAAACTATCACTGCAGGAGTATGTGATGTGACGTAGGCTTCTTCATAGGAATTATCTACAGTGGTCGATTCATGCTCCATAAGCAACAACAACAACAACAACAAAAAATAAGATGATGATACTACTCCTTATCAAGAAGAAACCGGGAGCTGTGCTGGTGTAATGGTTACCACATTGCGCTGGCGATCAGGTGTTCAAGGTTCAAGCCCGGGCATGGGCATTTGAAGGAGTGTCATCGACTGGGATTTTGACTGAATAACCTGAACGGCTCCTGAGATAAACCCTCTGTGGATGGGAAGGTGCGAAGCTGCTGACCGGGTTGGAAGGAAAGTCCACAGGCTCCGCAGCCTGGCAATGACATGTCATTAGGCTGAAGGGCTGAAAGCCCAAGTGCCGCTGGTTAAGAAAAGAAAAAAAAAATCAAGAAGAAACCAAATGATACTTTTCAGACGAAGGAAGGACAACTATAGACTCATATAACATGTGTTCAATAAATACAAAATTGAACAGATACCATGCGGGGAAAAGAAGCAACAGTAGAATGTGTCCTCCAAGAATGCCGGCTCCAATGAGAGAAGCAGACTGACAGTATAACCTTCACTAACCCCTTCAGGGAGAAACTGTATGGTGATGAGGGAAGCCTAAAGATGGACTACTCATTCATTAGAGAAACAGACGTGGTTATATGAGAGCAGTGAAAATGAAATCAATGAAGCAAAGCTCATGGCCTCTATGGATGTACAGACCAGTAATTACATGCTATAATTCATCTAATCTCTCTATCAGTCTTTCCATCTTTCTCCAAATGTATCATGCATCTTTCAGTTCAGCATTTTCTCTACTCCACACTGAGTACTAGGTTCCCATTTCTTTCTTTCTTGTGAATTCCAAGAATACAAGGAATCAATGACACACAAAAATGCCCATATTGTTACCACATATGTTTTGGACGATTCACTTAAAATGTATGTATACTACAGAAATACAGCTCATGATTAATCACAAAAATACTGTGATGATGTAACATCTTGTGTCAGAAATGAACTAACTTGCTGCAAACTACAGGCTCTTTCAAAAGCTAAGGTTAAATAAGTATCAGATTTTCCAATGTATAAACAAAAATTATATACACAGATAAAGAACATCAGTCTACCATGCCTGTTTTCATCATATATTTGCTTGAAAAAGAAGTGGATATACCAGGTCAGTGCAGTTCTGTCCTCAGTTTCTTAGTTGGCATAATCAGACTGAATGTTCCAACAAATCTGTCTGTACATAAACAACTGTTACTATAGCTCATGCCATTCTGTGAACATGTTAAGAAAGCTCTAGTAAATACTTGGAATAATACTTAATGAGGCTGAAACATTTTTTTTTTCACACTTCTGTCCCCTCTCGTAGTAACCTCTCTCTGGCCTCAATCTCTGATAAACGATGTGAGTCTTCTATATGCCACTTTGGAACACGATATGAAAATAGTTTTTGTTGGTGGTCGGATTCACCATCATCCTCATCACCAAGTGTTTCTGGGGTAATGTCATCTTCAGTGATCTCTGGTCTTGATTCTGCTTCATACCCTGAGTCGCCATTACCCTCTGCTCCACTGGTCATGTGACTGGAGCCTGGTGGAGAATTTGAGCCCTCTAGTGTATCTGTTTTCTGTGGAAATAAATGCAAACAACCTGCAAGTTTTATCCAATGTAGATGATATAAGAAAAACTGTACATCACGTAAGGTTTAAAATAACAGACAAGAAGATATACATCTCACATGCAGTTAGTTCTAGCACACAAATGCACTAGATACCATAAACTGCTGCGTATAAGTCAAACTGCCATATAAGGCGATCTCAAAAATGTTAGCTCTAAATGCTGGTTTAGGCCTATACTTGCTGCACAAGTCAATCCCCAAATAATGCAGTAGGATAGAACTGAAATGTGTTATGCAATTTCATGGTAAAGTCTAGGGAAGCTGTTCATGTAGAAACTGTTAAAAAATAATTTTAAAGATGTGGAATATCACATGCAATGGATGGGGAAGAAAACAATTTGTTGTGGTGAGACAGTGATGAGCAGGAGGATGACAGCAAAAAGACAAAGTCAAATTTCCAGTGATTCAGACCAGTGTACAGAGCTCTTTATGTCAGATGATGAACAGCATTTATAGCAAGACTTTGAAGGATTTTAAAATAGGGTATAGTACCCCGGATTAAACCCCGGGCAGAAACGCCCGAGACACATTGGAAGCATATTGGTGTCTGCTAACGGGTTTTGGACTTTCAATTATCGAGCCCTGGCTGCAGTTTTATATTGATTTGATAGAAGTGTATCATTTTCCCAGGGAAACTATGGGCTATTTTGATGATACCCAGCTTAAAGGGTACGCTAGCCAGAATAATGGATTAAGTATTTTTTTTTGAATGGCGTATGGACTACCTATGTCCCTCTGGGCAAGTATAAATTCTCAAACGGGATAGTTAAGATACTATTTTACATATCCAGTCTAACGAGTATGATAATTCACCTGCATGATATTAGCTCGATAATAGGAGGGCGTACAAAATAAAATTAAATGCGTTCGAAGTAGATGGTTATATAAGTAAGAGTTGCGCGTATCCACTAAAGAATCTAGAGTTCATATAATCTAACAATTAGTTCTATGTAAAAGGTTTTATAAACATTGTATTATGGTTTCGGGTCCCAAATGAAAAGAATGCTAATAGTGGTATATTATTACTAAGCACTGGAGAATGGTGTACAATAGGTGCATAGAGTACAAGTAGAGTTGTGGACTAACATTAAGAGGGATCAAAAGGAACAAACAGGTGGTAGGTTAATTTATTATATTGGTATTTATACAATATGGCAAATTTGATAAAGACAGTCAAGAGAATTGTAAGCCTCATTAAAATTGAGAGTCCTCTGACGCATTATAGCGGGAGAAAGAAATCGGTTAGTAAAAATAGTTAGACTGTAAATAGGAGGATGTAAAATAACAGGAATTTTGAGATACTTGAAAGCTGATGAAATTTTTCTTTAACTAGTAAGAGGGTTTTATCGTAGCCATATAAATAGTTTATTGTATTTATTCGAAATTTGAGAATTGTTATAAAGTATTCTATGGGCTCGTTCTGAGGCAGTTATAGATTCAAAGAATGTTGATTACGCTAGAGCGACATCAATGAGAAGATATAATCTTTATCAGAGAGCACTTACTGCAGATTGGTAAAAAAAATCGTAAAAGGACTGAATAATGTAGAAGTATTAGAATTATGGAATTCAGAATTCTGTTGCCTAAGCCAGGAAAGTCTTTTATTAATTGTTGGACCTGAGAGAATTAGGTAGGACACATAGTAAGTAAAATAATTGTGTTTCCTGTGAGTGTTTGTGAGTGTATAAATCGTGGGCACGAACTTTTCATTTAAAAATGTGGGTTTAGACTAAACACCTACAGAACTTTCGTGTTTTCATTACTCGTTCTGGACAGTTAGTTCTATTGCTGCAGGCATTAGGAGTGGCGATATAGATTGTTCTGAACCACTGTGATATTGTATAGACAAAGTTTCCCGTATAATACGAATATCAGTGATATTTCATTTGTTATTTAATCAGTTTATTTATTAGGCTGTTAAAAGTCAATAGGTAAGATAGTTAAACGTGAAATAAAGATAGATGAGAAGCATAAGAGAGTATCCCTCTTTACCTCCTCGTATCCTTATCCCGCCTCCCTATTCTCTTCCCCTCCTTTTCCCCCCCCCCCCCCCACTTGACCCCCCCCATCCCCCCCCCCCCCTGACCCCCCCCCCCCCCCCCCCCACCCGTATCCCCAACCTCCCACTTTAATTCACCCCCCCATTTTCGTCCCTATCGCTTTAACCCCAAACCCCCTTTAAATTTCCCCCCCCCTTCCCCCCCCCCGCCCCCCCCCCCCACCACCCCCCCCCCCCCCACCCCCCCTTTAGTCCCCCCTCCGTGTTTTATAGGTGGGGGAAGGGGTTGGAAATAGGGGTTCACAGTTGGGGGAGAAAAGGACCACCCCGGCCCCCAAGGAAAAAACATGATGAATGTATGAAATTTGGAGTGTTTATTATAATGGATCCTTTTAATGGATTGATCCCCCTATATACTGTTGGGAGGTGGGTAATGAAGATATGGGTGTTATGGAGTGGAAAATGGGGGGGGTTATTTTGGTTTTATCCCTGGTAAAAGGTATGTGATAAAGGATCATTTGTAAATTAAGAGAAATTGTTATAAAGAGAAGGATAGTTTATGAGGGGATGGGTTGATTTGGGGGTTGGGGGGGGAATTTGAAGGGGGATTTGGGGGGGTATTTTGGTGTTATGTTGTTTGTGTAGAAGGGAGTTGGGATAAGTGGTTTTTGGAATTTGTTTATGGTGGAGGATTAGAGGTGTAAATTGGGGGAAGTTTTGATATATTAAGGGGGTGGGGGGTTTGAGGGGATTTGGTAGGATGGAGGATAGGTGATGGGGGGGGATTAAGTTTTAAGTGGGGGGGGATGAAGGGAGAGTGGTTTTGAAAAGTTTGGTATATTGGGGTGGTTTTGGTTATTTAAGGTTAATGGGTGGGTATAAATTTTGTGGATTGGGGATGATGTGGGTTTGGGGGGTTGTTGTGTTTTTTAGAGGGGTAATGGGGGTTGGGTGTTTTTTGATATTGAGGGGTAAAGGGGGTGAATTTTATAAGAGAAGTTTGTTTTATTAGAGGGGGATATTTGGTGTTTTGATTAATTTGGGGTAGGTGATTTGGGAGGATAATGGTTTGTTATTATTTAAATTGTGGTGGAATAGGAGGGTTATGTTGTAAAGTTGAGGAGGTTTAGATAGGGATTGTGTTTTAATTGTTTAATGGGGGGGTTGGATGTTTTGTAAATATGTTTAGTTTGTAATGATTATTATAGGTTAAGGATTTGTGTGGATGTTTGGTTGTTTTTTTTGGTAGGGAGTTGTTAAATTTTTTATGGGGTTATGGGGAAGTTTAGAGATGTAGTAAAAAGGGGAGTTGGTATTGTTATTGAGGGTTGGAAAAAATTTGTTTTTGGGATTTTAAGTTGTGTGGTTAATGAGGTTAGGGTAAGATGATTTTTGGGGGTGGTTTTGTTTGGGTTTTATTTGTGGGAGGTTGGGGAATAGGGAAATGGATGGGGTTAGGGGATATTGTTGGTTTGGGTGTTATTAAGGGGATTAGTTGGGTTTTTATTTGTGATAGGGTAGGGATAGGGGGGTATAAGTGGTTTGTTGATTATGTTGAGAAGATTTGGTTGTAGTGGGTATGGGTTTTAAGGTATTGGGTGTGAGGGATATGGGGTGGGAGGTTAAATTTTATGTGGGGAGGGTTGAATTTATTGGGGGTGAGGTTTGGTATTATGGGTGGAGGATGGGGGGATTAAGTGGTATTAATTGTTGTTGGGGGGTTTTAGTTTGGTAGGGGGGAGTGAATTTTGTTTATAGGGGGTTGGTTGGTTGGGGGTTGTAGGGTGTTATGGGATGGGTTGGGTATTGGATTTTGAAATTTATGGTGGTTTGTGTATGTTTGGGGTTATGGTTGGGGTTGATGTTTGGTATGGTATGGGAAGGGTGTTTGTTTAAGTTTGTTTGGGTAATGTTTTTGGGGTGGTTTAGGATTAGAATTTTGTTGGGTTTATGTGTTGGGATTTTGGGGGTTGGTTTGGGTTTTTGGGGTTTGGGTTGATTTTGGTTGGGTGGTTTTGATTGGGGGGGATTGGGAGGGAGGGGGATTTTTTAATGATTGAATTGTGGGAGGGGGTTGTTATTTTGGGGATTATAGTTAGTTTGAGGGGTGGGGTGGGTAGTATTATTTGTGTTTGGGGGGGGGGGATGGGGGGGTTTTTTGGTTTGGATGGGGGGGAAGGTTGAATGGGAGTTTTTTTTTTTTAATGTGGGTAGGTTGAAAGTATTAGGGTGGATTGAAATTGAGGTTGTATTTAGGGTGGGTGTTTGAATTATGGGGGATTTGGTTGGGGTTGTTGTTGGGGGGTTGGGGTAGAGGGTGTTGGGGGTTAAATTAGTTTTGGGAATGTGGGTTGTGTTTATTAGATGGTTTTGTAGGGGGGGTTAATGGTTGGTGTGTTGGGGGTGTTAATTGTAATGGGTGGTAATTTGGGGGGAGGAGGTAGGGGGGGTTGTTGGGTATGAATGGTGGTTGGGGGGTGGGAAGGGTTGAAGGGAATTGTGTTTGGGGGTGATGGGTTAATGTTTGGGTTGGGTTAATTGTTTTTTTTTATAAATGTTTTTGGGATAGGGGGGGTTGGGAGGGGGATTTTGATTATTGGGGGTTTTATGGTAAGTGGTATTTGAGGGTAGGGATATGATGTGGGGAGGTGGGGGGGGGGATGGATTGTATTGGGTGGGTTTGGGGGTGTTAGTAAGGGGGGGTAAGTTTATGTGGGAGGTATGTTTGTATGGGTTGGGGTGGGGGGGGTTAGGATGGTGGGATTGGGTTTTGTGGGTAGAATGTTGATTTTGTTGAGTTTTTGGTATTATTGTGTGAGGTTGGGTGAGATTGTTGTATGGGTGTGGTTTTGGTTTATTTTTTGGGGAAGTGTGTGATTTGAAGTAGAAATTTAGTTGGGGGGGGTATATTTTTTTGGGGTATAAGGGGAGGTGGTTTTTTGGGTGGGTTTAAGGTAGGGGGGGGATTGGTTTGAGGGGTTGGGGAAATTTGTGTGGAAGAGGGGGTTTTTGTGGGTATTTTGGTGGGAGGGTTTTTGGAGTTGTGGGATTGTGTTTTTTTAGGGGTTTTTGTTTGGGAGTTTGGGGGGGATTGGGGTTTTGGGGGGTATTATTTGGGGGGTTATAAAGGAATGAGTTTATATGGAGGGATTATTTTTTTTTTGGGTATTGTTTAGGGGTTGGGTTTAGGTGTGTGGAATTGGGTTTGGGGGTTGGGGTTTTTGGAGTGTTGGGTATTATTTTTTTTTGGATATGGGGGGGGTTATTTTGAGGGTTTTGGTTTTGTTGGGAGGGGGTAATATGTAATATTGGGGGAGTTTTGTTGGTGGGGGGGGTGGTTTGGGGGTTTATTGAGGGGTTTTATTTTTTGTATGGGGGGTGGGGTTTTAGTAAGTTGGGTTAATTTTGTTTGTTGAGATAGTTTGTTTGGTGTTTTGGGATTGTTTTGATAGGGAAGGGTTTAATGGTGGGTATTGTTTTAGGGGTTTTTAGGGTAAGGTGTGGGGTGTGGGGGGAAGGGGGGGTTTTGAAGGTTGTTTTGTTGTTAGGGGGGTTTGGGGTAAATGGGGTTTGTGGGGGGTTTATGGTTGGTTTTTTGGGGGGGGTATGGAGGGGGGAGTTTAAATGGTTTTGGGGTGGGTATTTTTTGGGGGTTGGGGATTGGGATGTGAGGGTGGGAAGGTTGTTTTGTTTTTTTGGGTGGGGGGGGTGGAAATGGGGTGTGTGTGTTTGAATAGGGTTTGGAGTTTTGGGTGGTTTAGTTGGGGGGGGTTGGTTTTGGTGGGTTTGGGGGGTGGGGGGGTAGTGTGTGGTTTTTGGGTTGTTTTGGGATTTTTTTTTGGGGTTTTTGGGGGTTGGTTTTTTGGGGGGTTTGGGGATGTTTTTTGGTATGTGTTGGTGGGGTGTGGGGTTTGTTGGTGGGTTTGTTTGTTGGGGTGGGGGTTGGGTTTTTGTTGGGGGTAAATTGGGTGGGGGGGGTTTGGGTGGGTTGGTTTTTTGGGGGGTTTGGGTTGGTTGGGTTGGTGGTTTGGGGGGTTTGGGTTGGTTTTTGTGGTGGTTTTGTTTGTGGAGAGGATGTTTGGGTTGGGGGGGTGGGTGTGGGGTTTTTGGGGTGTTTATTTTGGTGATTAGGGATGGGTTTTGGGAGTTTGGGGGTTTGGGGTTGGGGGGGGTTTTTGGGGGTTTTGGGGGGGGGGTTGGGGGGGTTGGGTTTTTAGTTGTAGTGGGGGGTTTATTTTGGGGGTTGGGTGTTTGTTTTTTTTGTAGGGTTGGTGGGTGGTTAGTTGGGTGTTTGTTTGGTTTTGGGGGGGGATAGGGGGGGGAATTTGGATGGGTTTGGGGGGGGGGTTAAGTAATTTGGTTGTTTTTATTTTTGTATTGGGGTTTTGTAGTGGATTTTGAGGTTGATTGGGGGGGGTTTTAGTTGGTTATTTTTTGGGGGTTTGGGTGTTTTTTTTGGTTTAGGGGTTAATGGTTTGGTGTTGGTAGGTTTTGATTTGGGGGGGGTGGTTATTGGGGTTTTGGGATTTGGTTGGTGGGGGGGGTATTGGGTGGTGTTGGTTAAGACGGGGGGGGGTTGGGTGTTGTTGTTTATTGGTATTTGTGGGGTGGTTTTTTTTTGTGTTTTTGGGGGGGTTTTTTTTTTGTTTTGTTTGGGTTGGAATTGGGGTTGGTTTGGTTTGTTGGTAATTGGGGGATATTTTTTTTGGGGTTTGATGTGGTTTGTTGGAGTGGGTTTTGTTGGGTATTTGAAAGGGGGTAATTTATGGTTGGGGGTTTGGGGGGGGGGGTGGGTTGTGGTTTTTATGGGGTGGGGGGTTTTAAGGGATTGGTTTTTATTTGAGGGGGGGTTGATTTTTTTATTTTGTTTTTTGGGGGGGGTTATGGGGGGGGGGTTTTTTGGGGGTTGGTGTTTTGGTTTGGGGAGGGGGTTTTTTTTTGGTTGGGGTTTTGGAGTTGGTATTTTTTTAGTGGTTTAGGTTTTTTTTGGGGGGGATGGGGGGGGGGGGGGGGGGGGTTTGGGGGGTGTTTTATGGGGGGTTGGGGGGGGTGGGGGGTTTTTTTTTGGTGGGGTTTTTGGGGGGATTATGGGGGGGGGGGGGGTTTTTTGTTTGTTAGGGGGGGTTTTGTTTTTTTTTTTTGTTTTTTTTTTTTGGTTTGGTTTTTTTGGTTTTTGGGGGTTGTTTTTTTTTTTTTTGGGGGGGGAATGGTGTTTTATTTTATGTTTTTTGTTTGGGTAGTGTTGGGGGGGGAGGGGTGGGGGGGGATTTTTGGGGGGTGGGGTGGGGTTTTAGGTTTTTGAAGGTGTTGTTGGGTATGGTGGGGGGGGGGGGGGGTGTGGTGGGGATTTGTTTTTTGGGGGGGGTTGGGGGGTTATGGGGGTTTAAGTGGGTGGGGGGTGTTTGTGGGGTTGGGTTTGGGGGGGTGTGTTTTGGGGGGATTTGATGGGTGGTTATTTTTTATTGGGGGTGGGGGGGGGGGGGGGTTGGGGTTGGAATGGGGGGGGTTGGGGGGATTTTGGGGATATTTTGGTTGAATGTTTTTGATTAGGATTGGTGATTATTGGGGTTTTATTGGGGGTTAGGTGGTGGGGTAGGAATGATTTGGTTTATGGGGGAGTTAGGTGGTGGGTGTGGGGGGGGGTTTTATGTGGTGGGGTATTTTTGATGATTGGATTTGGGGGGGATGGGGGTTGGGGGGTGGGTGGTTTGGTTTTTTTAATTTTGTGTTGTTTTGTATTGTTAATGTGAAATTAGGTATAGGGGAATTTTAAATATATGTTTGTTGGGTTTTTTTGATTTTGGGGGATAGAGGTGGTTTGGGGTAGTGTTGTTTTTGTTATTTAGGTGTGGGGTGAAAATGGGTGTGGATTTGTGTGGTTTTTTGGGGGGGGTTGTTATGTGGGAGGTGGGTGGGGAATTGTATTTGTTGTTAATGGTAATTTTGTTTTTGGATTTATTAAATTTGTTTTTAAAGGTATTAATGTGGTGTTTTGGGTGATAGATAAAGAATTTGAATGAGGTTTGGTGGAAAATATATTTGGAAAGATGATATGTTTAATGTAAGAGGTTTTTTATTTAGGGATTTGGGTTTAAAAGGGATAATTTCTTTGAATTTACAGAATTAGCAGTGGGGAGTGGGAATCTTGATATGTTATTTATTTGTTATATGATTAGAGGATTTGATGGTTAAAATTAGGAAGGGAGGTATTATATTGGTTGAATTGGGAATTGGGATGTTGGGTGGTGATGGGTTATTTTTGTTTTTTCCCGGATGGGGAGGGGTTATAATTGTTAATTAGAATTAGGTAAGGTTGGGATTTAAAATTGGTTTTGGCCAGGTGATTTTAAGTGATACATGGGGGGGGGATTTTGGATGGGGGATAAATAGATTTTGGTTGGGGTGGTTTGGGTAGTAGGTTTTGTAAGATTTTTTGTTATGTATTGGTTTTATAGGGGAGGGGAGGGATTTCAAAGATAGATATAATTTTGTAGAAATATTATTGGTAGTTTTTAGTTTGTATATTTTGTAGTTGGGTATTTAGACATTGGGTATTTTTTGGATCTTATTATAAGATTTTTATAATAATTTTGTTTAAATGATTTAGTTTAATGTGTTTAATTGATATTTTAATATATTATGGATTTGGTATTAGAGGAGTTGTATATATAGGGGTTTTGGATAGTTTGGGTAATCTTTTTGATGACATTCATTTGATTTATTAAGGACAGTAAGGAACAGGAATGATAGAACAGATGGAATAATTATTTTTCTCTTAGGCCTAGGTGTTGTATTATGGGGACACTAGATGGCTCCGGGTGGATCACGCCTCAGAATATAGTGGCCTAACACTGAGTTAAGGATGAATCGGCAGCGAGGCAATTAGATGGGTTGATCAATCAAAGGGGTGTGGTTGTGGAAATCCCAAGCTAACAACTTATGGATTTGAGACAATTCTTCACCCTTATACTGTTTATTCGCTTGTAACAAGCAGGGCGAGAAATTGACATCTGGCCCCATGGTGTGGAATGTTGGAGAGTAACAGAGAAGGAAATGTCGAAACTGTCCTCCTTCCACACAATCTGCCTAAGGAAAATTCTCCGAATCTTTTGGCCAAACACCATCAGCAACCAAGAACTACTTATTCGGAGTAACCAGGAGGACATGCACACCATCATTGCTGGCAGACGCTGGAGTTGGGTTGGCCACGTCCTCAGAAAAGACCCTGATACCATCACAAGAACAGCTATGCTATGGACCCCTGAGGGAAAGCGAAAGAGAGGCTGACCAAAAACAACTTGGCGGAGAACTGTGGAAGCCGAGATGCAAAGAATGAACCAGAGTTGGGGCACTGTACGAAGGATGGCTGCTGACCGAGCAAGGTGGAATCAATTTGTTGCTGCCCTACAGGCTGCCACCAGGCGTGATGGCTGCTGACTGCTTTGACGGTTGGCGGTTATGGATCAAAGAAGAAGGAGTATGGCATGGCATGTGCCAGCAGCACACTACCACATATCTTACTGAAATAACATTAGAAATTATATCTTATACCTTAAATCTTTTTTCAAGAAAAATAGTAAAGCTGCATTTGGAAAATGTAAGTTTTCTTTCCATTTAAATTTTTTTTTAAAAATTGGTTTAATTCTAGCAAAATCATGTAACTGGTTAACACCTACCACATCAGAAAATCAGGTCTGGATGTCTGATTTTCATCCAGAATGACGGGAAAGAACAAAAACATACATCAGTATACATAGCAAATGAAACTACTTCCTAAGGTCAAAAATAAAATGGAAATAAAGAAACTAGAAGATTTGTAATGAAAAACATAGATATCAAACTTATAGAAGAGAAAATATTGACCATGCTGACCAAAGAAAACTCAAGAAACAGATATCATAAGTAGAAAGAATACAGAAAAACAGACTGAATACCTCAGTAATAATAGTTACAATAGAAGGGTGAGAAATACAAACACAAATCAATTTCAATTATAGGATAACACCCACAGAGACATACATACCCAGAGGCATCAATGCTCAAACTCTCAAAGGTTTTGACCAACTAAAAAACCTGCAGGAAAAACCTCATATGTAGAAACTGTGCAGGATGGAATCTTATAACCAATGCAGTAAGACCAAAGAAGACAAGAATTCTGAAGATGTAAACAGGAATAGAAAGTGCACAAACTGCTGTGAAAACCCACGTTTCTAACTCCTAGGATGCCCATCATACCAAGCAGCCAAATTAGCAATCAGGCATGCAGCTGAAACAAATATACCATATAAAATGGCATTTCGGCAGCATGAAACAATAAGAAAATACCAAAAAACACAAGAATACAATAACTACAGGCAAATAACAAAACTATCAAAAGTTAAAGAAAATCAAAGAATCAATGCTCAAGTATGAGGAGGAATAAAAAAACAAACAAATGTAACTGGATAAAAAACAAAAATGAATAAGGAAATACAATTTTACAAGACGTCATAAAGGCCTAGTGAGAAATAATAAAAGATGCTTGCCAAACTAGTTGAACATGAAAAAAAAAAGAAAATGAAGAAATACTGAAGAAGATCAAAATAGAAAAAGAAATCATAATCTAAACTAAGGAAAGAAAAACCAATATTCCACTACAACAATAAATAAGGGTAGCTTTCCATTCTGAAACAGGAGTAAATTTATTTATTTAAAGTTAGAAGAAAAACATAGTTCATGAGAATATTGATACAGATGCAAACAATCTCACATACAAAATACTAAAATGTTGCTGCCAAACATATACCATACTCAAATATGCCATCACACATAAACAAAAAAAACAACCAAACAAAAACTAAAAAAGAAGAAGTAGATGAGTGGAATAAAACCCAATACCGTGGTAGAGAAACAAATGCTCTGAAAAAATTAAATTAAGAAAACAAGCACTACAGAAATATAGAAGAAAGAGGACTGACAACTTTTAAACAATACAAAAGAATAATAAATAAAAGAAATAAAATAATACTCATTGAAAAAGAAGCTTACTGGACAACGTTCTATGAAACTCTTAATCCATGCATAATTTGCATTATAGATTCATGGAATCAATTAAAACCAATTAAAGGAAATGCAGAGAAAGGGTTCTAATACCAACTATAAAGATTTCTGAACGAGCCAAATCTTCTTCTTCTTCAAGTATCATGCCTAGTGGCGTATGAGATCACACCTCTCTACAACTTCCTGTCTCCAGTACAACTTATCAGTTCTGTTGTTGACCTCCTTCCATGCCATGATGTCACCTTCTAGTATTTGCTCTCTGTGTCTTCCTCTATCTCTTTTTCCTTCAACTTTACCTGTTGTTACAATATATTCCAGCTTTCCTCTTCTCATAACATGCCCAAAAAAAGTGGATTGCTTCTTTCTAACTTGTGAAATGAGGTTTCTTTGTGCACTGGCCTCTTTCAGAACATCCTCATTACTCTTTTTGGCTGTCTATGGTATTTTTAACATTCTTCTGTAAAACCACATCATTGACAAAGAAACGATGCATACAAAATTCTTCATTTTATAGAATGCTGTTTTTGCCTGAGATATTCTGCTCTTCACTTCTGAGATGCATCTTCCATCTGTTGTTATTTGTGCCCAGGTATTTGAAACTATTTTTAAAATGTTCCATTTACTTTGAAAGTGTATTCTGTGGAAGCCCTTTTCTTTGAGATGACCATTACTTCTGTTCTTTTGCTATTAATGCTGAGACCTTTATTTTCACTTTCTATTACTATTGTATCAACCATTTCCTGCAGCTCCTTTTCATTTTTTGCTATTAAGACTGTATCATCAGCATATCTCAAGTTGTTTATATTATGTCCGCCAAACGATATTCCAGGCATGTCCTCTAGGGATCTCATTATATTTTCACTGTACATATTGAACAGATCTGGTGACAGATAAGCTAAACGAATATGACATCTTAAGCTATAAAATTAAAAAATACTTTAAAATAGCATAGAAACAATCACTTCTTTATATAGAATGCAGAAAAAATAACTAAGGCATGGAAAATAGCAGCAGTTTTACCAATTCTAAAATGAGATAAGGATGTACATAATGAGAGTAGCTACAGACCAGTAATACTGACACACCAAGTGAGGAACAACTTATACAGCCCAATCCAATCCAGTTTCAGGAAAAACAGAGCACATTGTACCTATTTATCAGACCAAAAGTATGGCTGCTATAGACAATATTCAATATAATGGTTAATGACATAGGAAAAGGATGAGCTATTGAAGTAAAACAGATTTATACTTTTTCTTTATAGACTACATGAAGACATTTGACAGGATGCAACATATAAAAATGTTAGATAGTGTAAACGTCAATGGCAAAGATCTAAGAACAATTTTAAAAACTTGTATTGGCAACAAACTGCAGCTATAAGAATTGGCAACCAAAAAGAAAAGTTTCAGCTGATAAAACAGAGTGTTAAGCACAGATGTGCACTCTCACCTGATCTGTATAATAAAAATATAATGAGATCCATAGAGGATATGTCAGGAATATTACTTGGTAGACATAATGTAAACACCATTCATACAGTCTTAATAGCAAAATGTGAAAAAAAAGAGTTCCAGGAAATGATTTATACAATAGTGACAAAGTGAAAATAAAGGGCTTAACCCAGATAGACTGAAGTTATGATATGATGACCTCAAAGAAAAAAACTCCAGAAGTTCCAGCATCAAAACGAAGTCAATAGATTCAAATACATGAGCATGTTAATGACTTCATATAGATGATACATCTCCTAAGTGAAGAACAGTCTAGCCCTAGCAAAAGCCATTCCAAAAAATGAAAAGTATTGTATGAAAAATAATCTTTGTCAGTGGACGGAAGAAAGACATTTCTTTATGGCTTTGTAGAGCTAATCCTGTCATATGGATATGAGTTATGGATAGTCAGTAAACAAGCAAGAAAATCTGTGGAGGCCACAGAATTTATCAAACTGTGATAAATAGTTTGAGGCATATATTTCCTGTCATCCAGATTGCTGAATCTTCTGCAAATTGTGACAGCTTTTTGTTTTACCTCTGCCACAGGTATTGGGGGATCCTTCAGTTTTCTTGAATATTTAATTCTGCTCTGTGATCATCAGAAATCCTTTATGTATTCTGTCCATCCTTCTATATTCTCTTAACCAACTAATACTCTTTCTTCTTTTGCCTTTAGCAACCAGTGGTTGTTTGCGAACTTCTGCCTTTAACATTTGTATTTGTTTGAACAAAGATTTTGTGTCTTTTCTGTGCTTCACTGAGCTTACTGCACCACTGGATTAGTGATACTTCTTTTGCTGCTTTACATCTGTTTATTATTAATCTTCCATATTCTTCTATGTCTTGCTTCCTTTTTCTTCTTGTTCATCAATGTTAAAACCTCGCCTGTTATCAATTTCTTGTTTCCAGTCCTGCTTATTGCTGTTATAATTTATTATGATCTTTTTTGTATGAAATTCTTTAGTATTTCCCATTGTTTATCTGTACTCTGTATTTTTTCAAAGGTATAATATTTATTCTTTTATTCTAATGTTACTTTTTTCACTCATTTCCATAGCTGTGAGGACCTTAGTTTTCCTATTACTGGAACAACATTGCTGCTGTAGTCTGCTCCTGGTGTCGTTTTCATAGACATCAAACTGTTTCTACATCTCTTGTTTATCGGCATGCAGCAATTTGGTTATGAATATTGTTTACTGAGCTTTTCCACTTGAAAGGTATCTAGGATCTTGTCTAAACCAGATGTTTCCTATTACCATATCATATGTTCCTGCCCACTATATCAGCATGTCACCTCTTTCAAGTCATTTCTTTCTCCATTGCCATAATCACTGATCACACCTTTCACTACTTCATTACAAACTTTTGTATTTACGTCTTCAAGTACAGTACTTTAGTTGTCTCAAGAGATTAGCCATGTTAAGTATTGTAGACTGAGTTAATTTCATCTTCTGTACTGTTGATGCATATTTTTATATAAAATTAATACCAAGGGGTCTGCCATTCACTTTAACTAAGAGGGCTTGATTTTATATGGTTCAAAATTGCTTTATCTTCTTGCTATTTTTGATCCTAAAATTATGCCCTATGCTCTTTCATGTTTATTTCCTCTGGTATAACTTATTTTGTGGTTGTCAGAATATACTTCACCTTCTCTGGTACATCCCATTTCAAATAATCCTAATACGTTTACATTCATTCTTTTCTATTTCCTTCCTGATGCTATCCTGCATAAGTGTCATGATGTCCAAAGTTTCTATGGTCAAGGTATCTTTAATTTTGTCTACAGCAGCTTGATGGCACTTGTGTATCACCTGTAGTGCATGATGCTCCTTACTGGACATGTTATTTCCTCTGGAACCCCCATTAATGTTATTATCTTTTCTATGGAAACCAAGAGCCAGGGATCCAGACCTCCAGGATGACCCAGAGTTTACTAGAAAGACAACATTAGACAATCTCTAAAGGACCGAGGACTAGACTGGAACCAGGTCAGGAAGAAGACAGCTGATAGATAGTATGGCGCTCTCTCTGGGAAATCTCAACACCCCAGGGTAGAATAAGAACGACTAAATAAGTAAGTATCTTTTCTATGGAAGTTGCTTTGATTCAAGACTGTACAAAGGACATTGCTACTGTGATTTTCCCACGACTTCCATTAACCAATGGAACCAGTGTACAGAAATTTATACAGATAAATGCCCCCAAAAACTACCCAACTGCACCCTACGTGACAGCCACCTGCTTTAGTCAATGGCTGCTTATTCAGTATTCATAGCTAACCTCTTTATCTAGATGCCATTCAACCATCTGGTTTGTGGACCCAGTAGAAGAACAGGCTTATACCCCATGGAACCACCATATTCTGAACTATAAACTCAGTCTTAGCACTCTGAAGTAATCATGCAACAAAATTCATATTATGCTAACTAAATTTGAAAGATTCAAAATGAATGAATCAAATGACATAATTCAAAACTTTATATCTTTGATAGCTGAATGTATTAACAATTTTAAATCTTTATTACAGATAAACAAACCTAAAAGCAAGATCAACAATCTAAGCATTCAACCAACTCTATGTCACAGTCATAAAAGTGAGCACCTCAGCCAGTAAACTAACATGTTCAGCATTAAGCAAACAAAATCAGCAAGCATTACCTAAAATTGCTATTTCAGAATACTTAGGAGACAGAAAAATGATTATTCAAAACCAGTGAAGATATTAATGTAGCTTATGAGGTTTTCAAAAGGAAAGCAGTCCGAATATTTACATTTAAAAACATCAATTTTTTTCTCGTTCAGGTAATACAGAGATAACTAAAACTAAGTAGTGAGCAAGATGATTGACTTCTCTAACAAAAATGCGATGGCAGTGGGGGGATAAACTGCCTTCTTTACTATTAATAAAAGTTTGGAACAAACTAGGTCATCCTGATTACAATGCACCCAGGAATAAAATATTACAATTATTTTACGCAAACTCTCTCTTTAGATGTTGAAATAATGTTATAGTGAAAATTTTGGAATTTTGCTTATAATATAAAAACATGGGAGCTGATATCATAAGGGACGATAAGTTTTATGAACAACAACTCAAGGCATATGGATTAGATAGCATTTCTGTCATGCCTTAATTGTGGAGTCTACTGCAAACGTTGGCACAAAAAGCTGAGGACAAAACTATCGTAATTCTACTAGCATCTCAGTGTCAAAATAATGACATTTAAGTGGCTAAAAAACAGGTTGATGTACCTAGGGTTTGAGGGGGCTATCATTACTCAACTTACTGTGGATGAGCATGGAATAGAGCAATTTGAATTTTCATTAGTTGCTTGTACATGT
Source organism: Oreohelix idahoensis (assembly GCA_024509875.1). Lineage (NCBI taxonomy): Eukaryota > Metazoa > Mollusca > Gastropoda > Stylommatophora > Oreohelicidae > Oreohelix > Oreohelix idahoensis. The sequence continues at coordinate 126,215 of JAMPIV010004120.1, read as the reverse complement.
TTAAGTTCCTAGAAGACCCGTGGTTGATTGCTGCAGTTGGAGAAGTAACAATGTGTGACAAATTAATGCTGATATTGTAATTAATTGCTGGTGAAGGAAAGGTGGATGAAAAGTAATATTCTGTAATAAGATTGGGAAATATCTGACAAACTGTAATGATAGCTGTGAAAAGGTGGACTCCAAGATGACCAGCTGCTTGGCATAAACTTGAGTACCGTATTTTTAGTTCAAAAGTTAAAATAAAAACACTAATCTAGACATGTGAATTATTCTGTTGAAACTTATCTCCACCCTGAGCATATAACTTATCCACTGTACTCTACATTGATTAAATTTTATATCTAGTGAGATGGCACTCACTGTATATGTTAGTGATTTCCAAACTTTTCAGATCAATGTCTTCATCTAAAAGAACATTATTAACTAATCTCTCATCAAGCTAAGTTACAAACTGTCCTTATTTTGCATACTTTTCTGTATTTGAAAGATGAAAGCACTATATCATGTTCACAAGAAACAGGATCCAAAAAATCATGTATTTACTAATTCTGTGCCAGGAATGATAAACATGGACCATACTGTTCAACTATGAACAACATTTTCTAGTGCCTCTGGTATGTGATATTACTTGGCACTTATTGGCAACAGGGAAATTTCAACCCTTTTGCCTGGGTTACTACTGTAACATATTGAACTGAGTGTTTTCTGAATTTAGGTGTAATGGAGTTGGTTTCCTGTTAGTGTGCACTTGTTTGAATCTAATTAATGTAACACTCTGTTGCAGATTAACTGTCTAATTCCTCGTTCTTAAACAAGGGGGTGTTTCCTCTTTAGGAAAAAAGTAGCATTACGTGTGCCAGAAAACAAAATGAGAGAAGTTCACATAGCTCACGTGTATTGCAAATGACCATTTAAGTGGACAAACTAAACAAATACTACACAGACACGCTGAAAATTGTGAATGAATATAAATGAAGCCTCACTTCTTCTCATCATTAACACTTATCTGTCTGTTTTAAATTCGGTTATGTTTCATGTGTCTCATTCCCTGATGAAGGCCTAAATGACACGATAGTTGTTTTTATTTAATCTTTTTACATAAATCTCTTTCTTGTGTAATACATCATGATTTTTCTGCAGTTAATGTAGTAACCCTTTTATTTTTTTCTAAACTTAATAAATCTGACACAGATAATAGTATCAATTATCATAAAGCTGCAAAGAATTCTTTTTATGTGGTAACATAATGAAAACCTTTTGTTAAAAAAGCTATGGATGAAAAAAGATGACTTATCTATAAACAATGAAAAATAATATTACAGTTGATATTACTGTTATATAATATTAATTGTATATACCTTACTGCCTAGTACAACTGCAAAAATTGCTATTAATTATTTGATTAAATTTGAGTCACATGATGTAAGGCATCAGAGACCTGTTATATTGTAGATTTGAAAGCCTGGCAACTCAATTCTCAGCCCCTTTCTTATTACCCCATGAAAAGTAATGCAATTAAAATCTAAAATGCACATTTACAAGATTAAACAAAATACAGCAGCATCACAGAGAATTTGTAAATAGTATATCTGACATCAGTACACCGAACTTTATAGTTTTTTTTAATGAAGAAAATACAAAATGAAATAAAAGATGAAAAAGCATATAATCCGAGATAAGATTATCATCACTTTCTTTCAGATCCATGTCAAGTACAAACTTTCAACATATACATTTCAAGTCCTGTGTCATTTATTCAAGGTCTTCCAAAGTCTTTCTTATCTCTTTCAAGCCTACCTCCAGTTCTCTTCTCCATGTGCTCTTTGCTCTCCCTCTATTTTGATTACCCTGGGAATTCCAGAGCAGGGATTGCCTTGTAATGCTATCAGCAGGTTTTATCAATACATATCTATCCAATGCCAGCATCTTCTCTTCACATCCTGTTCCAATGGTATTTGTTGGGTTTTTTTTCCCATCAGTTCCACATTAGCAGTCTTGTCATATTTCAATCCTTCTATTCTGTGGAAGCACCCATTTATGAAATTCTTATCTTTTAGTTGTCATGTTTATTATTGTCCATGTTTCAGAGCTATACAAGAGGACTGACTTGACATGTAAGTTGATGATTCTTACTTTTGTGTTGGACTTCTTCTTCTTCTTCTTCGTTCATCCTGAAAAGGACGTTGGTTGTGTTGAGTCTGTTTACAGTGAAGCTGCAATATTTGCACCTTTCGACCAACACATCCGACTTCAGCACGGCATTTTTGGGACCGGGTTAGCCTTCCCTCTTCGATCCCTACTCATTCAGCCAGACTGCAGTGATGCACCCTGTTTCCAGGACCACCAGTGTTGGACTTGATTTCTTTCATTTTACACGTTTCTCAATGCTAGGAAAGCTGAATCTTCCTTTTGTATTCTTACTGTGATATTACGCGTATTATCTGTTCCTCCAACACTGCCTATACTGCTGCTAAGATATGTGTGTGATTCCAGATCTTATACGTGTTTATCTCCTAGTACAATCTTCTTCTGTGATGTCACTTATGTGTCATATCACAGGGTTACGAACTTCAGAGACATTTTAGTTCACAGCCACTTGATGATTAGTAGCCCTAAATATATTTGTCACAGATGTTTTACTTGCCCATTTGTGTTACAAAACACAAAGTTTAATTTCTAAAAGAAGCCATCTTTTTTATTAGAGAGGCCTTTACATGTCAATCCTGGAATTTCATCTATGCCAGTATCTGTAAAAGTTGTTGTACTACTCATGCTGGGGAAATAAGCAGGCACTTATCAGACAGATCTAGAGAACACTTAACAGGCATTTATCAGACAGATCTAGAGAACACTTAACAGGCATTCTCACAGGATTAATAAATCTTTAGCTGCCCATTTTAATGGTCCTGATCATTATGGAACTTCAGATATCCAAGTCACAACTATCCCCTTATGCAATCCTGAAGACAGAACTTGATTTTCTTTGGACTTTTGCCTGATTTTAAAAAAAAATGGGTTGTGTTGCCCCTTATGGTATGAATGCCCAGTAACATGTAATTTAATTTCTGGCCTCAGTTAACTGTTGTCTTATTTATGACTTCTACCTTTATTTTGTTATTTTCTGTTTTCATATTTTCCTGCTCTAGCTTGCCTGTTTCATATTGGCCTTGGATACCCTTCCAGTCATCCTATCAATAGTGACGCTGGGGCATTTCATAGCTTGTTCACTCCATCACTGGATTTCTATATTATACTACCCACACTTTTGTTTTATTGTATTTGCTATTCGTTGCTTTACTTTATTTTGTTACTGTAGTTAATTTATTTCTTGTTCATATATTTATTTGTTTATCTATTATTTTTCTATGTGTTTTCTATGCCCTTTGCTGTTTATTCCTAACCTTTCTATATTTATTGTCCTTCTTTCCTAATTGTAACCTGAGGCTGACAAAGGGCCTACCGGAAACCTCTGGTAGTGCAGTGGCAGGAAACTCAGGAACAGGGATGAACTACTTTAGAAATACTGAGCTCTCTAAAGATCTACCTTTTTAAACTCATATCTGTTTTCAGGTTTTAGGGTTTTTGGAATAAATGGAATAAGATGGCTGCATACTGCTCCACCTATGTCCCAGTCTTGACGTATGGATGTGAGTCATGGGCAATGACTACAACCCACAAAAGCCAGATCCAAACCTCAGAAATGAGGTATCTGAGGAAGGTGGTTGAAGTAACAAGAAGAGACATGGTCCGCAACCAGACAATACGTCAAGGCCTAAAATCCCACCCCCTGCAGACCCAAGTAGAACAGTCCCAACTAAGATGGTTTGGCCATGTCTGCAGAATGGGAGAAGATCGGCTACCACGACAAGCATGGGAAACAAAGACCCAGGGATCCAGACCCCCAGGATGACCCAGAGTCCGCTGGGAGGACAACATTAGACAATCTTTGAAGGACCAAGGACTAGAATGGAACCAGGCCAGGAGGAAGACAGCCGATAGGATAGTCTGGCGCTATCTCTTCCAAACCTCTACACGTCACGGTAGAAGAGGAATGACTAAGTAAGTAAGGAAGGAAGGAATAAGTACAGCTTACATGTAATTTTTATCTCTGCTGGATGATATGCTTCCTGTAACTCCATTGACAGAGAGGTGGAAAATTCAAACTAAATGGTATTTTACTGAATGTTATCTTCACTTCAAAGAAAAGATAACTCCTCCTATCTAAAGCAGTTCATGAATAAAGTGAATTTTAGTCAGCTAGCTCACATGTTTTCACTGGGAACGTGGAAAAAGTACCTCTTATCATGGGGTTACCACTCTTTTAAATGCTAGCTTAAAATTCTTTCTTTTTTTTCCCCTTCTCCATCACACAATAATCTACCAGATCATCCCCTGCTGGTAGATTGTAATCAGCCAGTTAACGATCCCGTTATAGTGTATTGTTCATTTGCAAATCTGACATCTATTCCATTTTTTCATTTTAACTTTTTATTATCAGTTTTGTAGTTCCCCCCCTTTTTTTACTTTACACATATTCCATCAGATCGACAGCTATACTGATTATTAATATGCTCTTTGTTAAAAAAATGTATGGAGGGTACAAATGACAAACCTGATAGCTGTCACCACCAAAACTTGATGGGTGTCCAGAAAAACTGCTAAATCTAGATTCCTCCAGCTCGTCAAGGATTGGTGGCAATAAAGGTGAATTAAAAAATGTGATGTCATCCTAGATATTAGTAAAAACAAAGCAAGGCATGGATGGGCAATTGTGGGAAAAGATAATTCAGAAAGCTGCATTTTTAAAAAAAAGATTAACATCTTAAAAAATAGCAATAAAAATATGCTGTCAAATCTTATACTACAACCTATATCTAAATCTAGAAGTATGGTTCTCTATTCTGAGCATTCCCATATTTTTTCAAAGAAACCAGCTCTGAACAAACCTACAATGAACAAATCAATAACTACATGTTACAATATGAACAAATCAATAACTACGTTACAGTATACTAACAGACAGGATCTCAGCCTGTTTTTCCCTCATCCAAGATATAAAGCTAGAATTTTATAAATCTTCATTAACTCTTTGACTCCGGAACAATGCTCAGAGCATTGCAAAATTGTAACTGCCGTGCCACTGTAACGTTCGGAGCTTTATTTTTAGTTTATCACAAATAAACCCCAAACATCGTCCATTTAATGCTGTTCGTATTTTAAAACTCGTAGAATGACTTCCGCTACTATTTAAATAAAGCAGCACATGTGCGTGTTTTGATGTTATTATCATAATTTGTGTGACGATTTGCGTATTTGCATTTTTCGTTGTTATTGCTACAGAAATATGTCACAATTTATATTTACATTTTCTAAAAGTTTTTATATGATGTTATTCTTCTTTATTTGTTTGAAAATTACGTAATGCAATATTGCATAATTTATTTTATTCTGATAAGGGACCACAGTAAAACCTGGTGTGAATAACACCAAATGTACTAACTGTGGCCATAATCAATGTTTTTTTTAACTTTGTAAATGTATTACCTTGATTTTTGAAGACTAAAAAGAAAGTTTTATTGTCTACAACAGTAATCTGTCGTTGGTAAGCTTGTATTCTACAGTTAACTTTTTAGTGTTTTTCAATTTTATATGCAAAATGTTTTAAGTATACTGAATGTACTTGTGTTAATACTACCACAGACACTATATATTACAATTGTCTATCTATTTCCCTACAGTTTGGTATACAATAAGTACATGTTCACAGAAAAGATTGACATAGAATTTACACTAAAAGATAGTACACTTCACCATTTAGAATTCTTCAAAAAATAATTACGGCACAGGATGGAAAATAATAACGGAGTCAAAGAGTTAAGAAGTTTTTTTTTCCCATCTATCAGTAGGTCATTAACATTATCTAAAATAATTTAGAACACTCATTTTAACATAATGAACATTGTACTAAACTTGCTACAGAACAGGAATTAAATTACCTTGTAATATTCAGATGCAATCAATTATCTTAATTTAACTTTGTGTCAGTTATAGTTAGCTTTTATGATACTAAAAAACTGTAATTGATTTTTCATATTAACACTTAAAATTCAAGTGTATAAAATTTCAATATGTGAAATATGATAGGCTATATGAGAAAAGAAGCCAATAATTAAAGAAGAGATTAAAAAAACCGTAATATAGGAAAAATTCTGAAACTCACTTTCCTAATGGGGTTAGCTGTATTTGTTGCACGGTTCCATTCTTTCTCTACTTCACCATGCCTTATTCCAAAGTCTTCCTGTGAACCTAAAAATTGAACAATTAGCTTTAAGCAATTTATTTTCTTTATTGTGTTCCTGATAAACTTATGCTAGGACTTTAATTTACATTTTCTTTCCACATATACAGTGATATATCATGAGGCGAACACTTTTTTGTTCTTGCAAGAGGTACATTGCATGAGCCAGAATCCTACCCTTGCCTGAATAGTTTCTGAGGGCCTCTGAGGAAACAAACAAAAAATTAGAACTGCTGCTACCTCAGGTATGCCATTAAAGACAACTAACATGATCTTGTGCAAGGGGCTGGCAACCACATAATGTTAAATAAATTGTTAAGAAACCCCTGCTGCAGGAAGATGTCCTTTTATACAGACTTCTGGCTGAAGTGGTGGCTCCATGCTTCATAAAGAGCAAAATAAAGGAAATAAATGAAAAACCTGTCAGAGTGTTACTGGATGTGAAAACACTTCTTCGCATAGAAATTTGTATATTTAACAGCAGGGCAGGTGATGATTATAAAGACTATGAAGTTTTGTGTGATTTTGTATACATTTTTTGTTTGTCCTCATGGAAATAACCACTGTTTGTGGTGTAGCTTCTTTGTGGTTGTTTTTGTTGTCCATATTTCAGAGCCATACAACAGGACTGACTTAACATTTGAGTTGAAGATTCTATTTTTGTATTGGACCCAATTTCTCTTGATCTCTATACATTTCCTAATGCAATGCTTTCTGTATTCTTATTCTGATACAACTGTCTGTCCTCCAACTTTGTCTATATTGCTACCACGATATATCTGTGACCCTACATCTTGTAGGGTGTTTCTTCAGCGCAATTTTGTTATCATTTCCTGCATTTATTCTCATAATCTTTGTTGTTTTTTACCCTGTGTATTTTCACACCTTAAAGCTGTGAGTTCTCACCAAATATTTTTATTCTGAATATATGGCTGGATAAATAACTTACCACTGGCAGACGTTTTCTGCTGTCTCTCCAATTCTTCAAGTATTTCAGATATGGATGATGCTGGACGCTGTTTACGCGAATTATAGATTGGATTTATGAACTCCTTGTCATCATCCATCAGAGGCTTTTGAATATGCAGAAACATGAAGTAAACAGAACAAAATTAGGACCATGATAAATGCATACAAGCATAAAGTAAAACTAACAATCTAACATAGAGATTAAATCAGGTTAAATCAAGAATTGAGTTAATTACTTCTTCAGCCAGTAATTAAATCAATCACTACTCAAACCGTTCATTAAATCAATTACTTCAATTATTAAATCAATTATATGTACAACTATTAATTAAATCAATTTTATCTCACAACTATATATTAAATCAGTAATTTATACAGTCATCAGTTCACTGTGGTCAGCTTCAATATCTAAAACCAACTTTCCAGACAAAGATAATATTCCTCATCAGTATTATCTATCACATCATGCTTACATAACTTCCTTGACTGTGTCTGTTCCGCAAGAGATCAGGTGGCAAAGTATTAGCCTTGGGTTCTGTAAAAATAATTATGTTAAAAATTAAAAGCATTCCTCAAACTACACTTGCTTCTTGAACTAACTGACAAAGCATGACAATTCACATGCATGATGCAACTTATTCATTCAAAGACCAGAGAATAACAAATAACATGTAATGGCAACAAACAGCAACAACAAGAACTGGAAACCAGAGGGGAAGGTTCCAACAAACAAAACATGGTGCCAGGCAAGGGTGTACACTATCATCTTTTTTATCTACAGTGAAAATATAAAGAGATAATGTTTAAGAATATGCTAGGAATATCAGTGGACAGGCACAATATAAAAAAAACAGGCTATGCTGATGATACAGTCTTATCAGAAAAAAGGTGAAAAAAAGAGTTACTGATTTGATGGGGACAAAAGGTACAAAAAAAAGGTCATAGCTTAAATATTATAAAGACAGAAGTAATGATCATCTCAAAGAAACAGAACCCTCTGGTGTGCAGCTGAAAAGAAAATGAGACAGTTCTGAAAAAAAAAATCTATCAAAGGGAAGATGCATCTCTGAAAAAAAGAACACAAAAGCCTAAGCAAAAACAGCATTCCACAAAATGAAAAGTATCACCACAATAACAACATAAATATTCTTCATTCTTTCTATTTCTTTTTTACTATAACAGCGTAGTTTGCCAGGTTAAAAATTAAAAGCATATATACAAAGGAATTACACAATTATGAAGGAGAGAACAACATAGTTTAATGAATCAAATTTTTAGAATATAATAATAATAATAATAAATTCTTTAAGCACCAAACACGGCGCATAGGCAGAAACCAGTGCTCTCCAGGTTGTACGTTGTGACGCCACTCCTCTTAGCTCTTGCACATTGTTTAATCCCAACGTTCTTCCTTCTCTTATTATTGTTCTTCTGAGTGTTTCTTTTGGTCTTCCTTTTTTCCTCTTACCCTCAGGAACCCAAGTGAGTGCCTGCAATGGTATTCTGTTGTTTTGCATTCGTAGGACATGACCGATATATGACCATCGTCTTTTCCTTATATAGTTGGAGACATATTTCTGCCTAGAGTCTTCTCTTATTTGTCGATTAGTCTTGAATTCTTTCCAACTGATGTTCATGAGTTTTCTAAGACATTTGTTCTCGAATGTATTCAGCTTGTTCTCCAATGATTTTGTTATTTTCCAACTCTCACAGCCATATGTTAACACTGAGATAACATGTGAATTAAACAGACGAAGCTTGGTATGTATATTCAATGATCATAATTTCCAAATGTTAGATAATCTATTGAAGGCGCTAGCTGCCAAAGCAATTCTAGTATGAATTTCTCTTGTTGTGTCACCATCCTGAGTCATTTTACTGCCTAAATTCAACTTTCTGTAGTTTTTCCCCGTTCAGGATGATATCAAATTTGATTACTGATACCATAACCCGAAGGCTTCCTTTTTTAAAAAATTCTTTTGCTTGCACTCTGAGGGATTACTAGTACAGTTTACTTTCATTTTCCGCTTTAAAGCATGAACTTTGACCTTCTGTACTGTCATGCTGTATTTCTTTATATTTCTTCACCCTCATAATCCATCCTCTACAGACTTTCTTATGTTTGTGGTCAGTTCCATTACGAATTTACATGCCTGGACTGCTAGCTGATCAGGTTTCATTCTCACGGATGTTCAGCCCATCCTATGCTTTGATTTTCAGCTTATCCCTTTACTGGTCTTACTCGTGTAGTTCCTGGTGGTCTCTGATGAGACACAGAAAGAACAGGACTACTTTCTCCCTCAGGCATGTTGTAAGAGCCTACTGATAAACAGTTGATGGCAACCTCATCAAGTGGCAACCTCATCAAGTAACACAAACTGCTACAGAGATCACTGCTAAAAGAGTGCATGAATTCTTTGGAGCAGGCTTGTTTTGCAAGGGCACCAGCTGTAATGGTGACTTTATGCTCCATAGGAAGCACAAAAGGAAAAGAAAGAAAGAAGATTATTTATGCTGTTATGTCTCAACACTGGGAACCTATTTCATATGAAAATTGTTTTTTCTTGAAGTAAATGAAATCTTATTACAGGTTGCATATGCGTAAGGATCCCGCATTCTATTTTCCTCTGAGTCCAAAAACTTTTCTCATCCATAAATCTGATGATTCAAACCTTATTTATAGCCATCTATTTTAATACACACCTCAGCTTTGTTGGATAATACAAACATACAACTGCTGATGATTCTTTTTTTCCATGTTCAGGAGTATGTGAGTTAGTTCATATCTTCCTTAAAAACCAGTCAGAAATGAATTGATACAACTTATTTTGATCACATGTGTTTTGTAATACGTGTTAAGTTATTAATCATCATCAGTTATCATGCCCAGTAATGAGCTTTATTTAGGCTACTGCTTCCAGAACCTATCACTGTTGTAAACTGAAGTCTCCCAAGATGATTCCTGACTAATTTTTGTTTACTTACAGAGTGAAGTAAAAAGAATGAAACTTACCTCTAGGACCCAATATAGCAGAGATCATGCTAAACTCGTCTAACTTGGCCAAATGGTCTGCTGGTACTGAACTACTGCTGATATTACCAGGCGGTCGTGGTCTAGCTGCAGAGTGCGGAAGTGTATGGGAGGAGAAAGGGACAGAGTTTGCATGAAGAGACGAGTTAGTGTGATTAAGAGGTTGCTTCAGTTCCATATCAACCTCCTTTTCCTTCTTGACTAGGCTGTCCCCACGTTGCTTTCGTTTCCACACCATTACCAGGATGATACACAGACTTATCATGAGAAAGACAGCTATCACAGACACCACAATTACTGGAAAAAAAAATGATTAAGCTAAGAAATAAGCAATGATAGTTATCAAACTGAGAACATTATCAGGCATTCAAATAAGTAAATAAACAAGCAAACAATGATTTTTGAGCTGTAAAAATTACTAATAAATAAATTACTGAACTACTACCAAACCACACAACTGTTTTTGAAGCTGCATATTTGTTATACAGTGTATAACACTTATGTCTTAATATTTTTTATTTTATACGTGAAATTTGTATACTAGACAACTAAATTGTATACTTTATTGGTTTTATTAAGACAGACTGATAGTTTTAGAATGTGGTTTGTTTTATAAACCTGAGGGGCATTAAGTTACTTATGAAATGATCCACATGTTACCCAACTGGCATAAAATATGTTTTATTAAGTCATATATGATGATTAATATATTGGGCACTGGGCCTTAAGGGGTTAAGATTGACATATTGAAAGGTTAGTTCTGAACTCCACTCCAAACACATATCTATCACACTGACAGTTCTGTAAGTTTTAATGTTTATTTATGAGGTAATGTATCATAAAATGCTAAACGCCTCGTGGAGTTCTCAGGGATCTCTCAAGAGATAAAGAATGAATAAGACTACCGCAACCTCATTCACGTCATACGAGGTGACCAATATGAGGTTGTTCATGGAGCTGACAACCTCATTCACGTCATACGAGGTGACCAATATGAGGTTGTTCATGGAGCTGACAACCTCATTCACGTCATACGAGGTGACCAATATGAGGTTGTTCATGGAGCTGACAACCTCATTCACGTCATACGAGGTGACCAATATGAGGTTGTTCATGGAGCTGACAACCTCATTCACATCATACGAGGTGACCAATATGAGGTTGTGCATGGAGCTGACAACCTCATTCACGTCATATGAGGTGACCAATATGAGGTTGTTCATGGAGCTGACAACCTCATTCATGTCATACAAGGTGACCAATATGAGGTTGTTCATGGAGCTGACAACCTCATTCACGTCATACGAGGTGACCAATATGAGGTTGTGCATGGAGCTGACAACCTCATTCACGTCATACGAGGTGACCAATATGAGGTTGTGCATGGAGCTGACAACCTCATTCACATCATACGAGGTGACCAATATGAGGTAGTGCATGGAGCTGACAACCTGATCATGTAAAACAAATTGCAACAGAAACCAATGCTATAAGAGCATGGAAATGCTTGGTGCAGGTTTCCTGCAAGGGGACAAGATACAATTGTAGCTCTATGCTACATAAGGTCAAAAAAGGAAATGATGATGAATGTCGTGATTTGGTCTGTCTTACAACGCGTCATACCGAAAGCCTTACTGTGGGAAACTGTCAGATACAATAGCCAATCAAAACACTCCTTTCGTGGTGTGTATACTGGAACATTTTTATGCTTAACATAGAGGCCCATTTTGTGTAAATGATAGTATGAATTTATTTAATTTCTTAAGGACTAAAGATGTATAGATATTTCAACAACGGTAATGTTACTTTAGAGGTAGGTGCAAAGACTTCCTCAAATAGTAGTTCCTTTAGAAAGAGAAATCGTTTAAAATGACGTCTATACATCAGGGTAGTTCCAAATTTAGTTAGTTAAAGCATGCATAGATTAAAATGCATTTTGCTACCTAAACAATTATTATATACAACGGAAGAGATAAATTCACAGTATAATTCTAGCTTTAAATGATCAAAATCGGCCCAGAATTAAGAAAGATACTGAATATTAAAAATTTTGCTAATTGAACTGAAGGCAAAAATACGCCCCAATTTTAGATTCCTAACACACGGCTGTTTGCGAGCGATCTTTTAGTTATTTCCCCTTTTTCCCCCGACCGCGCTATTTATAGCCCACTTGACAGAGGTCACGTGGTCAGCTTCCTAATGGGAAAACATGTGGCGATGTTTACTTTTGAGAGGGCTTAATTAATGCTTTTAGGCTACTTTTTTATTATAAATACCGGCTTTAATTTTGCGTAAAGCTAGACTAGAAATGTTAGAGTAAATTTTAGAACAAGAACAAACATTTTATCACAATTAGAACAGAAGATATAATAGTCTGAAATAGTGTAAAATTTACGTTTTTTTTACATTTTGTTATGGTTTGTTTATTATGCAATTTTCACTAAATCGGTCACAATCAACATGCATAACAAATTACAGAAATCAAAAGTAGAAAACCTGCAGAAAATGGATATCAAAGATTTGTTTTGGTTTCATGCGTCAAACATTAATTATTGAAAGTTTAAATTGCAAGTCCACATTTATTACCTTAAAATAACACACCCAATTGTCCCCAAAACATGTTTGAATTGCTTTTATGCTACTTTATTATTATAAATACCGGCTTTAATTTTGCGTAAAGCTAGACTAGAAATGTTAGAGTAAATTTTAGAACAAGAACAAACATTTTATCACAATTAGAACAGAAGATATAATAGTCTGAAATAGTGTAAAATTTACGTTTTTTTTTACATTTTGTTATAGTTTGTTTCTAATTCAATTTACACTAAAACGGTCACAATCAACATGCATAACAAATTACAGAAATCAGAAGTAGAAAACCTGCAGAAAATGGATATCAAAGTTTTGTTTTGGTTTCATGCGTCAAACATTAATTATTGAAAGTTTAAATTGCAAGTCCACATTTATTACCTTAAAATAACACACCCAATTGTCCCCAAAACATGTGTGAATTGCTTTTATGCTACTTTATTATTATAAATACCGGCTTTAATTTTGCGTAAAGCTGGACTAGAAATGTTAGAGTAAATTTTAGAACAAGAACAAACATTTTATCACAATTAGAACAGAAGATATAATAGTCTGAAATAGTGTAAAATTTACGGTTTTTTTTTTACATTTTGTTATGGTTTGTTTCTAATTCAATTTACACTAAAACGGTCACAATCAACATGCATAACAAATTACAGAAATCAAAAGTAGAAAACCTGCAGAAAATGGATATCAAAGTTTTGTTTTGGTTTCATGCGTCAAACATTAATTATTGAAAGTTTAAATTGCATGTCCACATTTATAACCTTAAAATAACACACCCAATTGTCTCCAGAACATGAGAGCTAACAATTATCTCAGTCATACATCATGAGTTCTGATCCAGTCTGCGCAATGTTTTTCTAATATGTGCTGTTTATGAATTGTCTTACTAGGGAATAGCTTTCTAAACAAAGACATATAAGTCTCTATTGATGCTGTTATTGATTCTTTACTAATTGGTTTACTGTGTGATATTTTGTTGTGTACTTTCTCAAATGCTTCTTTCAGTGAGTTGAATTGTTCTTGGGCAATAAAAGCTATGTTAGTTATATCTTGTTTGTCTGTAATTTTCAGTGTTTGTGTAATGATTGCTCTTGTAAGATCTTTATAAACTTTTTGTGTGAGATATCTGTGGCAGTGATTCCCTATAAATGTTCTGCTATTATAAGCCTGTTGTATGATTTTGTGTTTGGCTAGTACCTTGTCCATGTGTGAGCAAACTGGACCAGACCTAGTACACAGATCTTGAAACTGAAGTTTGGCCAGCGCATCTTGTGCATTTTCAAGTCTAACTTTAAAATTATCTGTCTCCTCCTTATCCTCACAAAGTTCAATACCTACCTGAAAAATTCAATTTTAGCTCCTAATTCTTCTGCCTATTTCCAGTTCCTACTAAATCTCTTCAAGTTCTTAAAAGTACTAATGTTTGCATGTATCTCTTGCGAATTCTCAAATATCTTTGCGTCTATTGTATCAGCTACCTGTTCTAGAAGTCTGTGGTGTTTCAAAACAATGCCTAATAAAATATGAAGGTAAGGAGGAGCTACATTTTCAATTTCAATCTCTAACATTGGTTTGTGTAAACAATTATGGTAATGTGCCACTTGCCTTTTATTCCCTTTCCCATATTTCATATATCTATTGTAATCTCTTATCAACATGGCCAAACTTCTTGGTTTGCAAGTTGTATGCTCTCTGGATGTCTTTGATGAAAATGTTTGGTTTGTCTGGAGCTCAAGGAATATACCCATGTCTGTGGTGTCTCCAGCAAAACAAGGAAATAATCCCCGAATAAGAAAACAACAACTTGTTTACCATCCCACTCTAAATATTTTAGTGACTCTATCTGAGCTTTCATGCCATTCATAAATATTTCTAAATTATCATATGTATCTCTGACTCTAGCCATTGATAAAAGGATGGTATTAGATTTAGAATTTGGTTTCTCTAAATTTACTACCTGCATTGTAACTTTGAATGAAAGAAGATATACAAACAGTTACTTAGAATTCGCTGGCAGCCGTCGTGTGCACAGGATTGTCTACCAAAGAACACCAATGGAACAGTCCTTATCTCACACACAATAAAAAAAAAATTCATATTATAAATAGAAGATTAACAAGACTTGAAAGATAGATCAAATTATGTGGAAGTAATCTATCTATAGCTTTACATGTTTTCTGACGCTTATATACGTAGCTAAATATCATTATAAATGAATGAAAATGCAAAAACAGATGGTGCTTTACAAAAAGTTATTTTTTTACTACCTTATTTAAGATTTGTGGGTATCAGGAATGCGTTTAAAGGGATTTAAATGCTATAAAATCTGGTGACAATATGCTTGTTCTTGTAATGCCACACTCACAAAACTGACTACCACACATTCTCAAGATATGAAACCAAAAAAAAAAAGTATGTGGAAATAATCTTTAGCTTCCCTTCGAGAAGTCTTTATAATTATAAACTCAAACGAATGGGCCGATTTTTAGATATTAAATTAATAAAAAGATTACTTATTTTATGAATTTCCTTAAATGATGACGCTGTTTTCAAAAGTCTGTAACTCCGTCAAAACTAATTTCAAACAAATAAAAATGCAATCAAAAATAGAACACAGAACAAAGTTATAGTACACAAAAGAATTTTAGCGCTGTGTTTATCCAGAACGAGTGTGTAATGATTTATATTTTACTGATTTTACTCACACATCAGCTGATTTTCCCCGCCAAAAACTTCAATAGTCTTTTACGGTGCACACAAAATTTTATACCCGGTGTCAGAATTCCGGTCACCGAAACTAAAAGAGCGCTCTGGTATAGGGCACAAACAGCCGTGAACACCGCTTTTACCCCATGCCATCCAAGAGGGACGATGCGGTACTATATAAGTCCTTGAACTTGGCTGAATTGAGGCCACAACTTTTTCAAAACCGAGCTGAACAGGCGAAGAGCGGTAAAAAGTGTTACTGCCATTATACTTTGTCGCTGCATCTGACTAGTAGACCTAGATGCCTATTAACAGCCTGTTACAGCTTGTGTGTATTGCCTGAGGGTAAGAAAGAATATATGTATGTATATATTTATGTATTTTTGCTGTCTTTTAATCCAATGGTGTGTTAGGAAGTGTATGGCATGTGTTACAGAACGAGTGTGCTGCCGGTTGAAACGCAGGCATGTGTTGACTTTTAGAGACGAAAGCCAGCATTGTAAAATGTGTAGAATAATTGAGAATGATGGCACAAATACAACTGTAACTTTAATAATGTATCTGAAGGAGGATTTCTTAAAGAAATGACATTTATCAGAAACCTAAGGAAGGATTAACAGGAATTGTTGTAATGAATTGATCAAGATATTACTTAGTACTTTTATACTATACCAAATCATTGTATGGAAGCAGATCATGGACAACTGGATCTAACTTAGGATTTATAAGGAAATTGTAGTCACAGTGAACTGGCTGTGATTGGTAGTGAGGTAAATTGTCCTGTGCATATGTTAGCACAATGTCTGACACTGTTTGTTACGTCCATTGTATGTAAGGACAGAATAGTGCTGGACCATACAGAGGTTGTGATTATTTGTATTCCAGGTTTTATCCTGCAACTACCAAGATTGTACAAGACATCCACTTCGTTGGGACTTTGTGGTGCGATAGTTCTTGAAGTTCATAGAACTGGTTACCCTGTTTTCCCAGCCTGGAGATCCAGACATTGAGTGATCCTGGCTGGAGTTGGATGCATCTCACCCCAACAAGATAAGTTGAATAGAAATTCCACTGGTCAGCCTATTCAGACTCTAACACCAATATAAGAATAATAAAAGATACAAGTCTGCCATCAATGGTACCTATACCTTGCAGCGGTATGGCAGCTTGCGTACCCTGACAATCCCTAGAGCTATGCCAGTGGGAGTTTTACTCCTGGTAGGTTCAACCAAGCTGGACTGGTCTGTGTGGGTAGGGGTCAGACAAAAGCTGGTACCCTGGTCCTCCAGGTTGGGGGTTTTAGCATAGGGCTGACACCCCTGTCTGTGTAAAAAAAACAATGAAGTTACGGAAACAACAATAAATGAACAAACTTTGCTGCGGGATGGACATTCTGAGTCTGTGACTCGTATGACTGTCAGTGGTGAAAGCCGAAAGGAAGCCACTGACATGAAAACGGATGTCCTGACCGCAAAACAGGATACAAGAATAGGTTTTTGGAATGTCAGGACAATGTACGAGACAGGTAAACTAAGACAGGTCACGGCAGAAATGAGAAACTATAGGTTACACATTCTAGGGATAAGCAAGAGCAGATGGACAGGGGCAGGAAAAGTTAAAACAGCAACAGGAGAAACAGTACTTTACTCTGGAAGAGAGGATGGACAGCACAATGAAGGCGTAGCCATTATTCTACAGAAAGGAATAGAAAGGACATTACTGGAATGGAAACCCATCAACAACAGACTGATAAGATTAAGATTGAGAGGGAGATTCACCAACACTACAATAATACAATGCTACGCACCAACGAATGATAGCGATGAGGAGGTCAAGGATGAATTCTATCAACAACTGCAGAAATAAATGGAAGACACACCTAGATATGATCTTGTTATAGTAATGGGAGACCTCAATGCGAAAGTTGGTACACACAATACATATAATGAAAGAACAATGGGGAAATGCGGCAGCGGAACAGCAAACGAAAATGGGGATAAAATAATAAGTTTCTGTAGCATTAACAACCTGGTCATTGGAGGAACACTCTTCCCACATAAAGAAATTCACAAATTAACATGGGAATCACCAAATGGTCGGGACAGAAACCAGATAGACCACATCATGGTTAACGGTAGATGGAGACATGCATTACAAGATGTGAAGGTAAGAAGAGGTGCAGATGTGGGAAGTGATCACCATTTAGTAGTAGCAAAACTGAAAGTGAAACTAAGAAGGGCTGCACCAACTGTAACTACACAGAAAAGGTTTGAAATCAGCAAATTGAAGGACTCCCTTACCAGAAAAGCTTTTGCGGCCGACATAAAGAAACGATATCAATTTGCCAAAAGTCAGGAAAAGACATTGACTGATGATATAGACCAGAATTTCAACACCATTTCAACAATATACAAAGAAAGCAGCAAATCATGCTTGGGATTCCAGGAAAGGAAGAAGCAAGACTGGATAACACCAGAAACATTAAACACCATAACGATGAGAAAGGAAATGAAAAGAAAGAAAACAGAAGCGAAGTCCCCCAGGTTAAAGCAACTATATAGCGAACAGTACAGTCAGCTGGACAAGGAAGTTAAACGCCAAACCCGAGCCAACAAAAGGAATTTCCTAGACGATCTTGCAAGACAGGCAGAGGAGGCAGCACTGAGAAATGAACAAAGCACAATATACAAAATAACTAAATTCATCAGCGGAAAACGAGGTGCAAACAATATTACATTAGTAAGAGATAAGCAAGGTAATCTCATCACGACAGCAGAGGGACAGGAAACAAGATGGGCAGAGCACTTCAGAGAAACTCTGAACAAGGAACCACCAGAGACACAATTGAATGTTCCTGAAGCTGAAAACGATCTAGATGTGAATACAGACATTCCACGCAAAGAAGAAATCATCACAGCAATCAAAGGGTTAAAGAACAGCAAAGCTCCGGGCCATGATAACTTAAATGCAGAGCTATTTAAGACAGACCCTGAGTTAGCAGCAGAACTATTAGAACCACTATTTGCACAAGTCTGGAAAACGGGGACAACACGATCAGAGTGGAACAAAGGAATAATTGTCAAATTGCCCAAGAAGGGAGATCTTGCAGACTGCAATAATTGGAGAGGAATCACTCTTCTCTCAGTTCCCAGCAAAATACTAGGCAAGATAATTATACAGAGAATTTCAAAGGCAGTAGACCACAAACTGAGGAAAGAACAAGCAGGATTTAGAAAGAACAGGAGATGTGTGGATCATATATTCACTCTCAGGAACATTATAGAGCAGTGCTCAGAATGGCAAAGACAGCTTTACATTAATTTTGTTGATTTTGAAAAGGCTTTCGACAGCATACATAGGGACAGTTTATGGAAAATACTGAGGGCTTATGGAATTCCAAGCTGCATAGTGTCAATCATAAAAAGCCTCTATGCCAACTTTACGTGTAGTGTTGGGCAGAGCAACCTAACCTTTGAGGTGAAGACAGGAGTACGACAGGGATGCCCCTTTGTTGAGGATTGTTTCATGCTTACAGACATTTGGATTTGTCGACGATCCGAATGGCTGTATCATGGAACACCTCAAACGAATAGAGATATATCTCCGCGACCGATATCGATGATTGTTGCATGTGTGCAAGCATTTGAGTTTGGCCAACTCGGATTGCTGCACCATGGAACATCGCAATTGAATATATATTAACGACATAGTATGCATATCACTATGCATGACGCGTATGTCTTTATAACGTCATTCGACGTGTGGGCTTCGGCCCCAACGACAGCGTATGGCATGTGTGGCCATTGCCACTTATACTGTGTGGTATAACCACTTGGAAAGTGTTTTTTAATTGTGTTGCTGGGAAGCCAATTGAGCAGTGTATTTCTTGAACCAAACGTAAGTCGTCGTATGAATAACGCAGTTTGCATAATTATGGCAGATTAGCCTGGCGTGGTATGCCAAAGGAACATTACGGTACTAGCAATAGTGTAAGACTAGTATAGATGGATATTGTACAGCTAGCGGCAAGCGTAAGCCTAGTGTAACGGATATTAGACGACTAGCAGTATACGTAAGCCTAGCATAATAAGTGTATTGCAGAACTAGCAGGATAGTTAAGTCTAGTGAAAAAGGCTATTGTATAAACTAGCGACGGGAGTAAGTCTAGTTAGCCTCTGAATTTATGCCAAAGGACATTGGCCGTTAAAAGGAACTGACCTTGAACCAGAACTCTAGATAGAGATTGCGAACATGTGTTTATGAAATAATGAGAACTCTTACAGATCGTACATGAATGTGATGTGACTTTTGTTCCCATGTAGTTGGTGTCTGCTCATGGTATGAAATTACTAATTAAATATTTTGAGTCGTCAAAATCACGGTCTTATCAACTGTCGTATTCGGAGTTGAGTTAAATGCTGTTAATATTCAACTGATCATGACCAGTGATGATTAATGTCTTAACACGCTGCATCTCACACTGCCAATATAATCAATAAGACAAGAGACTAATACAGGTCAGTCAAGGGTCGAATATTTAATATGAAACATGTTCAGCACATAATGTATCACAAGGGTTAAAGCAGACATTATCGATACCAACGAACAGTATTACGGAATCCTACAAAAGTGATAAGAACCCGAGGGACTTTGACTCTATAAACTGAATACGCATATAATAACTTGGTCATCCTCAAATACTAGAAGTCATCGAAGCACCCAGAACATACTGGGGTCCCGAGGCCCGTAACATACTGGTGTCAGAAAGTGTCTGGATTTCGTGAATACTGGACCCCCCCCCCCCCCCCTTCAAGTATCGAAGAAAGTTAAACTGATGATGAACGTTTTGAAGGTAAAATCATTCATTCAAGCCTAACTGGCAACTGAAATGCGCAGGACACAAAGTGACGTCACTACATTGATGCCGTCAACGTTAGCAGACAACATTGCCTGAGAGAATCCGAATTTTCTTCCACCAAAGAGACTGATTCACGCAGATAGAACGGTAATTTTCCACTCAAGAACCTGAACCAGTGGAGAATGTATCTCTTCATCAAATTCATCTGAGGCTGCGACGCAGATCGATTGAAGAAACTACGTTCGAAGACCGAAGCAATACTTTCAAACGGTTCCCTACTGCGAAGGTCAAGGTCTTCAATCAATGGACTTCAGCTGTTGAAAACACGGTTCGGAACTTGGATTAGAATTACACGCACTCATGTATTTCTCAGAGGGACAGCTAAACAGATAAGTTCTTGATTTTACTTGGGCGCTTGAACATTATCATATTGTCCTTGCATTAGCTTTGGTCTACAGTTCATCGTCACTTTGCTTACTTTTGTACTCATCATCTGTGTTTCCCCATTCATGTTTATTCGTATATTCGTATATTCGTCGTGTTTAATATTGACTGGAATTTTCCCAGGAAAACTTCAGTGAATGTTAACTTCTATTAGATTTGCATGCTTATATTCGCTGACTAAGGATCTGATGATTATATTTTTTCTTTCGAGTCAGGATATAAATGTTTCCTCAGTTCGCAATAAAACCATATTTTGTGTACTTAGCAGTTTCGTCAAGTGAATTACGTCCTATTTATTTACGTAACCTAATTTCAGTACTGTTGACAATTGTTGTCGTGTGTGATCTAAAACTTCTTTGTCTACACGTTTCGTTTAAGACGACTTGTCTTGTTATATTTTTGTGATGTAAATTCTTTTCTTTCTTTTACTGATTACTGAGTATAAGTCTCCTTTATTTACTTTATAAGTGTAAATTGTGGTCGTATGACTGAAAAATCATTTCATTGTAACTCATTTGATTGTTTTCACTGTCTTTGTCACATGTTCTCCGAACTTGTTTGTTATTGATTAATATATTCATGTACATATTATAGTGAGTTCTATAGTCCTGGTGTATATTATAGACTATCGAAGGTACTCAGAAACCTATTATCATGTCTACACTACAGGAATTCATTGATATTGGAAAAAGTTATGGAAAATCAGGAGCGGAACTACAAAGTTTTGCAGATACGAAATATGATGAATATTTATCGCGTCTGGAAAGAATGGAACAGCGCGAAATGACTAAACGAGCTGATGAGCTTAGGAGGTTTGAATTAACCCAAGAGAGGGAATTGAAGGAAAAAGAAATATCCATGAAATTGGAATTAGAACGATTGACTTTAGCTCAACAAGAGAAAGACAGAGAACTAGAGAAGGAGAGAATGTCTCAACGAGATAAGGAAATAGCTCAACAAGAAAAAGACAGAGAATTTGAGAAAGATAAAATGGCTCAACGTGATAAAGAATTAGCTCAACAAGAGAAAGACAGACAACTAGAGAAGGAGAAAATGGAATTAAGGAGAATGGAACTTATGCAACTGGATCAAGCCCATCAAAATGCCATGGAGATGGAAACTTTAAAACTTCATGCAGAAAAAGAAAAAGCTTTAGAATTAGCTAAAGTGCAGTCTGAACAGACTAAGACTGCGGCTGGTACAAATATTTTCTATCCTAAGTTAAAAATGCCACATTTTGACCAAACTCGCGATTGTGTTGACTCTTTCATATCTAGATTCATCATCAAGGTCACAGCTCTGAACATACCCAAGGAAAGATGGAGCAGTCTTTTACTTGATTTTTTGACTGGTGACTCACTTAAATGTTTCATGAGTCTTGATGAAAAGAGCAGAAGCGATTTCGATGTCGTAAAAGAGGTATTACTAAGACGTTTCCAGTTAACTGAGTCTGGATTCAGAGATCGTTTTCATGCGGCTAAACCAAGCAAGGATGCAGATTTTGGTGAATTCATTGCATCTATTAAACATTTCCTTAGCAGATGGATTGATCTATCTGGTATAAATAAAACATATGAAGGTGTTATAGATCTCATGCTGCGAGATAAAGTTTTATCCGCATGCAGCACTGAATTAGAAGCATTTTTACAAGAAAGACATCCTAATTCTATCGATGAGTATGAAAAACTCGGAAGACAGTATCAGACCGCACATCAGAATAAAGATCTTCATAGATCGACTATTCGAGATCCTATGCCTGTGTGCGCGGCACACCTTGATCAGAGACCTCGATCGAAGAGCTTTGATGGACGTTGTCGTTCAGATTATTATCAATCCGACAGAGGTTTTTATAACTTCCGTCGTCATCGCTCTCCTTCGAATTCATATCGACGAGGTTATAGAGGATATTCACCTCATGATCGTGGGTATCACAGAGGCAGGGATTATGATGGTTCACATCAGAAAGGATACTATAAACAGAGATCATCTTATGGTAGAGATGCCAGGAAGGATGACTCCACTGATTTTTATTATAGCAATAAAAAGTCAGTCAATAATAACAAAGGTAATGCCAGATCTCCGTCGAGAGACAAAAATAAACACAGACATGCAAATAATTGTAGTGTCAAAAAGGAGAAAGGTAATGATGATAATGATCATGCGAACGCATGTATGGTAATGAATGATACATGTTATGAGTGTCAGTCGAAAAACAGATTAAAGTCTACAATTACACTTGATTGTGGTCATTGTATGCCAACAATGTCGGCATGTGTAAATGTCGGTTATCTTACATTTCATCCCGGAATATTGGATGGTAAGGTAGTAAGAGTTTTGCGTGACACTGGGTCCTCAACGATAGGCATAAAGCACTCGCTTATCGAGCCCTCTGCTTTTACAGGCAAATCAGTTAAGTGTGTCACATTTGGTGGGAATATAGAAACTTTCCCTGTGGCACGAGTATACATTGATACTCCTTTTTACACAGGCACTGTCTATGCCTGCGGCTTGAGAGCACCCATAACTGAAATTATAATAGGAAACATACCAGGAGTTAAAGATTGCACTCCTGAGGAGATTGCAATGTGGGTTGAATCTCACCCACAGGTGGCAAATGCTGTTGTAACGAGAGCACAACAGTTAGCTACGGACATGGCTACACCACCTCTTCCTATAATAGATACTATTATGTCTCAAGTTGGCACTGTTACACCTTCTGTTTTTGCAGAAAAACAGAAGAGTGACCCAACTTTACAAGGATTGTTTAGCCGAGCAGAACAAAAAATGATTAAATACACAAGAGGGGCTAAACAATGGTTCAAGATAAAGAAATCAATACTCACTAGATATTATGATGATGGCAAAACAATTATACATCAAGTGATAGTACCTAAGGAATACAGACCATTGGTCCTACAAACAGGTCATGACTCCCCTATGGCAGGGCATATGGGGATCAAAAGAACATTGTTTCGTGTTACGTCACAATTTTATTGGCCTGGGGTTAATAAAGATACAAAGTTATACTGCAAATCATGTACAACATGCCAAGGTATAGCACGTAAGGGCAGGTTCCATACGGCACCCTTACAGATTACAGACGTGCCTGAAAGACCTTTCAAAAAGATTGCAGTAGATATAGTGGGTCCGTTATCAATTGTTTCAAATAATGGATTTCGTTATATTTTAACTTGCGTAGATCTTTGCACGCGTTGGCCAGAGGCCATACCATTGAAAACCATCACAACTGCATCTGTGTCTGATGCATTATTTTCGATATTTTGTCGAATCGGTTTTCCGGAGGATATTTTGTCAGATCTAGGATCACAATTTACTTCCAACACCATGAGGGATTTAGAATCCATGTTATCTGTTCACCACTCGTTTTGTAGTGCGTATAGGCCCCAATCAAACGGTGTGTGCGAGCGCTACAATAGCACTCTAAAACAGATGTTATCTAAGATAACTGAAGAATGCCCTCGTGAATGGGACAGGCTTCTGCCGGCGGCCCTGTTCGCTTTTCGTGAAGTGCCTCACGAAAGCACGGGATGGTCTCCGTTCGAATTGGTTTATGGTTCGAATCCTCGCGGACCAATGATGATACTCAAGGATTTGTTGATTGGAGCATCAATTGATACAGCCACTCGAAACAGCTACGAGTTAGTGATTGATCTCCGACAACAAATCATTGATGCGTGCACTTATGCATCCCAGAGTATAAAATCAGCCACTCAACGATCAAGATTATTACATAATCAAAAGAGAATATTAAGATCCTTCAAACCAGGGGAAAAAGTTTGGTTGTTGCTACCTCATAACGATAACAAATTACTGATATCATGGCAAGGTCCATTTGATGTTATCAAACAAGTCACAGATGTTGACTACTCGGTAAACGTTAGAGGTAAAATCAAAACCTTCCATGTCAACATGCTAAAATTAGCGGTTGAAAGACCACAGGAATTAATTCCTGTCATTAACTCTATTGATGATTCTTCACATCATACTGCTTCTTTTGCAGTTGTTCATGAAGAAGATACCACTTCGTCTATCCCTTTACAATTCCAATTACCTTCTTTGCAATCATCGGAATCTTGGAAAGACGTGACTTTTTCTTCTTCACTATCTTCGTCACAACAAGATCAAGTTCGGGATATTCTCATTTCTTTCAATGATGTTCTCACCGATCTTCCAGGTCAGACATCGCTTATATCCCATGATATTACTCTTACTGATTATAAACCTATCAAACTTAGACCCTATCCTATATCTTTACACCACAAAGATAGGGTAGAAAAAGAGTTAAAAGAGATGATACATTTAGGTGTAATATCTCCTTCGGAATCACCATATGCATTCCCAATGGTGATTGTTAAAAAGAAGGATGATTCTTTACGCATTTGTATTGATTTTAGGCGATTGAACAAAATTACAATCACAGACGGTGAGCCTATGCCTCTTTTAGATGATCTTTTGTCAGAATTATCTAATGCTACTTTCTTTAGCAAACTAGATCTCTCTAAAGGCTACTGGCAAATTCCTCTTGCCGAAAATGCCAAACCTTACACAGCTTTCACAACTCCATTTGGGCTCTACCAATGGAATTATATGTGTTTTGGGTTAGTGAATGCGCCAGCGACGTTTGTGCGCATGATGCGCCGCCTTCTTGGCGATCGTAAAGATGTCATCACGTACATCGATGACATCTGCCTATTTCATGACTCGTGGGAAGACCATATTGATGGTTTAACTTCCCTTCTACATACGTTACGTATGCATGGTTTGACTGTGCGACCTTCAAAGGTCCAAATTGGTTGTCAGGAAATTTCTTTTCTTGGTCACTGCATAGGTAACCACAAACTGTATCCTGACGACAATACAGTCAAAAGAATTCTAGAGATTTCTACCCCTTCAACTAAGAAACAAGTTAGAAGCCTTTTAGGCTTGATAAACTATTACCATAAGTTCATCCCGCATTTCGCACAACTATCTACACCTTTGTCCGCACTGTTGACCAAAGGTAGTCCTAATAAGGTACGTTGGGACAAAGATTGCGAAAGCGCTTTAGTAACAATTAAGAAATTATTTAGTAATGCACCTATTTTGTTATTACCGAATATACGTATTCCATTCATACTTCAATCAGATGCCTCGAGTTACTCCATGGGTGGCTGTTTGCTGCAATGTTACAAGGAAACACTCCATCCATGTTTCTATGTGTCGAGGAAACTGACTCCGGCTGAACAAAAGTATGCGACAGGTGAACGTGAGCTCCTGTCGATGGTCTGGTGCCTGGAGAAGCTGTCAAGATATCTCATCGACACGCACTTTTACATTATGACAGACCATAGTCCTCTTACTTACATAACAGCTAGAACTATGCGTAACGCTAGAATACATCGATGGTACTTGTTGATTCAAGAATTTTCATTTACGATTCTGCCTATTGCTGGATCAGACAATAACTTGGCAGACCTTTTATCGCGCAACTTCTCTGAGAAGAAATTGAATTAACTCTTTAGTCACCATGTTGACAAGTGCTATTATTAATCTTATAAAATTTAATGTGTCTACTTAATGATTATGATAGTTATAAGTAGGTAGTACTAATATTAATATATTCGGGAGATGAGCGTCTTCTCCATCACTATCATCAGTGCCACAAGTGTCACGTTTGGAAGTGAGGGGGATGATGTTGAGGATTGTTTCATGCTTACAGACATTTGGATTTGTCGACGATCCGAATGGCTGTATCATGGAACACCTCAAACGAATAGAGATGTATCTCCGCGACCGATATCGATGATTGTTGCATGTGTGCAAGCATTTGAGTTTGGCCAACTCGGATTGCTGCACCATGGAACATCGCAATTGAATATATATTAACGACGTAGTATGCATATCACTATGCATGACGCGTATGTCTTTATAACGTCATTCGACGTGTGGGCTTCGGCCCCAACGACAGCGTATGGCATGTGTGGCCATTGCCACTTATACTGTGTGGTATAACCACTTGGAAAGTGTTTTTTAATTGTGTGGCTGGGAAGCCAATTGAGCAGTGTATTTCTTGAACCAAACGTAAGTCGTCGTATGAATAACGCAGTTTGCATAATTATGGCAGATTAGCCTGGCGTGGTATGCCAAAGGAACATTACGGTACTAGCAATAGTGTAAGACTAGTATAGATGGATATTGTACAGCTAGCGGCAAGCGTAAGCCTAGTGTAACGGATATTAGACGACTAGCAGTATACGTAAGCCTAGCATAATAAGTGTATTGCAGAACTAGCAGGATAGTTAAGTCTAGTGAAAAAGGCTATTGTATAAACTAGCGACGGGAGTAAGTCTAGTTAGCCTCTGAATTTATGCCAAAGGACATTGGCCGTTAAAAGGAACTGACCTTGAACCAGAACTCTAGATAGAGATTGTGAACATGTGTTTATGAAATAATGAGAACTCTTACAGATCGTACATGAATGTGATGTGACTTTTGTTCCCATGTAGTTGGTGTCTGCTCATGGTATGAAATTACTAATTAAATATTTTGAGTCGTCAAAATCACGGTCTTATCAACTGTCGTATTCGGAGTTGAGTTAAATGCTGTTAATATTCAACTGATCATGACCAGTGATGATTAATGTCTTAACACGCTGCATCTCACACTGCCAATATAATCAATAAGACAAGAGACTAATACAGGTCAGTCAAGGGTCGAATATTTAATATGAAACATGTTCAGCACATAATGTATCACAAGGGTTAAAGCAGACATTATCGATACCAACGAACAGTATTACGGAATCCTACAAAAGTGATAAGAACCCGAGGGACTTTGACTCTATAAACTGAATACGCATATAATAACTTGGTCATCCTCAAATACTAGAAGTCATCGAAGCACCCAGAACATACTGGGGTCCCGAGGCCCGTAACACCCTTATCAACCACTCTATTTTTAACAGTCATAGACTGGGTGATGCGCCAGACAACAGAGGGCAGTCCAAGAGGAATAAGATGGACAACATTTTCTACATTGGAAGATCTGGAATATGCAGATGACATTGCACTACTAGCACATTCACATCAACACATCCAGGAAAAAACGGATAGACTTAATAAGTTTAGCCAGCAGGTGGGCTTGAATATCAATTTAAAGAAGTCTGAGGTCATGACGCTCAATGTGAGCAACCCTGAGCCCATATCAGTAAGGAATCAGCAATTGGTACAGACAGATACCTTCACATACCTAGGAAGCATAGTAACACCAGACGGCGGGGCAGGCAAAGACATCAGCATCAGAATGAATAAGGCAAGAACAGCCTTCTTTAGCCTAAACAACATCTGGAAGTCCTCCCAATACAGCACAAGCACAAAATTAAGATTATATCAGAGCTGTGTGCTTTCTGTGCTTCTCTATGGTGCGGAATGCTGGAGAGTTACAGAGAAGGAAATGTCGAAATTGTCCTCTTTTCACACAACATGCCTAAGAAAAATTCACCGAATCTTTTGGCCAAATACCATCACTAACCAAGATCTGCTTACTCGTAGCAAGCAAGAGGACATGCACACCATCATAGCTGGCAGACGCTGGAGCTGGGTTGGCCATGTCCTCAGAAGGGACCTTGATGCCGATGCCATCACAAGAACAGCTATGCTATGGACCCCTGAAGGAAAACAAAAGAGAGGCCGACCAAAAACAACTTGGCGGAGGACTGTGGAGGCTGAGATGCAAAGAATGAACCAGAGTTGGGGCACTGTACAAAGGATGGCCACCGACCGAGCAAAGTGGAATCAATTTGTTGTTGCCCTACAAGACGCCACTAGGCGTGATGGCCACTGACTGCTTTGACGGTCGGCGGCTAAGGATCAAAGAAGAAGAAAAGATACAAGTACAGTGTATGATGAATCCTTGTGGATAGAATGAATATATTACTACCTTCACAGTTCAACTCAGTGACACAATATAGTGTATTATAATAATTAATCAGTGTAGAGAAAAATAGAAACTTCAGTACAGGATTCTGTTTGATAATTAAAGTTTCTATGTTTATTTGTTTTATGTTGTAAATACCTTTGAATTTCTTTAAATTACCTAACCGAATAGAGAACCGGTATAGGTTTAATAAATTGTAAATATGTACCAGCAGACTTTCTGAAATTATTTACATTGAGTTACAAGTTTTGTTGGATACATATTATAGTTATAGAGATAGACAATAATGAATACCCCTAGAAAAATTAGCCAACATAATCAAATAATAATACATAATATCATAGGCGGATCTTGAAAGGGAGCAAATAGACTTTCAGGACATTCACTCTCATCACTCCTGGAGGTTTATACAGCTGATCCTAACCTTTGATGTCGATACACCCTTATTCTTTTTCAGAAAAGGGGGTATTTCTTGTAAGACCAGTCTCTTACCTGGCACTATCCTGGTATCATCTGATACATCTCTTTGTCCAGGATAACCTTATTCTTTACTAAAAAAAGACCCTTTCGCTACAATGAATGATGAAAAGGTAATTTCCTATTACTCGTACCTTTTTGCTCCGCAGTGAATATGTGTAGTTATGTCCAGTTTCGTAGGAGTTAGGGTTAGGTTTAGGGTTAACACTAACCCTAACCCAAACCCTAATCCTAACCCTAATCCTAACACTAAACCTAACCCTAACTGCTACGAAAGAACACTTAACTACACATATTCACTGCGGAGCAAAAAGATACGAGTAATAGGAAATTACCGATGAAAATGGTAAACATACTTATCGTTACGTCATCTACGGGTTCCTTATTTTTGGAGACAATTATGGAGTAGGTCTGGTTCTGTTCACTGCTGGCTGTAGGGGTTGCAGGTGTGGTTTGTGGATTGGCCTGGAATGGTGGCGCACTCAAAGTTACAATTCTGAGGTCACTGTTCTCCCATGGAGGCATTGTTAATTCCTGTGAGAGGTACAAGGTGAAAATAAATGTCTCTGGCAAGTCACTCAACATCAGTGACTTATTTATTTAGTTCTTCAGACTGACAATTCACACAACTCCATACTGAAAACATTCTGTTACAGCACTTCCCATAAGAAGGATCCTAAAAATCTGTGCCATAAAGGAGTCAGAAATGAATAAAATTTGGACAAAGCCAATAAACAAGTTTTCTTTGCAAAAGAACAGTGATAAAAAAGGGCTGAATATACACTGATGAAACTTCTTCAGACCTCTTGCACAACTCATCTTTCTATCGAACCTACAGGACAATATAAAGATGGGAAGATTAAGAACAGGATGGAGGATATATCAAGAAAGGGATGGAGAAAGCAGTTGAGAGACAAGACTACTGAAAGAATACAACCACTGAGCTATTTGATATTCAGGTGTAGTTAGTTGCTTATCCTTTACAGGACGTGGCAATCAACCCCAGCTTTTATTGGCTGTTTGGGATTTTTCTAGGCAATTTTTTCATTCAGTAGTTTGCCATATTCAGGTGATGTAGAAGAAATATGGGAAACCAATAGCAAGGGATCCAGACCTCCGGGACGACCCAAAATTTACTGGGGGAACAACATTAGAAAATCTGTGAAGGATCGAGGACTAGCTTGGAACCAGACAAGGAGCAAAACAGCCGATAAGATTGTGTGGCACTCTCTCTGACAAACCTCTACACCCCAGGGTAGAAGAGGAACGACTAAGTAGTAAGCAGTGATGTAGAAGTATATTTTAATAGTCACTGTGTATAACATTAGAAAAGAGACTGAAACAAAAGTCACCAAGTTACATTGGATTTGTAGACTATGAAAAGGCCCATGGCAGTCTGAGCAGAGAATATCTTTGGGAACTGATGAGGCACCCCAGAGTGTCCCATAAGTTCATTAATCTAAAGAAAACATAAAAACTTGAAATTAACAGTTCTTTATAAAGAAAAATTTACAGAATCCATTGCGATAAAAACTGGATTGCAGGTGGGATGCCTGTAGTCTACATTTATCTTCCTACAGGCTGTAGGTCAGATTATGAAAACAACACTAACCACTAGAAACGAAATTCAGTTAACTAAAAAAACAACTCAATGTTCTAGATTTTGCCAATGAAGTTGCCCTTTTATACCACAACCAAAATCAGAAGAATGACAACATGGCAATATTTTATGAGAGGTCACAGCCATCTGGTCTGAAAATCCAATACAGAAAAACAAAGATTATGAAAATAAATGTGAATGATAGTCAGTTTGCTATTGGTGAGAAACACCATGCAAGAGGTTGATTCATAATTATATTTTGGTAGCAACATAGACACATTTGGAGGAACAGATAGTTGTATAAAACTTAGAATGCAAAAAGCAAGAGAGGCTTTCACTGCACTGAGAAATATATGAAAAGCAACAACTAAAACATAATAACAAAATTTGAGTCTTTGTCAACATCAATGTCATGGCTTCTACAACTATATGGCAAGGAAACATGGAGAACAACAAAAACAAGAATCAAGATGTCACATACTTTCATAAATGGGTATTTGCACAAAACTGAATGACAAGATCACCGGTATGGTTGATATCCTTTATTTGGCTTTTGGCAGTTTTTAATGTTGCTGACATTAGTCTGAGTCCCATTTGCTTCCTATTCTGTAAGTGCCATTTGTGCATCCTTTGACAGCAACAGAGCCAGATATTCACTAAGAGGTGCACTTTCTCCTCATGTCTTGATGATATTACTATTTCTCCTATATTCAATATCTTCTCTTCTATTCCCCTCCATCTTGTTTCACACAATCTTAGGATGTTATTTCATAGTTTTCATTTCTGCTGCTACCTGAGCAGTTTTTACTTGTTCATTTAGTGTTCAAACGTTCCAGGTATCTGAGATTCTTTTTCCACTATCATTCTTATCATTCAGCTCCCTGTGGAGTACATGATTTCAGCAAGTTAACATGACACCATCATGTCCTCTGCCATCAGTTCTGGTTTGTTCCATGTCTTCTTTATCTCTTTTAAGTCTGTCTCCATTCCCTTCTCCAAGTGTTTTTAGGTCTCCCAAAAAGAAAGAACATGTGACTACAGTCCAGACTCCAATTGGCTTATCTGAACAGTGTCCATATCCTCCTTCTACCATTAACGATTAGGGATATCTTGTTCATGATGTTAAAGTGTTTCGGCTTTACTACTGGATGTGGTATCCATGCCCAACCCTCCTTAGTTGCCTTCTATGACATGCCTTCTTTGCTCCCCTTCTGGGCCCTGGTGACCATTGTTGAGGATTGTTTAATGGTTTGCAAACATCTGGGTTTGAGCTCGATTCGGATGGTTGCACCATGGAACACCTTGGTTGAATAAATAAATGACATAGATCGCGTATATCAATGCATGACGCGAGATACATAGTTACGACAGTCTTATGTGTGGCCTTGAGCCTTATGGCAGTGTTTTGAAATGTGTGGCATGGCCACTTATTCAAGTGTATACTAGTGTAGAACTAGGAAAATATATATTACGGTAATGTAAAGCCGGTAACCTAAAAGGATAATGTGTAAGGACCATTGAGTCCGAATATATATATGTCGGTAATGTAACCGCAATCATTGTTAGGATTAACGTAAGTCGTAAAATATGAAATGCAGTTAGAATATATATATATATCAGGCTGATAGAGCCTGTCTGTGTAAGCCAAATTGAAGTAAGCATATGTCTAAGTTCTCGTGATATATATATATATATATATTGGGCAGCGACCCTATGAGAACTATTAACAGATGGAATATTTCTGTATAAATAATAAGGATTCCAACTATTTGGTTAGAATATATATATGGATCGTTAATGAAAAATGAAAAGTAACAGACGTGTAATGTCTGATTGAATATGGGCTATAAGACTGTACTTTATCAACTGTTCTGTAACGCTCGTGTTGTTTATTCATGATGAAATTGCTGAACAGTATTAAATATATTTTAGTCGTCAAAACGCGACTTGGTTTCCTGAAGTGTTCTACCAGTTCAATGTCGTTCTATGACTTAACCGTTAACCTTCAAGGGTAAGTCAAACCATAACACTTTAATCACAGGCTAATAATAATAATAATAATAATAAATAAACACTGTCAGACAATACGAATACAAAGTGTATTGTAGAAACACTGAAATGAATATTATAATAATTATGTAAATAAAACACGAGGTTACAGCAAGAAGATACTTTGTGATGGCAGAAGTGATGAATATAGAATACAGAAATTGAAACGTAATATCAGCCCTATTATCCAAGCCTGGAAAGCCCATAACAACCATGAGATGATGATTATCATTAAAAATGAATACATGTTCTTCATGATTAAAGGAGATACTGTTAAAATATAAAGACTTTTGGACATTATTAAACTAGAAATGTGAATAAGACCAAAAACATCTTTTAACAGAGCTTATAAGATAAATACTGGTGTTTCACAGCAATTGCCCTAAGACGCCACTAGGCGTAATGGCCACTGACTGCTTTGACGGTCGGTGGCTAAGGACGGAAGAAGAAGAAGAAGACAGCAATAAGTGTCTTGAGTGCAGTGGATAAAAAGCTGTAATATTACTCTTGTAACCTTATTTCAACCTAGTGTACCTCCCGAGGGTCCCTGAAGAGACAAAGAAAGGGAAAAAACACCACAACACAATGAGGCATGTTGTACAAGGCAACTAGAATGAGGTTGTGCATGGGTTGTGCTACTTCATCATGTAACACTATATGCCACAGAAACCACTGCTGCAAGAGCATGTGAATGCTTGATTCAGGCTTCCTGCAAGGGGGGACCAGCTACAGTGATGGCCTCATGCTTCATAAGGAGCGCAAAGGAAAATGATGAACCACATTTCAGTAATGGAATAATGATGTTATTTTAAACTCACCATGAAAATGCCAGGGGTTGCCCTTGCCTCAGAAGGGGTGACTGTTGTAATGGGAGTTTCTTCATCCATTGTGGAGCAGCTACTGGTCTCATCTCCCAGTACATCAATGCCAGGGATGTCCAAATAAAGATCCCGTAAAGTGCGAATTGTCACCATGCTGGTATCCTTTGGGACATAGGCTATATCTGTCAAATTAAAGTTTAACAAAATAAATATGCTTAATTTACATGACATGATTTGATATGCCCTGTGCTAATTAAGTATATATAATACAAAGTTATTAATCCATAGAGGCATATCTGGAGTCATCCTTATTTGACCACAGATAAGCACAATGCTATAATATACTTATGTGGAAGTGACCTCTGTCTGAGAGGTTAATTACACCCTCAATGACTCTTGAAATCATCCACACAGTCAGGGATTTTCCCTGTGGTGAAACTTGTCAAGAACCCAGCATTGCATACTAAGCTTGGAGGAGTCATCTGAGCCCAAGATGTAACTTTGGCTTTTACCTGGTGGTTGCATGCAGGATGATCTCCCTATGAACCCATGCAAGGCAGAGGGAGCTGAAAAAGAGATCTGTGTAGGACGTGACAATTCCTTGGGAGAGCCCAGAACCAGAGCACAATATTTTAGCTCTCTCTATTTGGGGAGCCCCCTTGGAAGGCAGGGAATGCACATTATGCCACATGCTTCTTCCTCTTAGCTTAGGACCAGATGTGATTTTCCTTTGCATGCCAGCCAAGCAGGACAAACTGGAGCTCATAACTTCAACTCGACACCTTTCAGAATGGCAGAAAAGCCACAGGAAAAGCCTAGATCTACAGTGTAGATAATATCAAGGAGTCTTCAACTTGGTATTGACTGCAACATAGCAAGAAGCTCAGCAGCCGTAGTTAAACAACAACAACAAAGTTATTACTAAAGAAAACACTATTATCACTGCCTATATTATTATAGTCATCAACAATGTCTATAATTCTCTAATCGTCAATACTTTCTCAATCAATACCTTTTAGCTTCCCAAGGAGCACAGGCCTTCAACAAAAACATGCCATGTCTTCCTGTCATGTGCCATTAGCTCATTCTTTCCATGTCCTCATCATTTTCACTTCTGTCTCCAGTTCTCTTCTCCGTGTGTGTTTATTGTCTACTCCTGCTTCTCTTTCCCCAAGGATTCCAAAACAAGGACTGCATTGCAATGCTACCAACAGGTTTCCTCAATGATCAACACTTTCCATATCACAATAACCATCAAAACTGTTTACATCTCCATTACTAATGTCATCACTGCAGTTATCAGCACTGTAAATAACTCCAAAATAATTGTATTCCTCACCACAATTAACAACACCATCTACAACTCCATAATCATCCCCACTGTTTACAACTCCATAATCCTCTCCATTGTTTACATCTCCACAATTATCAACACTGTCTACATCTCCACAATCATCACCACTGTCTACATCACCATAGTCATCAATGCTATCCACATTATCATTAGTGCTGCCTACATCTCCATAATCATTGTCTTCACCAACACGATCATTATTAGATATTGAGATCAATGATGTATTCATATGTGTTCTGAGTATGAAGCAATAAATGCTGAAGTACTTCTTGGTATTTATTAAAGAAATAATATTCTCAACTTTTTGGGGCCAAATAAATCAGTTCTCAACAATCATCATGATCATCAATGCTGTCTACATTATGAAAATCATCAACACTGTCTAGATCACCACAGTCATCAGCTATTTTGATCTCCACAAGCATTGTCTTCACCTACATGATTATTAATGCTGTCTACATCTCCATAATCACTGTCTTCACCAACATGATCATTAGTGCTGCCTACATCTCCATAATCATTGTCTTCACCAACACAATCATTAGTGCTGCCTACATCTCCATAATCATTGTCTTCACCAACTTGATCATTAGTGCTTCCTACATCTCCCTAATCATTGTCTTCACCAACATGATCATTAGTGCTGCTTACATCTCCATGCGGTGGTCACATCTCGGGCAACAGTCTTGGCTGACTGGCTAAACTACATGAGTGGAGTAGGAGTAATCTTAATCACGGGAATGTCCATCCCTAGTACACAAAGACTGAGATGGTGAGTGAGGCGGAGGAATCTAAGAAGATCAACGGCTCACAAAGCAGACCAGCACAGTGTGTGGCGCACTAGGGACGTGTCAGGCATAGAAAAAGACAATGGCTGGCCACCGTGGAAGAGATTGGAGCCTTACCACGTACGTCCTACAGAATGTAATGAGATCACAAGAACAGGAATGGCCAAAGCTACATTCAACAACATGAAACATATACTGACATCTAAACAGTTAACTGACAATTAAAACTGAGAATCATAAAATGTTATATATATTCTGCACTACTGTATGGTGTAGAAACATGGACAATGAATAAGCAATTGGAAGAACGAATTGAGACTCTTGAGATATGGATGTATAGAAGAATGGGGCACACCTCATGGAAAGAGAAGAAAACAAATAAGGAGGTCCTAGAAAATCTAGGTATGAAAAGAGAACTAATGAGGGAGATCAAAGTTAGGCAGCTAAAATACTTTGGCCACATAAAAAGGCATAACACCTTGCAGAAGACCATAATAGAAGGGAGAGTTGGAGGCAAACATGCAAGAGGAAGACAGCACTATAAGTGGAAAGATAACATCAAGAGATGGACGGGAAAGAGTCTATCAGAGTGCACCACCAAGACAAGAGACAGAAGATGTTGGAGATCCATTACAGCCAACCTTTATTGTGGAGACGGCATGACATCTCCATAATCATTGTCTTCACCAACATGATCATTAGTTGCTGCCTACATCTCCATAATCATTGTCTTCACCAACATGATCATTAGTTGCTGCCTACATCTCCATAATTATTGTCTTCACCAACATGATCATTAGTTGCTGCCTACATCTCCATAATTATTGTCTTCACCAACATGATCATTAGTTGCTGCCTACATCTCCATAATTATTGTCTTCACCAACATGATCATTAGTTGCTGCCTACATCTCCATAATTATTGTCTTCACCAACATGATCATTAGTTGCTGCCTACATCTCCATAATTACTGTCTTCACCAACAACATCATTGGTGCTGCCTACATCTCCATAAGCAATGTCTTCACCAACATGATCACTAGTGCTGCCTACATCTCCATAAGCATCAATACTATATAAACCATGAAAATCATCAACACTATATAAACCATGAAAATCATCAATACTATATAAACCATGAAAATCATCAATACTAAATAAACCATGAAAATCATCAACACTATATAAACCATGAAAATCATCAATACTATATAAACCATGAAAATCATCAATACTAAATAAACCATGAAAATCATCAACACTATACAAACCATGAAAATCATCAATACTATATAAACCATGAAAATCATCAATACTATATAAACCATGAAAATCATCAATACTAAATAAACCATGAAAATCATCAATACTATATAAACCATGAAAATCATCAACACTATATAAACCATGAAAATCATCAACACTATATAAACCATGAAAATCATCAATACTATATAAACCATGAAAATCATCAATACTATATAAACCATGAAAATCATCAATACTAAATAAACCATGAAAATCATCAATACTATATAAACCATGAAAATCATCAACACTATATAAACCATGAAAATCATCAACACTATATAAACCATGAAAATCATCAATACTATATAAACCATGACAATCATCAATACTATATAAACCATAAAAATCATCAATACTATATAAACCATGAAAATCATCAATACTATATAAACCATGAAAATCATCAACACTATATAAACCATGAAAATCATCAACACTATATAAACCATAAAAATCATCAATACTATATAAACCATGACAATCATCAATACTATATAAACCATGAAAATCATCAATACTATATAAACCATGAAAATCATCAATACTATATAAACCATGAAAATCATCAACACTATATAAACCATAAAAATCATCAACACTATATAAACCATAAAAATCATCAACACTATATAAACCATAAAAATCATCAACACTATATAAACCATAAAAATCATCAATACTATATAAACCATGAAAATCATCAATACTATATAAACCATAAAAATCATCAACACTATATAAACCATAAAAATCATCAATACTATATAAACCATGAAAATCATCAACACTATATAAACCATGAAAATCATCAACACTATATAAACCATAAAAATCATCAATACTATATAAACCATGACAATCATCAATACTATATAAACCATGAAAATCATCAATACTATATAAACCATGAAAATCATCAATACTATATAAACCATGAAAATCATCAACACTATATAAACCATAAAAATCATCAACACTATATAAACCATAAAAATCATCAACACTATATAAACCATGAAAATCATCAACACTATATAAACCATAAAAATCATCAATACTATATAAACCATGACAATCATCAATACTATATAAACCATGAAAATCATCAATACTATATAAACCATGAAAATCATCAATACTATATAAACCATGAAAATCATCAACACTATATAAACCATAAAAATCATCAACACTATATAAACCATAAAAATCATCAACACTATATAAACCATAAAAATCATCAACACTATATAAACCATAAAAATCATCAACACTATATAAACCATGACAATCATCAACACTATATAAACCATAAAAATCATCAACACTATATAAACCATAAAAATCATCAACACTATCTTCAAATAATAATAAAAAAAGGTAAAGGTAGTCCTGTAGCAGATATTGCCATAAGGGAGCGAACTGTTAGAGACTTCCCTATACTAGGTCCAGCTTCGACAGGTGGAGTGGTCAGTTCTCTTCCTTGCTGCCGTCACCTTCCCTAGCTCAAGAGCCAGGTACCCAGTTACAGCTGGACAGACTAAAGCGTGATACCACCATGTTAAAACCCATTACCTTTAGAGGCCAGTGTTCTAACCACTCTGCCAATCAAATGCTCTCAACACTATCAACATTATACTAATCGCCAAACTGTTTAGACAGCTATAACTTTCAACACTGTTCAAATTACCACAGATATGTGCACTGTTTGCACTATCTTACTTACTTAGTCGTTCCTCTTCTACCGTGAGGTGTAGAGGTTTGGAAGAGAGAGCGCCATACTATCCAATCGGCTGTCATCCTCCTGACCTGGTTCCATTCTAGTCCTCGGTCCTTCAGAGACTGTCTAATGTTGTCCTCCCAGCGGACTCTGGGTCATCCTGGAGGTCTGGATCCCTGGCTCTTAGCCTCCCATACCTACCGGGGCAGCTGATCTTCTCCTATTCTGCAGACATGGCCAAACCATCTTAGTTGGGACTGTTCTATTTGGGTCTGCAGGGGTTGGGTTTTTAGGCCTTGATGTATCATCTGGTTGCAGACCATGTCTCTTCTTGTTACTTCAGCCACCTTTCTCAGATACCTCATTTCTGAGATTTGGATCTGACTTTTGTGGGTTGTAGTCACTGCCCATGACTCCCATCCATACGTTAAGACTGGGATATAGGTGGAGCAGTATACAGCCATCTTCGTTGTTTACACTATCATAATCATCAATTTGCCAGCACCACAAAAATCACTACAACTGTATTCATCAATATAATTGCCAGCCTAGTACAATCACAACATTCAAAAGCAATATCACAAATGTCATTATAATAAAATAAAAAAACCTATCCAAAAAGACAATAATTTTCAAAGACTTACTAGATATGCAGCCTGAAAAGTTTCCAACACTGTCAAAATCATGATAATCACTGGTGCAACCACCAACGTAGATTGTGTCGATACTAGTCAGGGGATAGTCAGGGTAGTTGATGTTGGCTTCTTTAATTTCATCTACCTGCATAACAAGCATAAGAAAACATAATTATACACCCAGGGTGGCCTTAAGGCAGCTAGCAAGCTGCACGTGGCTTGTGGGAGCCTGTGGTGCGGTTGTCATTACTCATTTATATTATACAACTTGTAATTTTGCTGAATAACACTTAACAAATATTTTAAAACCTTTTTTACTATAGAGATGCTACCAAAATATTACTATGAAGGTGAGATACCAGTAAAATTCATTTGTAAGAGAAAATTGTTTTTTCATTTTGACACATAATCATATATATAAACATTTTTTGCAAAAATATATAGATTGCTCTTTCCTAGATTTCCTCCAGTATTGTGGCTCCCAAATTGTTGGCCACCTTTGCTGTACATATAATACAGCACATCATAATCTGGATGAATCCCAATCCTCCGAGAGCAAGTTCTAGTTAAATAAAAATTAATAAACACACAACAGAAAAACAATTTGATTCAGTTCTATATACAGTTCTATATACAGTTCTATATACAGTTCTTTATACAGTTCTATATACAGATATATATACAGATCTATATACAGTTCTTTATACAGTTCTATATACAGTTCTATATACAGTTCTATATACAGTTCTTTATACAGTTCTATATACAGTTCTATATACAGATCTATATACAGTTCTATATACAGTTCTTTATACAGTTCTATATACAGTTCTATATACAGTTCTATATACAGTTCTATATACAGTTCTTTATACAGTTCTATATACAGTTCTATATACAGTTCTATATACAGTTCTATATACAGTTCTATATACAGTTCTATATACAGTTACAGTTACAAACTCAAATAGGTGAATTACATGCAAAGTATGTTCAACATCATCATCATTTTCCTTTCCACTCTCAATAGAGCATGTAGCAACTGCCGTAGCTGGCCTCCTTGCAAGAGGTCAAGAGGTCTGCACAAAATGATCTATGTACTCATGTAGCAGTGGTGTCTGCTGCAGCAATTAGTTTGACATGATGAGGTTGCCAGCCCAATGTACAACCTCATACTAGTTGCCTCTTATTAAATGAGCAGTAGTTCTGTTCTGTCTCCTTAGAGACCCTTGGAACACTGATCACATGCTTCAGTAGCTACTGTTATCTTATGCCTTATAGTAGATATTCATTGAAGGGTTCAGTAGCTACTAATATCTTATGCCTTATAGTAAGGATCCCGTTACATGCCCATTGAGGCATATTGGGAATATGGAGTTAGGCCCATATTTTCTTGACCATCGGCACACTAGGGGTGATGTGGTCAGCATCAAGCCAGCCACCTTAACCTTCCCAGAGTTGCTCTGGTACCCAATTCATGAGACTGGGTTGTCACAGAGCCGTTTGCGGTCTTAAAAAAAAAATCCCGCCTCAACTGGGGATTGAACCATGGACCACCGAGCTAGGAAGCCAGTGTGCTAACCACTGCACCACCACGGCTCCATGTCTTATAGTAGATATTCATTAAAGCGTTCAATAGCCACTGACATCTTATGTCTGTCAGTAAATACTAATCAAAGGGTTCAATAGCTACTGATATCTTATGTCTCATAGTAGATACTGTCTAAAGGTTCAATAGCTACTGATATACCTTACAGTTGATACTGATTAAAGGATTCAATAGATAATGATATCATATGCTTCTTAATTTATACTAATTAAAGAGTTCAATAGCTTCTGATATTATGCCTAACTTTAGATACTGATTAAGGGTTCAATAGCTACTGATATCTTATGTCTAACACTAGATACTGATTAAGGGTTCAACAGCTAATGATATCTTATGCCTTACAGCATATATTGATTAAAGGGTTCAATAGTTACTATCTTATGCCTTACTGTAGATACTAATTACTTACTTGGTGGTTCCTCTTCTACCATCGAGTATAGATACTAATTAAAGAGATTAAATAGCTATTGACATCTTATGTCTCTCAGTAGATACTGATTAAAGATTCTAAATGCCTCCTGAATATCTAGTACATTTACATGGATGTAGTTTCAGTGTTAACAACAAGCACATTTGACAGGGGATCCCGTTTACACGCCCATAGAGGCAAATTGGGAATATGGTGTTAGGCCCATATTTTCTTGACCATCAGCACACTAGGGGTGATGTGGTCAGCATCACGCCGGCTGCCTTCACCTTCCGAGAGTTGCTCTGGTACCCAATTGGGGCTGGGTCAACCCAGGAGCCGTTTGCGGCCTTAAAAAAAATTCCACCTCAACTGGGGATTGAACCATGGACCACTGAGCTGGGAAGCCAGTACACTAACCACTATGCTACCATGGCTCATTTGACAGGTTTGAGAAAATACTATGGAAACTATAGTCTACGTCTTATAACATGTCAGAGAGCAATACTCTTGGTCTTCCTTTTGCCTCCTTCCCCCCTGCAACTACATTGGTTTGGTTTTTAAGGACTATCTTCAATGCACATAGATAACTCCATTAGTGCTCCAGTCTCCTCCCTTAGATCCCACAAGGAGGATCTCAGCACAGTGCACAAACTCTGTAGCACTGGCAAGAATCCCAATGTGTGTATATAGGAATCACACATTCTATAAATATTTTTGTGGTGGGTAGGCGTATAATTTTTTTAATTTTGCCAGGGCAGCAGCCTTACAGCTTACTTTTTATGATTTCCAACTGTTGTGGGATTTTTAACATGCGCAACTTGCACACGGGACCTCCTATCTTTTTGCCCTTATCTGAGAAGGCTAGGCATCTGATCTCACTACCCAGGAAACCAGGGGGGAGTATGACATCATCAGGACCATTGATTCTGAGAAAAAAATTTCCATAAATTATATTCCCTCAACTGGGAATCAAACCTGATACCTCTAGAATTTGAGGTGGATGCCATAACTCTTAGCCACTCCAACCCCTGCAACTACATT
The DNA here is from genome assembly GCA_024509875.1 of Oreohelix idahoensis. Classification (NCBI taxonomy): domain Eukaryota; kingdom Metazoa; phylum Mollusca; class Gastropoda; order Stylommatophora; family Oreohelicidae; genus Oreohelix; species Oreohelix idahoensis. The sequence goes on along the minus strand of JAMPIV010004120.1, from coordinate 83,564 downwards.
GGGTTTGTGCTAGCATATTCACAAATAATAACGCCTTGTTTTGTCTTTGATCTGCCATCACTGAGCGTTAGCTCTTGGTGATAACACAAATAATCTATTACTTCTCACATTCAATTTCATAAATTATCAAATTAACGCTTGCTTCAAGTGGTAAAAGTAACGTTCAACTTTTTTTTTTTTTAAATGAGGACTAAATTGATTACAAATATCAACAAGCAATAAATAAGTTTGAATTTGAAATAAATAAATCAAAATAGCACTTTTCAATGGAAGGCTATATTAGCTTATGAAGAAAAGCAGGTAATAAACTAAGGTTGTAGGGTAATTAAAAAGTTTCATCATTACATACACTTCTGTGTCAAGTGTCTTTATGTGTAGTGTGCATATCCAGATGAGCATGTATGTCAGTACACAAAAACACACAAGCATGCATGCATACATTCACAACTCATACATTACAGTGAACCTCAATAATCCATATGATTTGGAGGAAAGCATCTCAAGAATAAGCAGCTGTTCAAGGATTAGAATTAGGATTATGAAAAAGTGGAGAAAACCTATATAGTCATGTGCCATTATTTAAAAACAACAACTCACATACTCATTGTAACACTACTAATCAGTCTGGACTAAAATTTATTTTTTGTCATACTTACTGTAACACTACTAATCATTCTAGGTTGCAATTTATTATTTGTCACATACTCATTGTAACACTACCAATCAGTCTGGGTTACAATTTATTATTTGTCACATACTCATTGTAACACTACTAATCAGTCTGGGTTACAATTTATTATTTGTCACATACTAATTGTAACACTACTAATCAGTCTGGGCTACAATTTATTATTTGTCACATACTCATTGTAACACTACTAATCAGTCTGGGCTACAATTTATGATTTGTCATTTACACAGTGTAACACTAGCAATTAGTTTGGGCTACAATTTATAATTTGTAACCAAGGTTTAGAAGATAGCTTAACATACAAGTAATGAAATAAGCTACAGATGGGCCCCTGCATTTCTGATGTGGAGTATTTTGGAACGATAGGTCTTGAATGAGGCAAAACAATAATATTAAAAGGATGAGAAGCCAGTATTTGGGGCTGATTTTCACAGCCGCTCATGACTGGAGGCCAGTTTTCAGGGCTGGCATATTTGAACTTTCGACAGTTGGTGTGGCTTTTAATATGTCTTTATTTTCACCATTAGAAAGTGACTTATCAGTGGAAGAAACAATATAAGCAATCTTTTATTTGTCACATTTTTTTTGTATAACCATGATGCACCTCAAACCTTTCTAAATACTTTTTCAACACCTGCATATGTGTTTCTGTCTTCCTGTCAATCTCTGATGCCATCTTGAAACCATGGGGCAAAAAGTTCAAAATAAAACTCTAAATATGTCTTGTCAAGGATATGCAGCTTATTTAAACAAAGAAAGAGGGGAAACCTGAGGCCTGTAAACAGTAAATAAATAAATATTACACACATAAAGGTATGTTTCAGTGGCGCCTAGTTGGCAGGGAGGATAGTGTGATTCGCTTCCGTAGCTAGGCAGGGGTGCTGTTCGGAAGGTCCTGGGTTCAATTCTCTGGTAAGCCACTCACTTCTGTTGTTTTTCTGTTGTCTAGTTTCCTACTTCTTTATTTCTCACGAGCGCCAGAAACATACCTTTATGTGTGTAATATTTATTTATATGCAGTTTATAACTGTCATGATTTTCAGTACCTCCAATGCATTTGCTAAACTCTCTTCTTTCATCTTGTCTTCAACGTATCATCACCAAGCATACCATAAAAGGCAACTAAAGAGTTGTGCATGAAGCTACCAATCTCACTATGTCAAACAAACTGTTACACAAACCAATGCAGCATGAACATACGGCCTGATTTTGCACAGACTTATTACATTCTGGCAATAAATGTAATGGTGGCCTCATACCCATTCAGAACCAAAAATAGAAGAGGAAAGTTCATGTAGGCAAAGGTTCCTTCATCTACTGGCTGATTTAATGCAGTAGAGTTTATTGCTAAACCATACATTCCATTTTTGGTACACAAGACTTTTATTTTTGGTCTCTGTAAATGGCGTATTTAAAGCAAAGACAGCAAGTGTTGTAATACGGTGCACCATATTCATTGGCGACAAATATTTCATGTTCCCTTATACTGTTTACAAAAGATAAAAATGTACATCACAACAAGGGATAGTGGGACCAAGGAGAAAACAGAATTGCTGTTTTAGGAAAAAAAATTTGGCTCATCTGTACATAGCTAGATTATCCAGGGTTTCTAGATTATTGAGTCTATACTGTTTGTACAAACACATGCACATGCAGACACAGATGCATGCACCCACAAATGCAATAAAAAGCAACAGTTAAGCTATAGAATACTTATTAAGCTATGGCATGATTAAGGAAGCATAAAACCTTCTACAGAAGCTCGAGCAAAATTATTATAACAGCATGCAAGGCTTTGTCGAGGCATCGCCCAGCTAGCACAAGCAGACTGACAGTCTAGTGATTAATGAATACAAACTGGGAAAACATGCCCAGATGAGACAAGTATGTATTACTTAAGAGAAGAATTAATAGTTATGTACTTACAATAACATTTCCATAAGAATCTAGTGGTCTGACCTGCATAAATATAATAGGCATGCATATTAGAGACAGAGCTTCACACTAATGTTCAGCGAAAAAAAATGACATGAATAATGCAATGACAATCCATAATTTGATAGCTTCTTAATGGCTGATGGCAAATAGTCCAACTAGCTCTGTGCAGTGGTAGTACCATATAGTCAATGAGGTTTTACAGAGGTGTGGCTATTGCTAGTTGAAAAATAGGCCAACTGAAACAATAAAATAGGTCAGCAATCTTTTACAAGAAGATTAACTTTCTCCCTTCAGTCTTCCCATGTCCATTGACCATGTCTATCTTACACAACAGTTGGTTTCTAGGGATTCAATATACTGAGATGGCTGAGGCACATAAAAAAAAACAGAGGCTAAGTGAGAGAAAAAGAGATGTCTATGTCCAGTACAAGACTAAGGGGCATTTAAGAGAAATTTTTTGTTTTAAATTTATGAAGAAAAAATATCTTGTTCAACCTTTGATGGGTTATGATTAGGATATATAGTGTCACAAATTCCAGATAATAATTTTGACCGCTGAGACTTAGAGGATTCAAAATTTTGAAGAAGAATAAGATATGAATGCAAAAGCATTAACATTTTTTCAAATTTTCAATCAGATGAAAATTATCACTGCCACAAATGATTGTCCCATGACCATGAACAGATGCAAGGTACAACAAGAATACTTGATGAAATGTCAGCCATAGGGTTTGAAAATACACAGTGAAAAACAAAATGAGAATAAATGCAACTAAAGATAAACAGACTGCACTGCAAGACACATCCCTACAAGATGTGGAATTATATATAAATCTTGGCAGAAGTGTGGAAAAAGTTTGAGGAAAAGACAATTAAATAAAAATAAGAATAGAAAGGACAAGAAGAGCTTTCACTGCATTAGAAAACTTATGGAGGATCAAGAGAAATCAGGACCACCACAAAAATCTGAATTTTTGGCTCGGGTGTCATGTCAGTCCTGTTGTTTGGTTCTGAAACATGCCAGCAAAACTGACAAGCACAAAGACACTGACTTTCATAAATGGGAACTTGCACAAAATAGATGGATTGGAGTGGTGTGGCAGGTTTACTGATGTAGAGCTAATGGAAGGAATAGACAGGTGCCAGTGGATTGGGGGGGAGGGATGTGTGAGGATGATAGCATTGGATGGGACAGTTGATGGCACAGTAGGACAGTCCCTGCTCAGGAGTCCCCCTGGGTGGGACAGGTAAAGGAAGACCAGGGGATACATGAAGATGAGGGTTTAAGACAGGGATGAAAGGGGAAGGGGAGGACATGGGGGGGGGGAGAATCTTAGGCGGATAATGCAGGACAGAATAGCTTGACATGTGTTTGTTAAGGATCTGTGCTACACTGGGAGCTGAAAGGTACTGGAAATAATAAAAAGACATTTCAATTTTGCACATTGTATTTCAGTTCTGCACATTGTATTTCACCAACGGGCTGATCACCCGTTTGCCAGTCACTTCGATTACGGAAACGACAGCAAATGGATTGATTTGCCGTTGCCCTAAAGACGCCAATAGGCGTGATGGGAAACAATGGCAAAGAAAACCTATCTGCTGTTGCCCTAAGACGCCACTAGGCGTAATGGCCACTGACTGCTTTGACGATCGGTGGCTAAGGATGGAAGAAGAAGAAGAAGACATTGTATTTCAGTTCTGAATATTGTATTTCAGTTCTGCACATTGTATTTCAGTTCTGCACATTGTATTTCAATTCTGCACATTGTATTTCAGTTCTGCACATTGTATTTCAGTTCTGCACATTGTATTTCAATTCTGCACATTGTATTTCAGTTTTACACATTGTATTTCAGTTCTGCACATTATATTTCAGTTCTGCACATTGTATTTCAGTTCTGCCCATTGTATTTCAGTTCTGCACATTGTATTCCAGTTCTGCACATTGTATTTCAGTTCTGCACATTGTTTGTGATAATTTAAGAAATATTGAAAGAAAACAAAAGCAAGAGTGACCACATACTCATTACTTGTCATAGCATAAAAAACAAAACAAAAATATTAAGACATACTGGAATGTCAAGCAAAATTAAAAATGATTACAGATACAAATATTTTTTTTGTAAACTAATTTGTAATTTGATACAAAATGTTTGCTAAGTATGAGTGGTGACAATGGCCCAAAGCAATATTCTCTTTTATGACTTCGTTTAGAAGAATGTAGATGTACCCAGTCATACATTACCTTATGTTGTCAAGAACATGAGCCTTACAAATACTTCTTCTGCTCACCATGATGTTTCAAGATACAGCAGGGGAAATAAAAAATATAAGGAAACTGTACAACAACTATTCTACAAAATATTTTCAATGATGTCCTTACTACTCAACAAAAAATTTATATAATTATGATAATAAAATAACGGTAATTTGAGCCTGTGTTTCATGTTTAAGACAGAAAGAGGGAGGAAATATGATTATGGTTTAGAAATCATAAACTAATACAAGCATAAGCTTTTTCCCCAGTACCACAGAGCTGAAATCCATTTCTACTGTAAACTTAGGTTTTTCCCTGTATTTGTTACATAACCGAAAAGTTACTTCACATATGCTCCAGTTAATATCGTGACAACAAATGCACTGGAAAACTGTAAGCCATGCAACAACTTTGTAGCTAAACTCCCCAACACATCATCTGTCAAATCTAGAACCAGTATCCATGACAGTAAAGTATATAATATAATGGGCTTTTGTCACTGTGCATTTAAAAAGCTTGCAGTAAAAGGATAGTGCGAGGCCCTACGAGAGTGAGGACCAGCTCAGCCATGGATGCTTAATCCTCAACTTATTTTACCCCTCTTTCCCAATGAGGGGCCTAACCATGTGAACTGGCCCAGGTCTCCTCTAAGCTCCTGATGGCATGGATACTGCACATACTATACTGTATTTGTCTTTATAAAGTACAACTTGCAGGAAGGTTGGCATCATAATGCGTTCTTTATACTAGAGATTGCTGGGTTCAACTCTGTTTCTCAAAGTGCAATCTTGCTGTCATTTGCAAAACTATTCTCATTGTCTTTGTTCTTGGTTGACTTTCAGATCTAATTTTTGTGACCTCTCTTCAAGTATACTCATTGTGGCTTTTTTTTTTCAGTTAGGGCATAGGAGGACATGGTCATCAGAAAAGTTCACATAGTTCAGCTGTTTTCTCAGATATTTAGTAAAGATGATTTCAGCGGTTTTGTCAGAGGGTTTGGAATATCTAGTAAATATGATTTAAGCGGTTTTGTCAGAGGGTTAGGATATCTAGGTAAAGATGATTTCAGCTGTTTTGTCAGATGGTTAGGATATCTAGTAAAGATTATTTTAGCTGTTTTGTCAGAGGGTTTGGATATCTAGTAAAAATGATTTCAGCTGTTTTGTCAGAGGGTTTGGATATCTAATGGATATCATGATGGCTCATGAAGATTAATGAAGAGAAAACAACGTACACTGTATTTTCCCTCTCAACCAGACCTCAGAGCTTCAAACTAGTACTAAACGGAGTAAATCTTCATTTAAATGAAAATCCGAACTACCTAGGCATTAGTTTTGATCGCCGTCTGACTTGGAAAAAACAGGTTGACAGAAATCGAATGAGAGCAAGACAAAGAATGGCAATTATAAAAAAACTTGCTGGAACAACTTGGGGTGCAGATGAGAAAGTGCTTAAGACGTTGTACACAGGGCGAGTGAGGCCAATTCTTGAATATGGCATGGCAGCATGGGCAACAGCAGCTAAGACAAACTTCGATAAAATTAGCAGACTCCAAAATCAAGCAATGAGAATTATAACGGGAGGCATGAAGTCAACACCTATAAAAGAACTCGAAAAGATTACATGCCTCCAGCCAATGACAGATAGAAGAGACTGCAGGGCTCAACAACAGGCCAAAAAATTCAAAAGACTAACAGACCACCCAATGTGCCATAGAATAAATGCTCTTAGAAGGCAAAGACTCAAATGAAGTAATTTTGTAGAATCAACCAAACCACAAATGAGAGCAGTATCCATAGATGAAATATCCACTGTTAAACCCATCTACACTGCACACAAGCTTCCAGTTTGGAAACAAAATCGTTTCCCTAAAATGATAGAAAACATTCCTGGAATTGAAAGTAAAAAAAGCCAAACTGCAACAGATAGAAAATCCATAACGACAAAATACATAGAGAAACATTATCCACGCAACACCTGGACCCATGCATACACAGATGGATCAGAAATAAATGCAACAGAAAATGGAGGTGGGGGTGTCTTTCTGACCTTAAGCACTGGTGCAGAAAAAAGGCTGTCAGTGGCGACAGGACGATTCTCCAGCAACTTCAGAGCAGAGGCAGAGGCCTTGAAAACTGCAGCAGAGGTTATATTGACAGAAGAAACGGCAGAGAGACAAGTTGCTTTCTTTACTAATGCACAGTCAGTAATTGCAATGTTGAAAAGACAAAATAATACAGACCTGGATGATCTCAGAGTAGTTCTCCACAAACTTTGTCAACGATTCAAAAGTGTTGTGATCCAGTGGATCCCATCTCATTGTAACATCGCCGGCAATGAAGAGGCTGACAGAATGGCAAAAGAAGGTTCACATCTACCTCAGCCTGATGCAAGCATAACTTTTGAGGAGGCAAAGAGTTTTATCAGAATCAGTTACAGAAACAAATGGAATGTAGAACATCCAGGGCACACACAGAATGATGCTTACTACCAGCTCCACAGAAGAGAACAAGTGGTAATCTTCAGACTCCGCACTGGCCACAACAGATTGAGATACCATCTATTCAACAAGCTAAAGATAGGAACTACCGATCAGTGTAACTGTGGCACTGATAAAATGACTGCTGAACATCTGCTTCAAAGTTGCCCCTTATATGTGGTACAGAGAAAGTGCATATGGCTGACGCCAGCTCCTTTCGTGGAAAAGCTTTACGGGGATTCAAATAGCCTCAAACTGACTACTGCTTTCTTTGAGAACATTCAAGTGGACGTCTGAGAGTGTACGAAGAAGAAGAAGGATATCTAGTAAAGATGATTTCAGCTGTTTTGTCAGAGGGTTTGGATACCTAGTAAAGATTATTTCAGCAGTTTTGTCAGAGGGTTTGAGTTTCTAATAAGGATGATTTCACCTGTTTTGTCAGAGGGTTTGGATATCTAGTAAAGATGATTTCAGCTGTTTTGTCAGAGGGTTTGGATATCTAGTAAAGATTATTTCAGCTGTTTTGTCAGAGGGCTTGGATATCGAGTAAAGATGATTTCAGCTGTTTTGTCAGAGGGTTAAGATATCTAGTAAAGATGATTTCAGCTGTTTTGTCAGAGGATTAGGATATCTAGTAAAGATGATTTCAGCTGTTTGTTCAGAGGGTTAGGATATCTAGTAAAGATAATTTTAGCTGTTTTGTCAGAGGGTTGGTTGGTTGTTCGTCCATCACGGGTGATGAAGACCACTCTGTTCATCCAATTATTTAAGAATATGTTAGGTTAGTCTATGGGTACGAAGGTGACTGAAGAGCCCGATGCGGGCCTGGAAAGATCTTGGACAGTGTGGGCAGGGAATGTTTGCTTCATGTGAAGGTTTTATTTCACGGTCCTTTCTAGCTTGTCTCCGCTGTTCCGCTGCTGCTCTTCTGGATGATTCGCATGCTGCTGCACCTTTACGAAGAGATGTGCGCCAAGCAGTTCGGTCTTGCGCAGCAGCTTCCCATGTGTCTGGGTTTATGTCAAAGGTTTTCAATGACGTCTTTAACGTGTCTTTGAAGCGCTTCTTTTGGCCACCATGGGAGCGTTTACCCTTCTGCATCTCACCATAAAAGAGTATCTTTGGCAGTCGATGGTCTGGCATGTGGACTACATGACCTGCCCAGCGAATTTGTGACTGCATCAGAATAGTATCAATACTAGGGATACCAGCTCTGTCAAGAACGGCGGTATCCGGGATCTTGTCTTGCCATTTGATGTTCATTATCTTCCTGAGACAGACTGTATGGAAGTGGTTTAGCTTCTTTACGTGGCGCCTGTATACAGTCCATGTTTCACATGCATATAGCAGCACTGGAAGCACCGCAGCTCTGTACACCTTCAGCTTTGTCTGTAGACTAATGCCACTTCGATGCCAAACGTTGGTGTATAGTCTGCCAAATGTGCTGCTGGCTTTGGAGATCCTGGTGTTCACCTCATCATCAATGACAATGTTCTGGGATAGTGTGCTACCAAGGTATGTGAATCTGTTCACAACATTCAGTTTCTCACCATTAACCTTGATGACTGGCTCAGTATAAACTGTGCCAGGAGCTGGTTGGTACATGATTTCTGTTTTCTTCGTGTTGATGGTAAGCCCAAAGTTGGCGCAGGCTTCGGAGAATCTATCCACACTATGCTGCAGATCAGCCTCTGAGCCAGCATTGAGGGCACAATCATCAGCAAACAGAAGATCTCTGATGGTGTGTGATTTGACCTTGGTTTTTTGCTTGAAGCCTCCTAAGGTTAAACAATTTTCCATCAATACGATAACTAATGTCGATTCCTGTGTCCCCGTCTCTAAAAGCATCAGTCAGCATAGCAGAAAACATGATACTGAACAGAGTCGGTGCAAGTACGCACCCTTGTTTAACTCCATTTGAGACGGGGAAAGGCTCTGATAGCTCACCGTTTTCCTGAACTCTAGCCTGCATTCCATCATGCAGTTGCTGCACTATTGTGATAAATTTCTTTGGGCAGCCGTATTTTGCCATGACCTTCCATAAACCCTCTCTACTGACCGTGTCGAACGCCTTTGTCAAGTCGATGAAAGCTGTGTACAGGTCACAGTGCTGTTCTTGGCATTTTTCTTGTAGCTGTCTTGCAGCGAACACCATATCTGTGGTTCCACGTTCTTTCCGGAATCCACACTGACTTTCAGGTAAAAGACCTTTGTCAAGATGAGCCGTAAGGCGATTCAAAAGGATTCTGGCGAATATCTTCCCAGCGATTGATAAAAGAGAGATGCCTCGATGATTGTTGCAGTCTTGGCGATTACCTTTACGTTTATATAGATGTATAATTGAGGCATCTTTGAGATCGTGTGGGATGGTTTCACTCTGCCACATTTGCTGGAAGATCATATGAAGTTTCTCTATCAGAACTGCACCGCCATCTTTATAAACCTCAACAGGAATTGAATCGGAGCCAGGGGCCTTTCCACTAGACAGTTGACGAATCGCTTTTTTAGTTTCCTCCAGAGTTGGTACATCATCTAATGCTTCATTTATAGGAATTTGGGGGCAGGCGGATGATGGCTTCGTCGTTAATAGATGATGGCTGGTTCAAGATATTATTAAAATGTTCAGCCCAGCGTTGGAGCATTTTTTCCTTGTCTGTAATTAGTGTTTTCCCATCTGCATTAAGGAGGGGAAATGATCCTGATGATGTTGGACCATAGACCGCTTTGAGTGCAAGGTAAAAGTTTTTCAAGTCATGGCTGTCAGCAAAGCCTTGGAGCTCATCTGCTTTATTACTCAGCCATGAATCCCGCACCTGGCGTAGTTTATGTTGGACGATTCTACGCATGTTGTTGAAAGTGTCTTTCTTGGATGTAGATTTTGGATCATTTAAATATGCTTTATGGAGATGGTGTTTCTCAGCCAACATCTGCTTTATATCATCTGAGTTCTCATCAAACCAGTCATTTTGTTTCTTGATGGAAGGACCCAGGACCTCTGTAGCAGTGTTGTAGATCTGCTCACTTAGGGCTGCCCAATTTGTTTTCACACTTTGGCCGTCTAGCGAGATAGATTTGAGACGGTCTTCTAAGGTGTCAGTAAATGACTGTTTGATTTTTGTCTTCTTTAGTTTGGTGACATCCAGCCTCTTTTGAGTTTTCTTCCCCTGAGGGCGCCTGGCTGGTTGGATACAAATTTTAAGTTTAGATACAATGAGGCGATGATCAGTCCAGCATTCAGCACCACACATGGACTTGGTCACCCGGACATCTTGCCTGTCCTTCTTCCTAACAATTACATAGTCAATTAGGTGCCAATGCTTTGAGCGAGGGTGCATCCAGGAGGTCCTGTTGCGGGTAGGAAGTCGAAAAATGGTGTTGGTGACAAGGAGGTCATGTTCTGCGCAAGTCTGGAGGAGACGAAGTCCATTACTGTTACAGAGACCCACGCCGTACCTACCAATAGTGCCATTCCAGGAGATGTTATCTGAGCCTACTCTTGCATTAAAGTCACCAAGAATGATGAGCTTATCTGCTTTAGGAACTGATGCAATGACTGCATGTAGTTCTTCATAAAACTTATCCTTGACATCATCCTGGTTTGTCATAGTTGGTGCATACGCGCTAATGATGGTGGCATGTTTTCTTCCATAGAACAGAGGGATCTTGACCGTCATGAGTCGGTCATTTATTCCCTTTGGGGCCCCCGCTAACTTGCTGACAATTGCTGTTTTGATTGCAAATCCAACCCCTGCTTCTCGTCTTTCTTCAGTTCCTCTTCCGCTCCAAAAGAATGTATAACCTGCACCCTTTTCGCAAAGGTGGCCCTCGCCTGCAAGTCGAGTTTCACTCAGTGCTGCTATGTCAATGTTGTACCTGGCCAGTTCTCTCCCAATCAGGGCAGTTCGTCTCTCAGGTCTGTTTGCGTTAAAGTCTTTGTCAAGTAAAGTGCGCACATTCCATGCGCCTAGAATGAGGGGGAAAAATCTGTCCTTTCTTTTTCTTGTATGTCGACCGCCGAAGTAGGGTACCCACCAACCGCAGTAAGCTGGTTAGGTAATGGTGAAGCAGGCAATGTTTAGGGCACCTTTTCTAGCCCCTTCCTCATGCCATGGAGGTGAGCAGTGCTTTCCTAAAGAGGGCTGCTCAGACACTCAGGGGGCTGCCGAATCCCACTGCTGCTCCGATCAGTGGAAGACGACCATATGGCCTGAGCCGCCTGTGTGTAGGTCTGCGACTACGACTGCCAGCGTACCCACGCCTGCCGCTTCGCCGCTCGCCCATCGCCACAGGACTTGTTGTGAGTGAATGGATGAATGGATGAATGGATGAAAAAGTGACTTGCGCGGTGATTTGGATTAAAGTGAGGAAGAGTTGCGCAATTCGTCGACCTCACTCTCTCGCCTGGGTCCATCTCAATCCAGTGGCAAGACAAGTCAAGACGACTGGAGATGAAGTCAGGTGCAGTGGATGACCAGGGCTTTCTACGTGCCTCGCCGTGCTCCTTACGCTCCACAGCGCGTTGCTGGTAATCGCCGTCATGCCCGTTGAACCAACAGGTGGTTTCTTCCGCGCAGTCTATCGAATCCAGTCTTCGCATGCATGGGTTAGGATATCTAGTTTCAGCTGTTTTGTCAGAGGGTTTGGATATCTAGCAAAGATGATTTCAGCTGTTTTTCAGAGGGTTTGGATATCTAGTAAAGATTATTTCAGCTGTTTTGTTAGAGGGTTTGAGTTTCTAATAAGGATGATTTCACCTGTTTTGTCAGAGGGTTTCGATATCTAGTAAAGATTATTTCAGCTGTTTTGTCAGAGGGTTTGGATATCTAGCAAAGATGATTTCAGCTGTTTTGTCAGAGGGTTTGGATATCTAGTAAAGATTATTTCAGCTGTTTTGTCAGAGGATTTGGATATCTAGTAAAGATTATTTCAGCTGTTTTTCCAGAGGGTTTGGATATCTAGTAAAGATGATTTCAGCTGTTTTGTCAGAGGGTTAGGATATCTAGCAAAGATGATTTCAGTTGTTTTGTCAGAGGGTTTGGATATCTAGTAAAGATGATTTCAGCTGTTTTGTCAGAGGGTTAGGATATCTAGTAAAAATGATTTCAGCTGTTTTGTCAGAGGGTTACGATTTCTAGTAAAGATGATTTCAGCTGTTTTGTCAGAAGATTAGGATTTCTAGTAAAGATGATTTCAGCTGTTTTGTCAGAGGGTTTGGATATCTTGTAAAGATAATTTCAGCTGTTTTGTCAGAGGGTTTGGATATCTAAAAAAGATTAATTAACATGTTTTGTTAGAGGGTTTGAGTTTCTAATAAGGATGATTTCACCTGTTTTGTCAGAGTGTTTGGAAATGTAGTAAAGATGATTTCAGCTGTTTTGTCAGAGGGTTTGGATATCTATTAAAGATGATTTCAGCTGTTTTGTCAGAGGGTTTAGATATCTAGTAAAGATGATTGTAGCTGTTTTGTCAGAGGTTTTGAGTTTATAATAAGGATGATTTTACCTGTTTTGTCAGAGGGTTTGGATATCTAATGATGATTTCATCTGTTTTGTCAGAGGGTTTGAATATGTAGTAAGGATGATTTCCAAATAACCAACACCAGAGGCATACAATGTCATAAAAAAGATGAATAATTGGGTAGCAGACATCTTGAAGAAACGCATAGTGACACCACATTGGACCACAATGTATGTGCTGGACGAAAAAGACCAATAATCAACCCTAATTGCGACAATTCATGCCACAAGCAGCAGATAAACAAAGAAGCTAGCAACAAGAGGACATTGAACTATTAATTTCTTAACGCTGTAGTTTACAATAGAAAGATATATTGTTTTTATTATCTATTATAGAGTGGATCTCCACCCCTAGATCATAAATTGTGTAAGAGATTTAAAAAAAAGTACAGTAGAAAAGTCTCTACTGGACTTTTACTTGCAAGTCTGAAAAATATCTCAAAGCAGCCAATGAATTTTTCACCTAGCACCATAAACAGCAGTACAAGTACATGAATATTATCCTATAAATGATACATAACAATGGCAGTCTGGTATTAAAAAAAAGAAAACACATGAACGTTGACCAATGTAATAATAATATCACTTAATATCCCTGACATCGAGCAAACAGATAACTTACTTTTAAGATCATCTTAGAACCCTCACGATTGTAATTGACGTCATGCTCCCTCCCATCTGCAAACTTGCCTGTGACTTTCATTCGATCTGAAATTTATTAAATAGATTTTTCTGACTTCAGCTAATTGAGTCAAATTTGTTATTCCTTATCATCATCATCATGATTTTCCTTAGTGCTCCTTAGTGTTGCAAGAGCATGTTAATGCTTGGTGCCGCTTGATGAAAGTGGACCAGCTGCAGTTGTGGCTCCACGCTCTGTAAGGAGCACACAAAAACAAAAAGATGATGATGATGCATGGAGCATCAATGATTGCTATAGATGGTAGCAAGCCTCGACACACGCAGCCAGGGCTAACAATACTTAACTTGTTCAATAGTAATTAAAGCTAATAGTCTTACAAATTACTCCACTTATCACAATAAAACAACTGTTGGCTTGTGGCAGCCAAACCAAGACTGAAGACTGTGGCAGCCTACCAAGACTGAAGACTGCGGCAGCCTACCAAGACTGAAGACTGTGGCAACCTACCAAGACTGAAGATTTTGCCAAGAATGAATATTGTGGCAGCTTACCAAGACTGAAGATTGTGGCAGCATACTAAGACTGAAGACTGTGGCAGCCTACCAAGACTGAAGATTGTGCCAAGACTGAAGATTGTGGCAGCCTACCAAAACTGAAGACTGTGGCAGCCTACCAAGACTGAAGATTGTGCCAAGACTGAAGATTGCGGCAGCCTACCAAGACTGAAGACTGTGGCAGCCTACCAAGACTGAAGACTGTGGCAGCCTACCAAGATTGAAGATTGTGCCAAGACTGAAGATTGTGGCAGCCTACCAAGACTGAAGATTGTGGCAGCCTACCAAGACTGAAGACTGTGGTAGCCTACCAAGACAGTCTGTAAGAGGTTTCACAAATGAAGCAGATTAAGAAACTGCAGGAGAAAAAAAATCTGTTTACTTGGATAACACAAACACATTTTAAGACAAAAAAACATTTCAGTCCTTAAAACAAAACATCGGCAGTTAAGGTAATACATCTGCATACAACATCATCATCATCATTTTCCTTAGCGCTCTTTACAGAGCATGGCATCACCCCTGTAGCTGACGCTCTTGCAGTACGTCTGCACAAAGCAAGTACATGCTCTTGCTGTGGTGGTTTCTGTAACTATATGTTTTACATGATGAGGTTGCCAGCCTCAGGCACAGCTTCATATTAGTCACCTTCTGTGACGTGCCTAAGGCAGCAGTAATCTTTGTCTCATAAGAGATGCCCGGAAACTACTCGGGGCCAGCATACATAGAACACGCTATTTATGGAGAACTTTCAAGTCTGCACAAATCACAATAATGACGAGACAATAATTTTTTCCTACAAATAAAGAAAATTATTAAATCTTGTTTAGTAGTTGTAACATTCATCTTTTGTTAGTAATTTATTTGAAAGCACATCAAAATGCAGGGCATGTATATTTTAGCCCTGTTTTAAGCATTCAGATCTCTTGTTCATTTTCACACATAGAAAGTCTCACATAATTTATTTTATTGCTGAGTTGGGAACTGAAACGAACATATTGTGTGTAATCTGAACACAAACATTTTCAAAAATAGATTTTTTAAGAAAGCATTACAGTTTACTTATTAGCTAATTTCTGACTCAATTCATGCACTAACATCTCATGTGCCTTAAGCAAAATAACAAAATTGTAATTTTTTTCCCCCCTGTAGTTTGTTGTGTTTGAGATGAAAATATTTAAAGCAGGAAATATTTTTATCTAAATTTTTGTTTTTAAATTTAAAAATTCCAGAACAGTTTTTACTTGATTCCATTTAATGCACTTATATGTAAACTGTAATAAGTGAAAGCTTGACAAAGCCTCGTTCTAAAATAAACCAATCAGACTGAACGAAGGAGTAATTTTGATCACGTTTTAAAAGTGGAGCATGGGAGCCGCGCTAGCGTAGTGGTTACAACACCGCTCTGGCGACCGGGTGATTCAGTATCAAACCCGGGCGACGGCATTTGAGAATTTTTCGTCGACCGGGATTTGGACTGGATTAACTCGAGACCTGGCGAGGACATTTGAAGGAGTGTCATCGACCAGGGACTGGCGGCTCCTGAGCCGACCCAGCTCTAATGGGTACCTCCGAAAACGGCGAGTATCTGCCTGAATGGCGAGGGACACTTGTCTCTGAACAAGAAAATAGGATACTCACGTAAAAATCAATGTCAGGTTAGACATTAAAAATAACCTGAGATTTCGCCTCGAGTATTAGCAGGCGTACGAAAAAAAAAAGAAAAAAAAAAAAGTGGAGCTTGATCAAGAGTATAAAATTTAGGCAAATTTAAAAACCATGTTAACTCTAACAAAATGTCTAAGAAAGTAATATATAACAATGCTAAAGTAGAATTTTCACCCACATCTTACTGGGGCTCGAAAGGGGAGCAAAGAATAGTAACACTGTTCCCTACCAAACGTGTCATAGAAAGCGACTAAGGAGAATTACAGAAAGAACAAAGAATTGAAAAAAGTGTATTAAAAACTGGAAGAATTCCACCAAGAGCAAGAAAGTAAAGGACTATTTTAAGAAAACAAAACACAGTTGTATAAAATAAGGCTTAAAAATTATGTGATTAACCTTCACTCACTGATTTATTTGCCAAAGAAAACTTGTATGTTCCATTTACAGTGATTATTTAATTACAATACAGAATTTTACAAGGAATTTCACCTTGATCTGTGTGTTAGCAATATAGACAAAGTTGGAGGGACAGACAGTGATATCAAAATAAGAAAACAAAAAGCAAGAGGAGCTTTCATTGTATTGGGAAATATATGGAGATCAAGAGAAATCAAGTCCAACATGAAAATAAGAATCTTCAACTCAAATGTGAAGTCAGCCCTATTGTATGGCTCTGAGACATGGAGAGCAACAAAAACAACAACCAAAAAGTTACTGACTTTCATAAATGGGTGCTTGCATAGAATAGAAGGATTGAAATGGTATGACAAAGTCACAAATGTGGAACTGATGACAAGAACCAGACAAGTGCCGGTAGAACAAGAGATGAGAAGAAGACGCTGGCGATGGATAGGACAACACATTGAGGAAACCTGCTGATAGCATTACAAGGCAGTCCTTGTTCTGGAATCCCCAGGGAAAGAGAGGTAGAGGTAGACCAAAATACACATGGAGAAGAGAGCTAGATACAAAAGTGAAAATGATAAGGAAAACATGGAAAATATTTGAGCAGATGGCAAGTGACAGGAGGACTTGGCATGTGTTTGTTGAAGGCCTATGCTCTCTGGGGAGCTAAGGGTATTGGTTGATTATGTTTTAACATACATATAATTCATAGTAATTTCAGCACTAAAAGCATGATATATGTGAAAAACAATCCTTACAAATTCCATAACCTTGGTTTGTCTCCAGTACCATGTTCCCAATGGAGTCAAGCTTTACTAGGATATAGACACTTGACCTGTAAATGGAAACAAAATGTTTCACATACAAAAGGGAAGCAGAAACATAAAATACACAGCAAGGTTCTCTAATGGCATTTATCATTACTTATGATAAAAATATTAACACATTAACTACCGCAAGCCGGTGGGACCGGCTTTTGAAATCCTATCATTTGGACCGCAAGCCGCTCAGAGCGTCGATCTAATTTTAGTAATAAAACGAATTAAAAATGTACTGAAACTCTTTCTGATCTACTTCGAAATCTTAACTTGCTACCGGAAAACAAATTACCAAAGCATGGTTGTTGTAGAACACCGGAAAATTGATATTATGTTCATGTTTTTCAGCATTTTCGGTTAGTTACCAAATCGTGTAAAACTGTTTACTGTGGCAACTAGTGATAGGACCATAAAAAATGCTTGTACATCTCGTCTAACGGCTGATTAGGCTAGAAACTTGTTTCAACAATTGACTGATAGATCTAGCGACGAGGACAAGAGTGAAAACGGTGTGCACATTGATTGAAATAACGATTTTGATAGAGATGGGGCGCAAGCATTTATAATTGTGAAAATATTGCAAGTCCTCGGCCATCGGAGGGCCGTTAAATAGCAACAACCTCTATTAGAGTTACAAATGGTACTTATTGTAATAGTACATTCATTTATCTTTAAAATGACGTGTAATTCATAAAAATATGTAAACAATTACGAAAACTACCGCTTACTTTGTGCAAACACCTACAGGATAAAAATTGTAAAAAAATTTAATTCGGCCACAGTGGGTTTTTCAATTCGGTAGTTAATGTGTTAAGCTGAAAGTGAATGTGTTTCTCCCCCCCCCCCCCCCCCCAGTGCCTACTCCAAATGATTATTTTTACTCTGATCCACATTTTAGAACAAAGCACATTTAATGTTAAAACTGTATGTGAGTTAAACATTTTCAACAAGCAAATGTATAGATAAATCTCACTGTCTAATGAGCCTAAAAGAAAACTAACACACATAGCTTAGGAAGTTTTTAAAAAATGGAAAGAAACAAAAACTAAAGCTTCATATTTTGGACTCAGCAAAGATAACAAAATATGGAGAGATTCTTTTGAGAATCTTCTTCTTCTTCATCTTTGTATACTCTCAAACATCTACTTGAATATTTTCAAAGAAAGCAGTGGTTAAATTGAGGCTATTTGTATCTCCATATAGTTTTTTTTTCTCCAGGAATGGTATCTTTGATAATGAACACATAATATACATGGAGAAAAGGTAAAATGAGAAAGACATGGTCTGACAATATAAGGAAATGTTCTGGAACATATATGACTTTCTATACGGTCACAAATATATGTATAGTGAATACAAGACAGAAGATGAGAAAGACATGGAAAGAGCTGTGCAAGACAAGAAAGCCTGGTGAGATTGGTTGAAATACTGTTTCACATGGCCGAATGGGGAGGAAGATCAAATTGCTGGACAAAGATCAAAAGCTATTTTCTGTGAAATGTATTTTGTTTCTTCTTTTTCTTTAAATGCAATATTTCAAGATGTTTATCTATTTTAGTTTTATGGGAACACCTTATGATGTTCTGTAAAACCTGTTTCAGATACAGATGGCATCAAAACATGGCTCATAAGGGAAAACCAGTTTCTCCATGGTCTGATACCACAATAATGGGCAAGATCTTGAAAGAAGCTCTTAAAAAAACAAGATTTCTTTTAAATTCTTATCATGTTTTTAGACTAGAAGAGGAGCATCAGATACTACAGTTGACATTCAAAAATCCGGCAACCTCCGTACCTGAGGAGTGTCGGATTGTTGAAAATGCCGGATTTTTTATGGTTATGTATGCTGTATATATTTAACAGAAAATGACTACCTGTACAGTCCTTTAAAGAAAGAAAATTAAAAACTAAATGAAAAGCAAATGAAATTTTAATGTTCATCAACTAAATAAAACAGTTCTACAGAATTTTAGTTCAACTGAATAAAATAGTTCTACAGAGTTTTAATTCAACTAAAGTCAAACAGTGGCGCGCCAACGCGGTAAATTAAAAAAAATGCGCTCCGAAATCCATGCCGGAAATCTGAAGGAACCGGATTATCGATGGCCGGATTTTTGAATGTCAACTGTACTAGAACAATGTTATGATTTGCTCATAGAATGTGGAGTTGGCAGATCAGGGCATTACGGTTGTGTTGCTTATACACAGTTAACTTACATGCAGTTAACTTACATGAATTTCAACTATATGTACTCGTGTTGAAAAGAGAAAACAATTTATTAAACCACAATTTGAATAATGCCAGAAATTTCGTGTTCCATGGTGATGTGTCATAAACTGAGCATATGCTTGGAGCAATCATCCTTGACTCCAGATTGTCTCTTAAGTTCTTACAGCTTTGTATGTTTCTAAGGTGTTAAGTGTACAACACACCACACTGAGTGCCATTCTTGCGGTATTAGGTTTGCACATTCTTTGTACAACATCACTTCAAAATCCAAATCAACAACTTCTTCAGGCACTCAACTAAAGAAACAGCAGTCACTTTTAACATTGCAGGAAAAATGCCCCGACCACCTAAGGCTTACTAAGAGATCTTAACATATTAACTATCGAATTGGAAAACACGCTGTGGCGTAATTAAATTTTGTTCCCATTTTCACCCTGTAGGTGTATGCACAAATTAAGCTGTAGTTTTTGTAATTGGTTACATATTTTTATGAATTATACGTCATTTTAAAGATAAATGAATGTACTATTACAACAAGCTGAAAAAATTATGTTTACAGGTATGGTAAATATTATTAATAATATTAATTGATTGAAAGACAAACAAAGTTTCAATTTTTTTAAAATTATCAACATATCAACATGTTGCTTGTTTCTAAGGCAGTTAATGCCTTTCTGTAGGTGATTATCGCATAGTATATTAAATTACAATAATAACAAGCCCAAGGACAGATATACTGACTAATATTTAACACTATGGTATTCTTACATAATTTTTACCTACACCACTTCCAAAAAAAAATTGGTAACTAACCCAAAACGCTGAAAAATATGGTGTTAGGCCCATATCAATTTTCCAGTGTTCTACAACAACCATGCTTTGGGAATTTGTTTTCCGGTGGCAACTTAAAATCTCGAACCAGATCAGAAAGTGTTTCAGTACATTTTTCATTTGTTTTATTATTAAACATAGATCGACGCTCTGAGCGGCTCTCGGTCCAAATGATAGGATTTCATAAGCCGGTCCCACCGGCTTGCGGTAGTTAATGTTTAATGTGTTAAGACTGTGTCACACATGGTGCATAAATATGATCTAACTGTTTCAGTATCTGTGCTACCAAGACTCAAATAAAAATTCAAGGAATGTGTTCTTCAGTGATATTCTCATTTTTAGATGTGGCTCATCTTACTCCAATATACTTAGGTAGACTCAAGGTAGGGATTGTTGCTCTTCTTTAGGTAATAAAAATGAAGTTTTTTACTAATGCGCAGCAGACTTCACATGGTGTGGTCAAATGGATACATAAACTAGCATATCAGAAATATATGAAACAAATATAAAGGTATGTTATCAGGCACTCGTAGGATTAACCAAAGCTGTGGTATATAATGCCTGCGTCACCAGCACACTTCACATGGACAACCTATGCTAAGCAAGAAAGAAGGCTCACTACCTTCCATCTTCAGTGTCTACGCCACATCCTTGGTATTTTGTGGAAGGGCAAAGTGACAAATGTTGAGGTACTGTCACGTGCTGGCCTTCAAAGCATGTATACGCTGGCTTAGCCATGTCCGCGGCATGGAAAATGGTCACATCCCAAAAGATATCTTCTATGGACAACTGGTAGATGGCAAAAGAAGAGTTGGCCGGCCAGTGCTGAGGTTCAAAGATGTGTGCAATCTAGACATGAGTGCAATGGACATAAATCCAGCAGCCTGGGTGGATGAAGCTGCCGATCGCACCAAGTGGCAATGCTCTCTATGGCACCACCTCAGATTGGGCAAAAAGAAGCTCTCCCAACAAGCAGAAGAGAAAAGTAAACGTTGAACGAAACACAGGAAAAAAAGCAGTTGAGGGCTGCCACCTCAGGGGTGCATTCCCATAGTCAGACTGAAGGGGCTATTATATTATATTATAAATGTGACAGCATTCACTCTCTAAAGTGCTACAAAGAAAATATATTTGGGTTAGCTTCAATTCAAAAACAAAAAAAATGTGACATCGCTGAAAACACAGTGCTACTGCTGACATCTTTTGTTAGGTAGGTCGATATTCGGTGGGTTAAGACCACAGTCCAATAGTTAATGTTAGGAATAAATTTTTGTTTGGGTTTAAATAAAATTTCTGCCTTGTTTTTGCAAGGCTTGCACTGTTCAACATAGACACATGGTCCATCAGTTATATTAGGGCACACGTCCAAATGTAAAAGACTGTGTGTCTGGTTATATAAAATTCTTTCAATAATGGAACAACTCAGCCATCCAAAATCATAAATACTCGCACGACCCAGACAGCACGTCCGAAACTTTTCAGCTGCAACCTGTGCTACAAAATTAACATTCTGACTCACAAAATAATATGTGAATGAACATAAGAACAAAACACATTAGCTTTGGTAATAAGGACTCCTAACCTCTACACCTCACGGTAGAAGGGGAACGACTAAGTAAGTAAGTAATAAGGACTCCCAGAGTTTTCATTTGTTAAAAATTATATGAAACTTACTCAGAGCTAGTCACGTAGACTAGTACAGTGTGCTTGCTGCTGTATGGTTTAGCGGCAGTCAAGAAATGAAATGACAGTCTCTCAGTTAAAGAGTACTGGTCTACAACTGGCAGACTGAAGGTGTGACGCACCACAGTGTTCCCTGAGACTCTGATTGACGGCTCTGGAAATGAAATTATGTACACTGATCAACTAGTCTAATGTCACAAATACTTGACCTTGATCTGACTAGCTTCTAATTTATATTGCTAAAAAATTATGATTACTTTATGAGTTCCATTACATTCAGAAAGTTTTTATTCTGGCTTTTCTGACAGCTAACATAACAGATTTTCAAAATATTACAGGTATGCTTTATATTATCATAACTACCCTTCAGTTTCCTAAGGAGTAAAGGCTTTCAACAAACCCATGCCATTCTCCTGGCATGTGTCATCAGTTCCACATCTTTCCATGTTCTCCTCATCTTTTTCATTTATGTCTCCAGTTATCTTCTCCACATGTTTTGGTCTCCCAAGGACTGCCTTGCAATGACTGCCTTGCAATGACTGCCTTGCAATGACTGCCTTACAATTGACTGCCTTACAATGACTGCCTTACAATGACTGTCTTACAATGACTGCCTTACAATGACTGCCTTACAATGCTATTAACAGGTTTCCTGAGTGTGTGTTCTATCTACTGCCAGCATCTTCTTGTCATCTCTTGTTTGACTGCCACTTGTCTTTCTCATCATTTTCCTTTCTATCTCCAGTTCTTTTCTCCACATGCTTTTTGGTCTCCCTTTTCCTCTCTTACTCTGGGGATTTCAGAGACTTGTAGAGCTGTCAACAGGTTTCCTCAATGTGTGTCCTACCCATTGCCAGCGTCTTCTTCTACTCTCCTTTCTCCGGCATTAGTCTTTATATAGGCTCATTTTTGGTGCTTGTCTTTATACAGGTTCATTTATTAATATGTGTGATTCCCTTCCCTGGGAGTCAAGCTTCCTCTAGCTAAATATGTTATAAGCTTTCCCAAGTGAAAGTATTCCCTGTTTTCTTGGATACAGTGATGTAATTCTCACTTTTAAGTAGCACTTTATCTCCCTTAAACAACCTATCAAAATAAAATGACAGAATGGGACCCAAAGATGCAGCAATAGAGAATGCAGTCAGCGACCCATAGCTTGACTGCTTGCGTCAGGGTCAGCGAACCAGAGCTGACCAAGACCCTACTCCACCTCCACGTGGTGGTCCTGGAAACAGGCTGCATCACTGCAGTCTGGCTGAGAGAATAGGGATCAAAGGGGAAGGCAAACCCGGTCCTAAAAAATGCCGTGCTGAAGTCGGATGTGTCGGCCGAAAGGCGCAGATATCACAGCTCCGGTGTAAACAGACACAACACAACCAACATCCTTTTCAGGATGAATGAGGAAGAAGAAGAAGAAGAAATGACAGAATGTGATAACTAATATCTGTACCATACCTAAAAAAATAGTCATCTATATGTTTCTACATTGTGATAGAAATTGTAATTTACATATTAAAATTACAAGCCTTTTTTTCCCCCAGAAAATAGTAAAAACAGCATACTAGTTTAATGCAAATAAAATACATGCAAGCCTACTTTTAGCAATTGCCACAGTGTCAGTCTGTATCATAGTGTAAGTTCATAACAATTTATCTGAAATTCCGATATTTGAAAACCTCTGAAAATTGAATGTTTTTTCATAAAAGAAAATAAATTAATAAATAAAAACATAGTTTTTCATGGTGTGTCACTCGTGTGCGAAAATGACCAAACCTTGTGTGAGGGGCAGTTTCATAATGTTCCCTGTCTGTGTTCTTTATACCACTAAGCTAGTACTTGTGCAATGCATAGACAAGTTGACATGAGCACTAGAGCTTATAACAACATCAAATCTTATGAATCAAAAGTTTGGCTACTTCTCGATTAAAAATTCGAAAAATGCCCAGATTACTGTTGTGTGTCAATAATTATCTTCGGAAATGTTAAAAAAAAGGATTAGATTTATGGTTATTATTACTGTTACAGTCACTGTTCTGAGATTTGTAGCCATTTATTATTTACAAGAAAATGAAATGCTGGAAACTGTAATGTTATGATGTATGTATATAAGCATTACCTCGTCATCTACACAAGCACACACATGTTTCAGAAAGCACTCAGTATAAGCATGTTCAGTTCGTAGCCATGTTTATTTACAGAATATCGTACATGTCAAGATTCGCATTATATTACAATGTGTGGTTCGTACTTTAATGTATTCATATTACATCCCCCCTTTTTTGAAAAAAAAATGTGTGCAAACATTTCCAACGAAATGTTTCATGTGAGAAAGGATAAGTATGTGTAATGCTCAGTGTGAGTATATATGTCACTGTCTGTATCGGCTGGGAGGTGTCACTGTACGGCCAGAACGAGTGGTGTAAAGTGCTGGTGGTTCTGCGGAAGTCCCTGGTTTAGCTTGAGTTGGTTGTGATTTCGGCCTTGGCGCTTGTTGGTTTTGTGGGGCACCAAGGTCTGGAGTTACTGCATTGTCTGTTGAAAGCATGGGAATTCTCTGTTCTGTTGTATTCTGTGGGATTTCTCTTATGTCCACTCTGTTTCGCCTCAGGAGGTTGCTGCTGCTGTCTGGTCTTAAAGTATAGCTCCTGGGTTCAGGGTTTCTGGAAATGATTGTTGCTTTTGACCATGTGTCATTGTTGTGGTTGTAGGTAGTTACATGCTGACCAGGATATAATGGTGGTAAGTCTTTAGCACATTTGTCATAGTTGGATTTCTGAACTTGCTGACGATGCTGAAGTTGATCATATGTGCTGTCTCTATGTTGTGGACGGAAGTGGACCTTAGATGGTAGGAGGTCTTTGATTCTTCTATCAAACATAAGTTCTGCTGGACTGTCGATCTTACTGTCTACCGGTGTTGTTCTCCATCTCAAGAGTGCTAGGTGTACATCCTCTGTTCTTGTTTTCTTCATGATTGACTTGATAGTTTGTATCTGTCTCTCAATGAAACCATTAGATTTAGGGTATCTAGGTGATGATGTTGTGTGTTTGATCTTCCAGTCCTTAGTGAAGTTTCTGTATGCTTGACCTGAGAAATGTGGACCGTTGTCTGATCTAATTTCATCTGGGATGCCAAACATGCTGCAATACTTCTTTGTAATGTCTGCAATAACAGCTGATGGTGAGGGTTGTGGAAGTTTCTCAATGATGGGAAATTTGCTGTAGTAATCAGCAATAATAAGATAGTCATTATTGTCGATTGAGAAAATATCAGTTCCTATAATGCTCCAAGGGCTCAATGGTATGTCTGATGGTATGAGAGGTTCTCTGCACTGCCTATTTGCATGTTCTTGGCAAATTGAACAGTTTTTACATAGTGTTTCTATGTCCTTGTTTATCTGTGGCCAGTAAACATCTTCTTTGCTCTCAGTTGTGTCTTCACAATACCAAGGTGACTATTATGGAGCTGTTTAAGGATGATATCGCGTTGTGTTTCTGGTACAACAATGCGATCTCCTTTAAGGATCAGACCATCTTCGATGCTTAACTCGTCCCTCATCGAGTAGTATGGACGGATGTGTGTTGGAACTTCCCTGATAGAGCTTGGCCATCCATGGTATATCAGTTCTTTGAGAGAG
Organism: Oreohelix idahoensis; assembly: GCA_024509875.1. Taxonomy (NCBI): domain Eukaryota; kingdom Metazoa; phylum Mollusca; class Gastropoda; order Stylommatophora; family Oreohelicidae; genus Oreohelix; species Oreohelix idahoensis. The sequence continues at coordinate 58,211 of JAMPIV010004120.1, read as the reverse complement.
TTAAGGATAGGATCTCTCATTGTGTCTTCTCTGATGTGTTCAAGCCTATTATCGCTAAACTTGACAAAATCAACTTTGATGTTTGGGGTAAGATCTGCTGTCTTGTTGGGGTTTGGTAGTCTGCTGAGAGCATCTGCAAGACCTATATCCTCTCCTGGGATATACTGAATATTAAAATCATAACCTTGTGTTTCCAATAACAGAGCTTGTAGTCGTGGTGGTGCTGAAGCTATTGGTTTTTTATGAATCATCTCAAGTAGCTAGCATTTCTCTTTCAATGTTTGCAAGTTTCTTTTCGCCAGAACTTAATGATTTGCTTGCGTAAGCTACAGGACGAAGTTCTTTGGCATAGTGTCCTTCAGGATTTTTGTCTGGTTGCAAAAGTGCTGCTCCTAGGCCTTTCAGACTGGAATCAACCATGAGAAAAGTGGGTGCTTGCATGTCATAGTATTTCAAGCATGCATCAGATGATATGAGGGTCTTCAAGTGGTTGAATATGTATTGGTAGTCTTCTGACCATTCATACGGAGTTTCATTCTGTAGTAGAGATCGCAAAGGTTCTGCAGCAGCTGACAAATTTGGTATGAATTGTGCTAGGAAATTGACAGCACCTAAGAATTGTTGCAGTTCCTTCTTTGTAGCTGGTGTTGGCATGTCATGAATATCTTCAACCTTTTTAGGGTCTGGTTTTACACCATTCTGGGTGTACAGCAATCCAAAAAAATTGTATCTCCGTTGCCTTAATTGTACACTTTTTGCTGTTGAATGTTAGCCCATTGGCCTGTGCTACATGCATCAAGTTAATCAAGTTACGGTCGTGTTCTTGTTCTGACCTGCCGCAGACTACAATGTCATCCGCAATAGCCACTGTACCAGAACATTGCTCAACAATGTTGTCAATCTTCTGTTGGAAGATGTCTTGTGATACATTCAAACCAAATGGGAGTCTCTTGAAACAATATCTGCCGAATGGTGTTCGAAAAGTTGTAAGGAGTTGACTTTCCTCTGCTATCTCAACACTCCAGTATCCGTGTACAGCATCTAGTTTAGAAAAAATATTTGGCATTGTGGAATCTGTGAGTTATCTCTTCCACTGTATGCATTTTGTGTGGACAGCGCTTTAGACTGTTGTTTAAGTGTTTTGGGTCAAGGCAAACCCGAAGAGAACCATCCTGCTTCAGAACGGTTGTGATACTACTACACCAATCAGAATGCTCTTCAACCTTTCTAATAACATCATTCTGCACCATCTTTTCTAGTTCTGTGGCAAGTTTCTGTTTAACATGTATAGGATACTTTCTAGGTGGGTCTATCTTTGGCTCAGCGTTGTCTTTTAAAAAGAATCTTGCCTTTCCTGGAAGTTTGCCTATTCTGTCGAACTGTTCTGGGAATCGCTGTTTAAGGTCATCTACTCCAGTGACGTGTAGAGTAAGATGTTCTTTTTTGTCAGCTTTAATGTTGTTAATAGTTACCACACTCAGCTTTTCGCACATTGGTAAACCCAAAATTGCAGGTCCTTCAACATCTACCAAGTAAAATGTTGACGATGTCCATTCAGAGTCTCTGTATAAACATTCAAGTGTTACTGCTCCGAAACAGTCTATACTTGTTCCATTGTAAGCTCTTAGCTTTGTCCTGCCACTCCTACTTTTTACATCCCTTGTGGGAAATCCTTGCTTATCCACCTTGTCAGGCATGATCTGTCTGAATATTCTTAAGGGTAGAGTGTTACCTTGGGCACCTGTGTCTATCTTGAACCGAATATATCTTTCTTTGTGCCTTTTAATTCCTGGTATTCGGAATTGTACTTTGCAGAAAGCCTGCGTTCTCTTTGGTTCATTACTGAAAGTTAGTATCTTCACAGTATCAAATGTGGAAGGATCACTTTCTTCACTGGAGTCAAGGTCCTCAGTCATCATAAAGTGTGTTTGTTTTGATGACTCTCTGCTGTGAAAGTTGTGTTGAGCACTGTCTTGTTTCCTCTTGAAACATAATTTTATCCAGTGGCCCCTCTTTCTGCAGTAATGACATGTAGAGTCTTTAGCTGGACAGTGGTTTTGTATGTGGTTTAGGCCACAACATTTACACATAGCACCTCTGCTTGTGTTGTGTTTTTCTTGTTGCTTCGAACCAGTTGCTTTGTTTTGTTTGGGTTTATAGCTTTTTACTGCATCCACCTGGGCTGTTACTGTACCTTGCTGAATTTGTTTAATGTTTAGTGCTTGTGCCTCGTGTTTCCTGCCTTCATCCAGAAGTTGTTGTAAATTTAGTGTATCACTCTGGCTCAGTATCCATTTCTGGAACTCTGGCATTGGTGTGCTGAGAAGGATCTGTTCGATAATTCGCTCTTTTTCTTCTTCTTTGTTAAATTTACATACACTTGTTTTCTCCTTGATGCGAGTGAAGAAATCATCTAAACTTTCATCAGGTTTCTGTCGCAGGTGGTGAAGTTCTAATCTTGCCGCTCTAAAGTTCGTGTGCTTTATTATCAGACGTTTTTCAAATTCGTCCAATATGGCTACGGGGTCGGTCGCTGACTCAACAGGCATGGCGGTAGCAAAACTGTTGTAAATTTTCAAACCTTCATCGTCCAATGCTTCTAGGATATATGGAGTTAGGGTTTGTCCTTCCAGACCAGTGGTCTTGGAATATAGATCTATGCGTTGGCGCCATAACAAGAAAACTTCACTCTTATCGTCTTGACCGGCGAATCTCATTTGCGGTGCGTTGCGATATTGTTTCGCCGCCATGGCTGACTTCGATGATGAAAATTAGCCGAATACTGTACTCACGTGTTATCGTGTAGCTGTTTTGCGTCAGTCCGGTATCGACCGCTGCCACCATGTAATGTTATGATGTATGTATATAAGCATTACCTCGTCATCTACACAAGCACACACATGTTTCAGAAAGCACTCAGTATAAGCATGTTCAGTTCGTAGCCATGTTTATTTACAGAATATCGTACATGTCAAGATTCGCATTATATTACAATGTGTGGTTCGTACTTTAATGTATTCATATTACAGAAACAAGGTTACGGATGGCTGTTTAAAATTAGGATTTAGGCCTAGGCTTATGATGCAAAGACAAAATAATTGTACCTTAATTATATTTTGCACTTAAAAAAAATAATAATAACGTGTGACAGATATTGAGGCCATACAAATTTTTAAAAAACAACATCAGGAAATGTTGCAAGTTGAAAGCTGAGCTACTTCTTGATCGTAAGTTGCGCAACATCTGAAATTATAAAATCCTGGTTTCCAAAACATACTTGCCCACGAACATTTATGATAAAAAGTTACAGACCTGCACAGTTTTTGTGTATAAGCAGAAAGTGCACAGTCCTGCTTTTCTATTTTTGTCAGCTCAGCACATTTATTTGAAGAAGAATAAAACTGAAACACCAAACTGTAATATATAATTATTCTCACTGCTGAATTTTAAATCAGAATGAAAAATGTATTACATACCAATTTCACATCTGCGGCCAGAAAACCCACTTTCTGCACAGTCACACTCAAACTGTTTATTTCTCCATTTCTCGACACAAAATCCATTGTTATAGCAGCTTCTTTCATCACAGCCTTTATCACAGGCCTGGAATACCACTGGCATATTCAAATGTAAACAATATTAGCTCGACATCTATTACTTAAATTATGAAAGCTCTTCAGTCAGCTAAATAATATGAAGTGTTTTGATTGCTAAATCTTCTCCACTTCACATTATCAAATGTCCATTATTCAACATTCCAAGCTCTATTCTTCATATCTATATGTTTATGAAACTTGGATCCTTAATTGTAAGCTAGCAATGGAGACATTTTGAAAAGTTTCTCAAAATATCATAGCAGAGTCATATGGCTAATGACAAAATATGTAAACTGCAGGGCCTTATAAGGACTTATGCTGAAATTAAAAAATCCTGGTGAATTTTTTTTCATATCCTTACATGATTTCACCTGACTTTCTTATGGAATTCTTTGCTACATTCAAAATGATCACAGAATGCTGAAATGAATGTCAGATAACTCAGTTTATCACTGTGAGAAAGCATTTGATAAATTATAGATAAATTATAGATAACACAGTCAAATGTAAAGTATTGAGCCACTATGGAATCCCTGATAAGTTAATTAAAGCCATTAAAGACTTCTAATAAGAGATCACCTACAGAATTGTTCACAAAAGCAACCCCTCAGAACCATTTACATTAAACATTTGAATCAGACAAATAATCTGTCTCATGGTCATGATGGATATGTGATGAGACAGACAACAGAAGGAAAGATACGAGTAATAGGAAGACAAGGGCCATTTGGCAAACAATGAGAAGATCTTTATTTTGTAAAAGATGTTTTTTTATCACATTAAAAAAAGACAAGCAAGAAAAGACATAGAAAAGTAACAGTAGAAGCAGCAACAACAGAACTATACGGGTAAATGAGAATAAATAACATGCAAACAAATCAAATAAAGATCTATGGTGAGATGATTAAAGAAGTATACATCTGTACCTATTTGGGAAGCAAAAACATCAACAAAGAAGGGGGAACAAACCAGGGTTTCAGTGCCAGGATAAGTAAAGCTAGAGATGCCGTCAACTATCTCTGACCAGTATGGAACTCAGTAGCTCTTTCCCAGAAAAATAAAATTAGGCTGTTCAAGACTAATGCCAAATCTATACTACTATATAGCTCAGAACTGTGGCATATCACCAATAATATCACACTCAAACTCCCACACATTTACCTACTGATGCTTGCATCCAATTTCCCATTTCAAAGGGCTAGATTTAATGACAAACACAGACATGTGGAATGGAACCAGACAACACCCAACACAAATGGAGACTAAACAGAATAAAAAAAGGTACATCGATAAGACACACTGACAGGAAATAACCAACTAATATAACCAGACATGGCCTTAACTGAAACTCACAGGCAAAGAGAAATGTGGGGGCCAAAGAGAAACTGCACAACTGTGGAAGAAGAAACTTGGACAATGGAGGAAGAAGCTCACAATGGACACCATTGAAAAAGATGCTCCAAAAAAAGACATCTGTGATGAGCACATAGTTGCAAAATATAACAAGGAGAAGAGAGCTGGAAACAGAGGTGAAAATAATGAGGAGAACGTGGAAAGAACTTGAGATGATGGCACTTGACAGGAGGACTTGAGCATGTGTTTATTGAAGGACTATGCTCCTTGGGAGTTTAGGGTAATGAATGAATGAAATAGTTGCAGCTATATGTTCCACATGAAACAAAATATGAGAAACGTGACTTTTGCCACCATGTTGAGCTATTTTCTTTCTTTGCTGTCTCCTTGCTTCTGTTGCTTTTAATTCCTCATGTAATCATGATGTTTTATCAGCACATGCCCAATGAAGATAAAATTGCCATTGTTGCCCTTGCCCCCACTTTGAAAAAGTGATTGAATTTGAATGCACGTAAAATTATATTCTCATAAATCAGTATGACAAGTGGTCGAAATGATCACTGCATTAGCCATGCCACCAAGGAGAAGTTCTCAAACATTCTCTGTGTGTCATTTCTTTTAAATCCATGGGATAATTAACATTCTTCTAGGAAACTAAACTCCAGTGCCCCCCCCCCCCCCCCACACACACACACACACAAGTAATCTCCTTACTTATATGAAATGTATTTTCCTGGGGTATTGTGGCAGTGATGGCATGGTTTAGAAATGTTGTTATTAATTCAATACACTTATTTATCTGGGGCATACGTAAGTTTTTTCTTAGACCAGAAGAGCTCTACAATTACAAAGTTGGGAGACAACATGGACTGTACTTTTAAGAACACATTTTTCCAATGACTGTTAAAAAAAGTAATCTTTGTGATTTACAGGAAACAGATTATCTTCTTTTAATTTTAATATTTTGGTTAATGTGTAACACATACACAAAATTTCCATTTATAGCTTTTTTAAAAACCAGATTTAAAATCTACATTTTTAAAAAAATAACATCTTTGCAGCCAACAAGAAGCCACATGTGGATCATCAGTGGTGGTATGTGTACCAACACTGTAACATAATACAAATGTTTGGAAATAATTTACATAAATACCTCTTCAATAAACCACATACTGTATGTCTCATTAGACATAATGGCAATTTTTAAAAAATCAATAAACTTACAAGTATCATTATCCAAGGCAAAGGCAGCATCTGTCAAATTGAAGATATGGTCTCCAATACGCATGCCCCTTGTACAACCAACCAGATGAGCAATTGAGCTGGCACCATCTTGCACCCCACCAACATAAGCATGAATGTAGGGTGCAGGCATTAAAGATGGCCTTGCTATAAAAACTGACTCTGCAAAATATTAACGTTTCTGAAGTCAGTACAATAATTCCAGTAAAGACTCAAGTATGTACCTGTCATTTAACATGGAAGCCTGTTTTAACAGGTAAGTTAAATGTTCTAAATGTTATATTATAAATGTACAATTTAAATCACTTGGGAAAAATCCTTAAACAGTTTTTTTCAGGTACACGATAAAACATGATTAGAATAACACTTATTTAACAGGTTCTCTAAATGTTATACTTAAGACGGCTGTAAAAGTGTCAATGATTCTCGTTCTTCTTTTCTGAAACAACACTGTTTATAGCTTAATTCTATTAACTTTTTCTTAAAATTCTTTTCTGTTTGCTCTCATGTGACCACATCTATTTCTCTCATGTGACCACATCTATTTCTCTCAAACAGGGCCATTTTTTCAGTGCCACATCTACTCTCATGTGACCACATCTATTTCATGATTTAGAATAACACATTATTACTGTGACCAGCTATTACTCCTTTATTAATCTCATGTCTATTTCTCTGGTGGCAGATCGTGCTGTCCAAAGTCTCAATGATTATTTCTCTCATGTGAACTTCTTTTCTCTCTGAAATCAACACGTGTTATTTCTCTCACAACATTATTTCTATGTAACATCTATTTCTTACAATTATTTCTCTCATGTTTGCTTATCTCTCATGTAACCACATCTCATGTTCTATTTCTCTCATGCTCTCATGTAACCACATCTGTTCACTCTCATGTGACCACATCTATTTCTCTCATGTAACCACATCTATTTCTCTCATGTGACCACATCTATTTCTCTCATGTGACCACATCTATTTCTCTCATGTGACCACATCTATTTCTCTCATGTGACCACATCTATTTCTCTCATGTGACCACATCTATTTCTCTCATGTAACCACATCTATTTCTCTCATGTGACCACATCTATTTCTCTCATGTGACCACATCTATTTCTCTCATAAAGTTATTTCTCTCATGTGACTATATGTGTCTCTCAGGCTTCACTCATTTCAAACCACATCTTTTTTGTTTTTCTCTCATGTTTTGTTTCTCTCATAAAGTGGGCTCTGTCTCAGGCTTCACTTGGTTTGTTTTGCCAGTGGTGTATATGATACGTGGGTGAATGTGTTGGTGAACGCTATGCTATCAATCTTTTCCTCTCATAGAGCTGACATTCGTGGAAGACATTTTCTACTGCTTACTTGTCTTTCTCACATGTACACACATCTGTCCAATTAAAAAATTATTTTTTTTTAAACGTACGCCCGCTATTACTCGAGGCGAGAATCTCTGGTTAGTATATCTAACCTGAGACTGATTTTACGTGAGTATCCCTTTTTTCCCTGTACAATGACAGGTGTCCACTTGCCATTCAGGTAGATACTCGCCGTCTTTGGAGTGTGCCCATTACAGCTGGGTCGGCTCAGGAGCCGCCAGTCCTTGGTTGACGACACTTCTTCAAATGTTTTCGCCCAGGGCTCGAATTAATCCAGTCCAAGTCCCAGTCGACAACACTTCTTCAAATCTTCTCATCCAGGCTTGAACCTGGATCACCCAATTGCCAGTGCAGTGTGGTAACCATTACACTAGCATGGCTCCCTTTTAATTTATTGAAAAGATTATATTTACTGTTAAGTCTGCAGAGGCCAGTTCTCAGTCTAAAAATTATCACTTCATCTCTTTTTATCAACAGGTAGATGCTGTTGTTATATCTGGCTCTGAGTGTATTCTCTGAAGCTATATTTTCTTATTGCTTTTAAGTCTTCATATGTCTTACGCTCAGTTTGAATTTTACTTCCTTCTCCTTTGGAAAGTCTACTTGCCTTCTCATTTCCACACAGATACTGCAGTGGGCAGGAATCCAGTGTTTATTTCACTTTCCTTGACGTGGAGATGGGGCTCAAGTACAGCCATCAGCGGCCGAAAAACCAAGACTGGCCAGGCCCTCCTACACTCGAGCAAGACCACAGTCTGCCCTAGCAAGTCAAGGTGCTGAAGACGGAGGCAACCAGCCAAGAGGCGCACCACAGCAATCAGGATGCCACGCACACGCGCAATGGAAATATGTCTATATCTACAAAACGTTATGGCACTCGCCCTGTGACGGACACCCAGGCAGACGCAGTGCCGGGCCCTCTGCCTCAAAAGGGCCCAACCCCTACTACTGGGGGTCCTTCTCAATTGCCCCGTGGAGCCAGGAGGCATGAGAATAGAGCTACTGGCCAAGCAAAGCAAAGACCACTTAAAATAATGCACTGGAATGCTGAAGGCGTCAACAGTAAAAAAGATGGCTACAGCAAAAAACTAGAGCTCGAAAATATCTTGAATGAAGAGCAAGTAAATGTATGCTGCTTGCAAGAAACCCACCTCAACAAAGACATAGCCTTCAAAATCAGAGGCTACCAGTGCTACCGATCCGACCGAATAGACAGGCGAAAGGGTGGAATACTGACACTCGTGAGGAATAACATCAGTGCATGTCAGCTTGAAACATATATGGAGGGGGCGGAATACCAGATGCTTCATCTCAGGACAGAAAGTACAGAATTCCACCTGCTCAACTACTACTGTCCGAGTGACCGCCCACTGGCACTAGACACAATCCCAGCAAAAGAAAGACTGATTGTGTGCGGAGACTTCAACAGCCACTCACAGAGCTGGGGCTATGATCACATGGACAGGAGAGGTGATGAGCTTGAAAACTGGCAGGATGACAATGGGCTTATCCTGATTAACCAGCCAATCGACCCACCAACCTTCTACTCGAGATCATGGCACACCACCTCTACACCAGACCTGGCATTCCACTCACCAGGCCTGGAGTGGAACACCACACGTGTTGTAGGGAAACAACTTGGAGGCAGCGACCACCGGCCAGTCTTCCTAATTGTGGAAAATGAACTTGTCAAGGAGAGCAGCACTCTCTCTAGGTGGAACTACAAGAAGGCAGACTGGACAATGTACCAGCATCGTACCAGTATACTGGCTAGAGATCTGTCTGTAGACAAAGACATCAATAAGTTAGTCGATGAATTCAGCAGATGCATATTACAGGCTGCTCGTGAAACAATACCTAGAGGGGCTCGTAAGCACTACAAACCATATTGGAATAGTGAACTAGAGCAACTGCACAACGACGTGGAAACATCTCGAAAGCAGGCAGAGACCAGTCCATGCCAAGAACACCACAAAAACTACCAGCAAGCTAAGGCCAAATTCCAAAGGGCCAAGTTGCAGGCCAGGCGGAGAAGCTGGAAGGAGAAAACAGAGTCCTTGAACTTCGAAAGAGATACAAGGAAACTGTGGAAGCTGGTAAAACAACTTAATGATGAGGGTACAGGGAGAAACTCAAAGATTGCACTGTACAAAGATGGAAACATCCTCATGGGAAAACAGGCAGCTGATCACTTTGCAGACTCCTTTGCTAAAGACAACAACATCGAAGTAAGCCCAGAGAAGCAACAGGAGACTCGTGAGAAACAACAATACGCAGGACGAGATGGAACCATACCTGAAGTTATGGAGGCACCAATCACATTCAGAGAACTGGAGCTTGCAATATCCAAATTGAAAATGAGAAAGTCGCCAGGAGTTGATGGAGTGTCCAATGAAATGATTAAGAACTTGGGAACCGCAGCAAAAACAAAGCTGCTGCAGATCTTCAATATCTGTTGGAACTCAGGCAGAGTTCCACAGACCTGGAGGGAAGCAATCATGATACCACTCCTAAAACCAGGAAAAGACAGTTCCACTGCCTCCAGCTACAGACCAATCAGCCTTACAAGCTGTCTCTGCAAAACAATGGAACGTATCATCAACCTCAGGCTACAGTGGTACCTTGAAAGTGAAAACCTTCTTGTACCACAGCAGGTGGGCTTTAGGCAGTGTTACTCTACCGAAGATCAGGCAACTTACCTTTCCCAAGAGATTGAGGATGCGTTCCAAGATAAGAAACTGGTACTAGCAGCATGGATAGATCTAAGGAAAGCATTTGACAAGGTTTGGAAAGAAGGGCTTCTGAAGAAACTGAGAAACTGTAGAGTGAATGGTAGGATGTACAAATGGGTGAAAGCATACTTGCATAACAGAAGAGCCCGAGTACTACTAGATGGCCTCAAGAGTAAGAAAATTCTACTGCGTCATGGCGTCCCTCAGGGAGGGGTTCTGTCCCCCACACTTTTCCTAGTCTACATCAACGACCTGGTTGCTGAACTACCACATGGAATGAAAGTGGCAATGTACGCTGATGACCTGGTAATATGGTGCACAGATGAGCATGCAACAGTGGCCACCAAACTGCTACAAAGAGCTATAGATGCCTTAACCTCGTGGGCAAATAGATGGTGTGTCAGCATCAACACAGACAAGTGCAGCACTACGCTCTTCACCCTCTCTCCCAAACAAAAAGCTGGTGTCATCAAGATAAATGAAGAGCTCCTGAGAGAAGATAAACAACCCACCTATCTCAGAGTTACATTCGATGATAGGCTGACATGGAAGCAGCACATCAACAAGGCAGCAACAAAGGCCAGGAGGAAGTTAGCCATCCTGAGAAAACTAAGTGGAACCACATGGCGAGCCAGTGGGAAAATACTCAGTAAAGTTTACCAGCAGGGCATACGACCCCACCTGGAATATGGGTCAGCTGCGTGGTGTCCAGCATCAAACACCACATTACAAGAGCTAGATAAGGTGCAAAACCAGGCGCTTAGGGTCATCAGGGGGGCAATGAAATCAACGCCTGCAGTGGAGATGGAGAAAATGAGGAGGATACAAGCACTGCGAGAATGCAGAGACATGAAAGTGCTAACACAGGCAGAAAAGTTCCTCTGTATGCCAAGCCATCCAATGAAGGACAGATTCCAAAACCTAGCAATGGAGCGATTGAAAAGAAGCAGCTTCATCCACCAGGCCAAACGATTTCGTAGACAAACCTCAGACCTGCCTGAAGTTGACAGCCCCCTAAAGTCTGTGCCAGAACAAACCCCTTGGAGAGAAGAGCCTGGACTACCAATACACATCCAGACAAAAGTGAAAGGAATATTCGACAGGAATGACCAGAACAGCGTGCAAAGTAGGACAGTCACTCTCAGTTTCCTGGATGATGAATACCCACAGGACCTCTGGGTCCGAGTATACACGAATGGGTCAGCACAGAATGCAGTCAAGAATGGAGGAGCAGGAGTGTAGATAGAATACCCAAACAACACTAGGGATACGGTCAGAGTACCAACAGGGAAATTCTGTAACAACTATGATGCAGAAGTCCAGGCAATCAAGGTGGCAACTTAGAAACTACTGAACACCGATCTCGGTCCACAGCCTGTAGTATTCCTGACAGATGCAAGATCAGCACTCCAAGCACTTCAGTCCAGAAAATTGCCAGGTATACAAGCCCTACTTTCTGAACTGTGCACTGGATACCGTCTCATTGTGGAATACCAGGAAACGAGAGAGCAGACTGACTGGCTAAAGAAGGTGCTGCAGACGAGCAACCAGATGTACCAGTTATGTACCATCAGAAGAAAAAGATGATCAAATCAATCAGAAAGCCACCAACACCAACGCAGGATGACTACCAAGCTATGAACAGATCAGAACAAATTGTCATTCTGCGCCTCAGAACAGGACACAACCGACTCCGCAGCCACATGTATACAAAATTCAAGATTGGCAATTCAGCCATGTGTACATGTGGACAGCCCAACGGGCTGATCACCCGTTTATGGAAACAACAGCAAACGGATTGATTTGTCATTGCCCTAAAGACGCCATTAGGCGTGATGGGAACAACAGCAGAGAAGATCTATTCGCTGTTGCCCTTAAGACGCCACTAGGCGTAATAGCCACTGACTGCTTTGCCGGTCGTTGGCTAAGGACGGAAGAAGAAGAAGACATGTGGACAGGCACCCCAGACTGCGGAGCACGTACTTCAAGATTGCCCCGAATATGATATATTGAGGCAAACCCACTGGCCCAGAGAAACAACACTGGAAGCAAAACTATACGGACCTCTGTATGAACTACAAAAGACAGTGAAGTTTATACAAGAAACAACATTGCAGATATAGACAATATATTTCAAGCGAACGAAAGAAGAAGAAGTGAGGAACACTGTCTTGGCTTTATCATTTGGTCTATTGTCCATGATAGTTCCTTAAGGCAGTTATGACTAACAGGGAATAGGTCAGGAATACCATCTTGGCTTTATCATTTGCTCTATTGTTCATGATGGTTATTATAGTTTTTTTATTGTGTCTCAGCCTCATTTTTAATACTGTTTGAAAGTTTTCCAATGGCCAATGAAATAAATATTTTCAGTCAGTTCTTTAGCACTGCGGATATGCCTCCACCTCCATTTTGTCACTGATCCATCTGTGCATACATATATGTGTTCATTTTGTTGCAGGTTAGGTCTTTTATGTATTCTGTAGCAACTGCTTCCTGCCTGCAATCATCTGGCTGCCTGTTTTTAGCAATTCTGGTGTACTGTTAATTAACTCTGGAAACCTAGGTCTCCTCCATGGTGGGAATGTGCTGTCTATCATTAGGGCTCTGTCATAAGAAAGATCTGGTAAAGAGAGGGCAAGTATTTAAAGTGTTCTGCCCATCTCAAAAACTAAAACCATGCCAGTATCTCTTCCTTTACTTCTCTTATCTTCTTTAACTCTTTCACTCCGCAATTATTTTCCACCCTGTGCCGTAATTTTAATTCATGATAAGACTAAAAACAACGCTCAGAGAGTTGTTTTGGCACGGGTGTCAAATCTGACCAACACTCTGAGCATTGTTCTGGAGTCAAAGAGTTAAGAAGAACACAAACAGCATGATCTGTGCCTTTTTTTCTTTTTTTTGAAGGTTTTACATCTATATTTATGCACTAAGTAAATTATTTAACAACTTATTCAAAGCTATGTTTAAAAAAAAAATAGAAAGAACATCTTGCAAGAGAAATATAAGAAACTATGACCTTCTAAAAAATAATCAAAAATAGGAGTTCATGGGGTTTTAGCAACTTACGCTGATATAAACTTCGATAGTATGGATCCAAAGAATAAATCTGAATCTTTCCTCTTCTAATTTCAATAACTTTGGACTGGCCTAGCACGATGAGTCGTGTGTAGTTGTAGTAGTTCTCTGCCACCACTTGTTTCCATTCTCCATCATTCAAAGGTTCTGAAAAGTCAAATGTATCTTCATGATACAAAGTGTGGCAATATAAACCATTACTATGTGTTTGATTACAAACTTTACTTGTTTAATTCTCTGTTAAAATAAAACAAAAACACACATACACAAACACAACACTTCTTTCACCAGAAATGTCTGTGATATGACAAAAGTTGAGTGATTCCAATAGATCTGCTGAGCTAATCAATACTTATACATTATGTGGTCATCGCTTGTATGACATTAGTGGTCAAAGCTTCCTTCACAAACAGTTGGCCAGTAAAATGTTTAAAAAACACTGTATGTTTCTAAGAAAACTAATTTTAACATCTGGAGTTATTGACTGCTTTGTACTTCAGACAAAGTTCTAATGAGTCTTACCCTCTGCCCTGACTGAGTCCTTCACAATCTGATTGAAGTTGTTGTAGACAATGGTAATGGTGGATGCACCATTAAGCTCAAGCTGGACAAAGTTGCCCATATGATCATGAACATACAGAAGCTGAGCTTCAGTAAGAAATGTGCGGAAACTGAGGACTATGGTATCGTCTAGAACTTCTGGGAAGTCCGTAACATCGAAGAAGAGAAATGATGAAGGTTGGCCACTAAACGTAACTGCATCTTTGTTCAAGTCTGAAAGGATAATGGATGTATTGGTTAACATCATTACAAAGGATTAAATGTTCTGACTGACCAAATGCTTTGAATGTTTTTTGGAATGAACTCTGCTTCCCTTAAAATATTGTCCACACTTATCTTCAGTCTCCCTCGGGCATGTCACAAAAGGTGACTAATCTGAGATTGTTCATGGAGCTAATAACCTCATCATGTGAAACTAATTGCTACTGAAACCAATGCTGCAAAAGTTTGTGCTCTGGTGTAGGCTCCCTTAGTAGTATACATTCCATATTGTATACATGCATATTACTGGGTAGAAATATACAAAACTATTTATTTTTGACTGCTGGAGATTTTCATAAGTACTTCTTATGATAAGTGATTTTTGGTTTATGCACTATCTTTAGAATCTAAAATCCGCCTAAGATGCGACTTAACAGTATTAGAAACAATTTTATGCTGCCATCTACAAGTACTAACAACAACTCAGTTCTAAAAAAAGCCAATGAATTTAAGCATGGTCATGTGACAGAAAAAAGCTGGGTTATATTTACATTTTGTTTTACCCGTCCTGGAAAAAAAAACCCAGAGACATGTATCTTAACTGATTCCGTACGCAAGATCTTTTAAAAGACGCAATGGCCGACCGCTGGGACCGCAAGATCTTTTAAAAGACGCTGATTTATTTCGTTGTTTCTTTCTATTCTGATATTTTATACTGCCCGGAATTTATCTCGAATGGAAGTAAACACAAAACTGGGCAAATTTCAACAAGCTTCAATGTCTTTTATTTGCGTTTGAAGGGATTTTTTCACATTTATCTTTATCTTTAATCGTGTTTTGTCGTATCGCCATAATGGCCAAAAAACACTCAGGATATGTTACTAATATGTGAACAGTGAACAAACTGTGCGATCAACCATAACTTTCTTACTTTTTCTGTGTTTCTAAATGGATTACCTGCACAAAGAGAGCAGTGAAACTGTATTGTGATAACAATTTATGTTACAAGCCTTACGTAAGTCGAAAATTTTTGTTCAAAATTTCAAGTTAACTTTTTTCCATGTACATGTTATCTGTTATAACATAAACATAACATAAAATTAGCTAGAAAGGCATATGGATTTATATTGTTCATCCAATGTACTTTAATTTGATATATAATATCTTATACTTAACTCATGATTAGACAGACATTGTCAGTAAATGTAAATTATGTATGTGTAAATTTTTGGGGCTTAAAAATAATTCCGTCCAGAGCTGAAAATAATTACGTACGGAAAGAGTTAATGACCATTAGTAATGTATTATACATTTTAAATATGTGCAGTAAAATATTTTTTAATCAAATATGACAACTAAAATATGTATTTCTGATGGATAGATGCTTACAGTCCAAAATATCAAGTACAGTGCTTTCTTCTTGAGACAATCCTGCTAAAACCATTTTCCTACATAACGTGGGCTTTAAGATTTTTATTTTCCTCATAAGATTTTTCTGCTTAAACATCTGCTTGAAAAATATCTAACAAAAATGTTGCAAGTTTAATAGATTTTAGTATACCTAAATGCAATTTTAGTATGCCTAAATGCAAATACAGATATGAATAAGTAACAAATGTAGGCCACCTTGTAAATTAAAATGTTGAAAGCATTACTTTCTGCTTCTGGAATTTCCTGTTAGTTCAGTGAAAAAAACTGCACTCAATCTTGCCTTATGGCAAACACGTTTATTGTATAGTGATAAGGTGATTGAAAGTGAAGCAACATTTGTAAATGTCATACTGTTGTATGATAGGAAACTATATACACAGCAATACAACAGGAGGCAATCTGATCATCAGAAGTAGTCCCCCCGTCCATCAAGTGTTTCGGCCCATTACTCTCCTTTACACTCTAAGGGGGGTGGGCCCACCTGTGTCATGACTTCATACAGTGTGAAGGTGATTGAAAGTGAAGCAACATTTGTAAATGTCATACTGTTGTACAATAATATCATCATCATCATCATTTTACTTTGTGCTCCTTACAGAGCCTGAAACCACCAACTGTAGCTGGTTCCCTTGCAGGAAGCCTGCATCAAGCTTTCCCATTTCATCCTGCACTGGTGGTTTCTATGGCTATTTCATGCATTTGATGAGGTCACCAGCCCTATTTTAGCTGTCTTGTTTGACAAGCCTGAGAGTGCAGTATTACTATTCTCTCTTCATAAACTTCCCCAGAAACCACAGAGTGTTGTACATAATAAAACACATTACTATTACTATTTCAAACACAAAGTTTTACAACTAACATAAAATATAAGGCATTTTCAGTTTCTGAATAACTCAAGACCATTAAGAAGAAGGATGCTCATTTCCACACAATGCCAATTGCAAATGATGGAAGTGTCAGACATACCAGTGCCCTCATTAAACATTGTCATCAACAATAAAAGCACATGGTTTTAATAGTTAACTATTAAATAAATCATTTATATTTTGTATTTTAGCTATTCAAAGAATCATTGACAGCTTCAGTATTTATTCTTCATAGTTTATTAAAGAGAATTTATAAAATAAATCATGAATACTTCAAACTGTACTATTTTAAGATGCTCACTAAAAATTATAATATTTATTAAACTATATATAATTTCTAATATAAATATTATGATTCCCCCTTTGAATAAACTTTCCCAAAGGAAAAAGTTTAGTACACTTTGCTAATGTGGAAAACTAAAAAACTGTAATAAACAGTTTAAAGAATTCATCAAATATCAGTCTTAAATATAGCCTTAAAAGAAAGAAAAGCAATGATATAGTTTCCTGTTTGCTTTGGTTTCAGCTACAATCAGTATTTAAATTATTAAATCATCCTTTTTTCCCCCTCTCATGTATTGTAATATTTGTGCCAAACTGCAGCTACATTTAGCTACATTAATGGTTGGGATAGTCACCAGTAATGTATGACATGCTTAAAGTGTGTTTGTTTATTTTAATTGACAAAAGAAAAATACCCTGTTCAACCTCTGATGGGTTATAATTAGGATGTATGATACTACAATATGTTCAACTACCAACATCCAAATATGGCATCCCATATCCGTTCTAATTACTCTTTATAAACTAAATTAAAATTTCCAAAAAGTGTATGCCTTTCTTTGTCTACTCTTAACAACTTGTTCTACAGTTATGGGTGAATTGGATGCATGCAAATAATCTATTACTGTGATTCTCTGTTGTTCATACCTTTTAGATTTTAATAAGAAATGCTCTAGCATGTGATCATTCTCTCAAATTGTATATGTGAAAGGAAAGACACCTTACCCAGCTCACAGTTGTCTCCTCTATGGGCCCATGGATCACTGCACAAACAACTGTAATGCCTCCAGTTCTCCTGACACACCCCACCATTTTGACATGGGTTAGGCCAACAAGATGACATGCAGCCTGCTGACACCCCAGTCATGCTGAACATTGAGTATGAAATTAATAAGCGAGAAAGTGTTTCTTAAGTTTGCACAAATATGTTATTCATAGATATCTGGTTTTCAATTGATGTTTTATTTCTTTGCGTTCAGCTCACTGTAAAGCACCTGAATTTATCAGTTTATGCCAAGTCCTCCTGTCTTGCACCACTGATCCAGAGCTTTTAATGTTTTGTTTTTTACACTTTTTATATTCATTTCCAGTTATCTTTTCGATGCGTTTTTGGGTTTTCTTCTGTTACTTTTACCATGATGATTACTGAACAAGGATGCTTTTAGCTTGTTTCCTCTAAATGTGCTCTCTTGACTTCAAATGTCCTTCCCTCATCTTCTGTTCCACTGGTATTTGGTTATTTTCATTAGCACTACACCAGTGACTGTATCACACAAATGCAATCCTTCTATTTTGCATGAGCACTGACTTACCACAGTATGTAAATTCTTGGTTGCTATTTGTATTGCTGTCCATATTTTACTGCCTGACCTCCTGCCATACATCATGATATATAAAATGAAACATATTTTATGCAACAAACACTTGTCTATGGAAGTAAGAAAGACAGTTGTTCAGTGTTATATACAGCCACACTTGTCACATGGACATGAGACATGGACAATCAGTAAACAAGCAAGAAGATCCCTGAAGGCCTTAAAGATGTGGTTTTACAGAAGAATCTTAAGGAGAGAAGGTAGTGGACAGTTTAACATCTGAAATGGAAAGAAGTCTACATCAGAAATAAATCAACAGTACTAGGGATAGGAGACTGTGAAGGGATGACACAATCACCAATGCCAGCTAGCACAATATCTGAAAAAGAAAATAATAGCCATACAACAGGACAATAGCCTTACGACAGGATGATAGCCATACATTAGGACTCTCTTAACATCTGAACCACCGAACATTCTTTCTTTTTTTTTTTTCACTGGGCTAAATTTTTTTTTTCACTGGGCTTAATCTTTTCAGTTTGTCATATTTTCCAGTGCAATGAAAGTCCAACACACCTTCTTTCCATTTTAATAGAAGGGTGACAATATACTTTGTGTCAGTTGCGTTTTTAAAAACTTCAACAAACTATGGACAAGTCAATATAAAATTATCTAAGTCAGAGAGGATAATATAATATGTCTTCCATACAAAATTATCTGTGACAGAAAATAAAATATGTCTTCAGCACTGAGAACATCCACTTCAGTTGCAAACTATTCATTTGTCACATTGAAATCATAGGGAAAAAAAAGACATGTAATGGAGCTTTGCCTACATACTAGATCCGAAATTTATGGAATACTAAACATAAATTACTTGGTCAGCATATATACCTTCCATCTATATGATCCGAGAGGTCCACAGATTGTTGATTGTACACAAATCCATACAGGCAGCCAGTGAACCCTACTGTGTCCTGAACTGCGATATCAGATATTCTGGAATAAATCAAAACGTCTTAATGGGGGTCGCTCTTCTCTCTAAACAATTATCAGAACTACCATCATCATCCTCTTAACCCTTTGAGCCTGAAATCCTGCAAAAGCTGGAAGCTGAGACTTAAAAAAAAATCCCTGCTGACCTGCTAAAGACCTGGTCAAAAGTGATGAAATAATCCCAAGAATCTTGCATGGTGCTATAATGACATGCTAGGGTTGTGCTATTTTTAGAACAGTAATCAATAATTATTCTTTTGTTTCAACAATAGTTTGTTATTTTTTTTGGAAGTGAAAAACATTTAAGAAGAACTACAGCCCGTGTAGTTTCCAGACATCTCTGATGAGACAAAGAAAAAATAGGCTTAGTGCTCCCTCATGCATGTCATACCAGACGACTAAAATGAGGTTGTGCATGGAATTGGCAACTTCATCACGTAAAACACAAGGCTACAGAAAACCACTGCTGCAAGAGCATGTGACTGTTTGTTGTACACTTCCTGCAACAAGACTAGCTGCACTGGTCACTCCATGTTGTACACTTCCTGCAACAAGACCAGCTGCACTGGTCGCTCCATGTTGTACACTTCCTGCAACAAGACCAGCTGCACTGGTCGCTCCATGTTGTACACATCCTGCAACAAGACCAGCTGCACTAGTTGCTCCATGTTGTACACTTCCTGCAACAAGACCAGCTGCACTGGTCGCTCCATGTTGTACACTTCCTGCAACAAGACCAGCTGCACTGGTCGCTCCATGTTGTACACTTCCTGCAACAAGACCAGCTGCACTGGTCGCTCCATGTTGTACACTTCCTGCAACAAGACCAGCTGCACTGGTCGCTCAATGTTGTACACTTCCTGCAACAAGACCAGCTGCACTGGTCGCTCCATGTTGTACACGTCCTGTAACAAGACCAGCTGCACTGGTCGCTCCATGTTGTACACGTCCTGCAACAAGACCAGCTGCACTGGTCACTCCATGTTGTACACTTCCTGCAACAAGACCAGCTGCACTGGTCGCTCCTTGTTGTACACTTCCTGCAACAAGACCAGCTGCACTGGTTGCTCCATGTTGTACACTTCCTGCAACAAGACCAGCTGCACTGGTCGCTCCATGTTGTACACTTCCTGCAACAAGACCAGCTGCACTGGTCGCTCCATGTTGTACACTTCCTGCAACAAGACCAGCTGCACTGGTCGCTCCATGTTGTACACTTCCTGCAACAAGACCAGCTGCACTGGTCGCTCCATGTTGTACACTTCCTGCAACAAGACCAGCTGCACTGGTCGCTCCATGTTGTACACTTCCTGTAACAAGACCAGCTGTACTGGTTGCTCCATGTTGTACACTTCCTGCAACAAGACCAGCTGCACTGGTCGCTCCATGTTGTACACTTCCTGCAACAAGACCAGCTGCACTGGTCGCTCCATGTTGTACACGTCCTGCAACAAGACCAGCTGCACTGGTCGCTCCATGTTGTACACTTCCTGCAACAAGACCAGCTGCACTGGTCGCTCCATGTTGTACACTTCCTGCAACAAGACCAGCTGCACTGGTCACTCCATGTTGTACACTTCCTGCAACAAGACCAGCTGCACTGGTCGCTCCATGTTGTACACTTCCTGCAACAAGACCAGCTGCACTGGTCGCTCCATGTTGTACACTTCCTGCAACAAGACCAGCTGCACTGGTCGCTCCTTGTTGGACACTTCCTGCAACAAGACCAGCTGCACTGGTCGCTCCTTGTTATACACTTCCTGCAACAAGACCAACTGCACTGGTCGCTCCATGTTGTACACTTCCTGCAACAAGACCAGCTGCACTGGTCGCTCCTTGTTGGACACTTCCTGCAACAAGACCAGCTGCACTGGTCGCTCCTTGTTATACACTTCCTGCAACAAGACCAACTGCACTGGTCGCTCCATGTTGTACATGTCCTGCAACAAGACCAGCTGCACTGGTCACTCCATCTTGTACACTTTCTGCAACAAGACCAGCTGCACTGGTTGCTCCATGTTGTACACTTCCTGCAACAAGACCAGCTGCACTGGTCACTCCATGTTGTACACTTCCTGCAACAAGACCAGCTGCACTGGTTGCTCCATGTTGTACACTTCCTGCAACAAGACCAGCTGCACTGGTTGCTCCATGTTGTACATGTCCTGCAACAAGACCAGCTGCACTGGTCGCTCCATGTTGTACACTTCCTGCAACAAGACCAGCTGCACTGGTCGCTCCATGTTGTACATGTCCTGCAACAAGACCAGCTGCACTGGTCACTCCATATTGTACACATCTTGCAACAAGACCAGCTGCACTGGTCACTCCATGTTGTACACTTCCTGTA
Organism: Oreohelix idahoensis; assembly: GCA_024509875.1. Lineage (NCBI taxonomy): Eukaryota > Metazoa > Mollusca > Gastropoda > Stylommatophora > Oreohelicidae > Oreohelix > Oreohelix idahoensis. The sequence goes on along the minus strand of JAMPIV010004120.1, from coordinate 36,822 downwards.
ACAAGACCAGCTGCACTGGTCGCTCCATGTTGTACACTTCCTGCAACAAGACCAGCTGCACTGGTCGCTCCATGCTGTACACTTCCTGCAACAAGACCAGCTGCACTGGTCGCTCCATGTTGTACACTTCCTGCAACAAGACAAGCTGCACTGGTCGCTCCATGTTGTACACTTCCTGCAACAAGACCAGCTGCACTGGTCGCTCCATGTTGTACACTTCCTGCAACAAGACCAGCTGCACTGGTCACTCCATGTTGTACACGTCCTGCAACAAGACCAGCTGCACTGGTTGCTCCATGTTGTACACTTCCTGCAACAAGACTAGCTGCACTGGTCGCTCCATGTTGTACACGTCCTGTAACAAGACCAGCTGCACTGGTCGCTCCATGTTGTACATGTCCTGCAACAAGACCAGCTGCACTGGTCGCTCCATGTTGTACACTTCCTGCAACAAGACCAGCTGCACTGGTCGCTCCATGTTGTACACTTCCTGCAACAAGACCAGCTGCACTGGTCGCTCCATGTTGTACATGTCCTGCAACAAGACCAGCTGCACTGGTCGCTCCATGTTGTACATGTCCTGCAACAAGACCAGCTGCACTGGTCGCTCCATGTTGTACATGTCCTGCAACAAGACCAGCTGCACTGGTCGCTCCATGTTGTACACTTCCTGCAACAAGACCAGCTGCACTGGTCGCTCCATGTTGTACACGTCCTGCAACAAGACCAGCTGCACTGGTCGCTCCATGTTGTACACATCCTGCAACAAGACCAGCTGCACTGGTCGCTCCATGTTGTACACTTCCTGCAACAAGACCAGCTGCACTGGTCACTCCATGTTGTACACTTCCTGCAACAAGACCAGCTGCACTGGTCACTCCATGTTGTACACTTCCTGTAACAAGACCAGCTGCACTGGTCGCTCCATGTTGTACACTTCCTGCAACAAGACCAGCTGCACTGGTCGCTCCATGTTGTACACTTCCTGCAACAAGACCAGCTGCACTGGTCGCTCCATGTTGTACACTTCCTGCAACAAGACCAGCTGCACTGGTCACTCCAAGTTTTGATACTTCCTGTAACAAGACCAGCTGCACTGGTCGCTCCATGTTGTACACTTCCTGTAACAAGACCAGCTGCACTGGTCGCTCCATGTTGTACACTTCCTGTAACAAGACCAGCTGCACTGGTCACTCCTGTTGTACACATCCTGCAACAAGACCAGCTGCACTGGTAACTCCATGTTGTACACTTCCTGCAACAAGACCAGCTGCACTGGTCACTCCATGTTGTACACTTCCTGCAACAAGACCAGCTGCACTGGTCGCTCCATGTTGTACACTTCCTGTAACAAGACCAGCTGCACTGGTCGCTCCATGTTGTACACTTCCTGTAACAAGACCAGCTGCACTGGTCACTCCATGTTGTACACTTCCTGCAACAAGACCAGCTGCACTGGTCACTCCATGTTGTACACTTCCTGTAACAAGACCAGCTGCACTGGTCGCTCCATGTTGTACACTTCCTGTAACAAGACCAGCTGCACTGGTCACTCCATGTTGTACACTTCCTGCAACAAGACCAGCTGCACTGGTCGCTCCATGTTGTACACTTCCTGCAACAAGACCAGCTGCACTGGTCGCTCCATGCTCCATTTGGAGCAAAAAAGAAAATGAAGATGATGATAAGAAGAACAGCCAAATGAGATCCAAGGCACTGACATGTCATGAAGATTCTTTTACCTGATGTGATCGCTCACAAGTTTACTTTGTCTCCATCTGTCTTGATTCACAAAAGCAGTTTAGTGTCTCATTAGAATAATGATGGCTCAACATTACAGCTGACTTGTCCGCAAGTGGTGAGTGATTATTTAAATAATATGCCAAGCTGTGATCGCATAGGTCAACTTTTCTACTACTTTTTTTTATTTTTTAAGCCTGTGTACAAGAAATATGAGTTTTGAATGGTGCAGAGTGCTGGAGAGTAACAGAAAAGGAAAAATTATCCTCATTCCACACAACCTGACTAAGGAAAATTCTTATAATTTTTTGGCCAAATACCATCTCCAACCAGGAACTGCATGCACGGTGCAGTCAAAAGGCATGCACACCATCACAGCAGGCAGATGCTGGAACTGGGTTGGCCATGTCCTCAGAAGGGACCCAGACATCATCACCAGATTAGCTGTGCTATGGACTCCGGATGGATGGTGAAAGAGAGGTAGACCAAAGACAACCTGATGGACAACAGTGGAGGCTGACAGGCAAAGCATGAACCAGAGTTGGGGCATGGCATGAAGAATGGCCACCAACCGAGCAAATTGGAGACAGTTTGTTGCTGCCCTACAAGATGCTACTAGGCGTGATGGCCACTGACTGCTTTGTCAGTCAGGTGCTAAGGATTCAAGAAGAAAAAGAAGTATGACATTTTTCTCATGCATGGACACAGTTCAGAGAACTTTCCTGCATGGTGTTTAAAAAAAAAAAAATCACCCATCTTCCGTTCCCTTACGTTAAGAAGAGAAAACCTTCACTCAACAGGTAACCACAAAAAGAATTATACTCTTTCTTTTTGATTTAGCTAGTTTCATTTCTAAGTTCTCTTTACTTGTTTTTTTACTTGTTTCTTTATTGTTTCTTTACTTGTTTTTTTCTTGGGTTATGAATGCAATAAAAATTAGTAAGATCAATTTAATATTTTATTTCTCAACATTCTTGACAATTTAAAGAATAAAGCATTACTTGTCACTGACTCCTCCAAGATACAGGACACCACTGAAATCTGCAATGTTGTGTAGGTTCTCTGGGAGATCAACCAGCATCCTTTCAGAGTCCAAAGTAAACCTGACATTATAGGAATCATGCTCAATATTGATCATATGCCAGTCCCCTTGGTCCAGGCGGTTTAAAGATGTCACAGTTTCAATGATCTCATTGTTTCCAACTTTCAGGTAAAATCTGACTTGATTCTCTGTAAACAAAGTATAGCCAGAGAGATATAGATTAAGGCTGCATTTACAAACATGCAACCAACAATACATGTTACATGTTTCTGAAACAAACAACGGGTTATTCTAAGTAATACTTAAGCAAACACTCATCTATTAATGTAATAAGACTTAAGTATTGTCAGAACTATCTTTACAACATGGCTTCTTAATCTGGGGGTTCATGACTCAACTTCTAGGGGGTGGGGGGGGGGGGGGGGGGGGGGGGGTTGCAAGACATGCCAGATATTTTTAAAGGTAAATCATCCTAAACACAATATAAAAAAGTAATGCCTCCTATTTTTTATGTATGTAAATACTGCATCGGTGTGCAATTTGTAAATTTAGCAGGATTCCTCAAACAATCTTGTGCACTGTTTAGCGTTACCAACCTGTTTCAGTAACAGGTGGCACAACTGTAACAGTTTAAAAATGGCTGCCAAAGACGTTCGGTTAAAACAACGTTATGTCATAGAATTCCTCAATGCTGAAGGCGAGACCATAGCCATCAACCTCCTGCACCGTTACGAAACTGAAGGAGAAGAGTTTTTATCGAATATTGTGACAAGAGATGAGACTTGGTTTCATTTTTTTGAACCAGAATCCAAGAGGCAGTCAATGGAATGGCATCACACAACATCGCCGACAAGAAAGAAGTTCAAAAGTTCACCATCTGTAGGGAAAGTTATGGCCTCCGTGTTCTGGGATGAGAAGGGTGTGATTCTTCTCGACTTCGTGGAACAGGGAAACACGGTGAATGCAGACCGTTACATTGAAACTTTAAGAAGCTTAGAGGTCGTCTTCGGCGACTTTACCCAATAAAAGTTCAGAGAACTGCACTACTGTTGCACGATAATGCCACGCCACACACCGCTAAACACACCATTGATGCGATTGCAGAATTTGGATGGACATTATTACCACATCCCCCTTACAGTCCCGATCTTGCACCTTCTGACTTCCATCTGTTTGGACCACTGAAAGAAGATCTTCGCGGACATCACTTTGAGGACACCGAGACCCTTAAACGTGCCGTACGCCAGTGGTTTAGGAAAAAGGACACAAATTTTTACCGTGTGGGGATACATGCCCTTGTGAGAAGATGGACAAAAACTGTAACAAATAACGGAGACTACATTGAGAAATAAATTTTTGAAGTTCAGACTTGGGGCTACATTTCAATGTGAATTTTATCTGTTTTCTTGCCTATTGAATGAAATTAAAAATTACGAGGTATTACTTTTTGACCGTCCCTCGTATATACATAAAATGATATTTCTGTGTTCGTTCCATGTAAAAAGGGCACACTGTTATCTCTTCTTTGCATTTCTGGTATATTTTGCAAGCTGGAAGATATTGGGGTGCGAGGCTTCTTAAGTTGCTGCAAAATGGGCGTGAAACCTCTAAAAGGTTAAAAAGCACTGCTTTACACACTGGCCAAGATACTGACTAAATAAAATAAAAATCTGTGAGCCACAAACATTGCTTGGAAACAATTAAGACTACAAAGATTAAGTGTAGGGGAAAATGTAGACTAACAAAATTAAATTTAGGGTACTCTGATCAAGATTATTTAATTCATACATGAAACACGAATAAAATAATGAAGCAAAATGTATCTACTGATATGCAGGTGTAAATGACAGAAACTATCCATGAATTCCATTATTGTGAACAAAATTATGTCTGTTATTAAGCATTTGATGTTGAAAAAAACAGAACTCATCCACAGACCAGAAATAATCTTGATGTAAAATATGTTGCCCCTGTTCTTGGTGTCCCGGTTTACTGCTTGTTCTTGCAGATCACTGCTGTGGTACAGAAGAATTGCATCTGTCTGGTGAGTCTTGAAATTAATTCTCAAATCTCCGCTCTTCCAGGGCTGCAGCCTCATAAAACTGTGACTGTGTGTGATGGTCACTGACTTGTCATATGGCTGAGATTCTGCAGAAACACAGGATGTGAAGTGTCAGTTTACAGAACTGCAATCTTTTATTATAATTAGACACTGTGTTTGTTTATGCACTTGCTGGAAAACAGAACACAATAAAGACCAAAAGAATATGGACCAATGACTGGCCAGTACTCTTTGGAGGACAAGATATACCATTATATAAGTCCTGTGAAATGCCAAAACGTGTATGTGAAACTACTCATAATGCCTAACAGTACCAGTCAAAGGATAAAGAAGAAGAACATGTCAGACCATTTAACAGAAGTATGATTTACAAATGATGTCAAATATTTGAATCTTGTAAAATATAAAGTGATGTCAAAAGAAGATCTGACACAACAACTTCCTCATGCTTATCAACAAGATAATGAGTCAGACAAGAGAAGGAAGAAAAGCAGGTATACAATTAATATCTGACAGACAAACAGACAATACACATTTTACAGATAACATGTGTCTTTAATCACTCAAACATAAAGAAATGCAGGAAAAAAGACAAACAGCAGAAAAAAACAAAACAGGGCTCTAAATAAATGTGAACAAAACAATGGAAATGAGAATATTACAGAAAAAACAACCTATACTGATCAGGGTCAGATGAAGTGCACAGCCAAGATGAATAAATAAGTACACAACTTTTCTATTTGAGAAGTAACTCTAACAAAGCATAAAAAATCAGGATGTCAGTGTTGTTACTGGAAAAACCCCCTCAGAGCTCTTGATACATTTCTAGAAACAGAGTGCTAAATGAAACGGCACCCTACGGGGTCACTATAACATAGCATAAATGGAAATGGGATTCTGACAGGTTGCTGTTTTTTTAAAATGAGATACACAATAGAGTATGTATAATGTAATTTATGGGTGTGATACAAACATGAACAGTACAATAACACTGACAAACAACATTTTTCTTTCTTATATAAGAATAAGTGTTCTTAGGTCAGTTTCTTGCGCTGATTTCAAATTTGAAATCCGTTTATCTCTATCACGTCGGGTTTTTAAGATATTTGTGAATAAATATATTTTTGGGAAACCGTTATTTGCTCTGTTTCATTTTTACTATATAACTTTTTAAAAATTAATAAAATGCAAAATAATTCTACTTTTTATACTGCTAAAAGATGCATGACATATGTTACGTTATATTTCAAATAGTTACTGTATTTTGAAATAATTCTGAGTGAAATATGGCTTCTAGAAGTTATAGAAATTCGGCTGATCTGTTCTGTTACGTGTGCGGATATTTTACCGATCGTGTTCACCAGAAAAACTTTACACCATTGTGGACGTGAATTCAGAAGTGATTGTTGTACCCATCAGAAAGTGATAGTTTACCTGCTTTAGAAACTAATTCTGACTCGGATTATATACCGGTGAATGATGGTGTTCACTTAATTAACCATTCAGAACTTTCAGATCTAATACGTGATCTCGCTCTCACCAAAGGACAAGCGGAATTACTCGGTTCGCGACTCAAAGAATGGAATCTTTTAGCGCTCAATACTCCGATATCTAAATTTCGTCATAGACACAGAGAACTTGTTCAATACTTTGAGATGGATGATGACATTTGCTATTGCAAAGATGTAAAAGGTCTAATGGTGCACCTCGGTCATGAGCACATAGTCAAAGAATGGCGACTTTTACTATCGAAACTTCCAAGGACTAGTCTAAAAGATATCAAAGCCGTGTTATTGCATAATGGAAATTTATTTTTATCAATTCCAGTCGCCTACTCTGTTCATATGAAAGAAACTTATGACAATATGGCTATACTTTTGGCAAAAATAAAGTACAATGACTACCAATGGCGGATTTGTGGAGACCTAAAGGTCATTGCAATTCTCACGGGCATGCAGATTGGGTATAATAAATTTTGTTGCTTCCTATGTGAATGGGACAGCCGCAACAGACAGGAACATTATGCAAGAAAGGTGTGGCCTATCAGGGATCGTATGCAGCTCGGGCATAAAAATGTAATACACGAGCCATTAGTTAACAAAGACAGCATCATTACACCGTTACATATAAAGTTGGGGCTCATGAAGAATTTCGTAAAAGCGTTAGATAAAACGAGCAAAGCTTTCACTTATCTTCGAGAAAAGTTTCCGCAAAGTAGCGATGCAAAGATAAAGGAAGGTATCTTTGTAGGACCTCAGATTAGGAAAGTTATTGCAGACAAACAATTCGAGAACTTGTTACATGGTAGTGAACTTCGCGCATGGATGGCATTCAAATCGATCGTCGATAACTTTTTGGGAAATCACAAATCTGTCGACTATGTGCATATTGTTAAGCAGTGCACAGATGCATACAGAATTATGGGCTGTAACATGTCCCTCAAAATCCATTTGCTCGATTCGCATCTTGACTTTTTCCCTGACAACCTTGGCGAAGTCAGCGATGAACATGGAGAACGATTCCATCAAGATATCGCCGTAATGGAGGCACGTTATCAAGGACGGGGGAGTTTGACCATGCTTGCCGGGTATTGTTGGATGATTCATCGCGATGTACCACATGCCATTCACCGACGAAAGTCGACTGCAAAGGAATTCAAGCCTACATAAATGTTATACTTCTTGTACAAATGATGTTGTAATACTGTATGCGTTGTTAAAAAACTTCAATTGCGTATTTCTAGAGATCCCGACCTGATAGAGAAAAACGGTTTGCAGATTTAAAAACAGCGCATTAAAATTGACCAGAAAAACATAGAAATGTTAGAGAAAGAAAAAAAAAATTTTTTTTTGTTAGTCAGTGTAATTAACCTTTATTAAGTGATGTATCATGAATGAGTCATAATATCACTAAAACAGCAATGCACCACAGCAGCAGCAGTAGGCTTTATCTTAGATGATGGACCAGGCTGTGGGTCTTCCTTGAACTTTGACTTCTTCAAGTAGATGTTGAGAGTTGTCTGCAGTTTCTTTAGTGTGATATTTCTTGATGATTTCCTTTCCTTGAAAGGGTCACCTTCATTGCTGACAAATTTGAGGTTGTCACTGCAGAAGCTATCTTGTCTGCATTATTTAATAATTTGTGGATGCAGCCAACATAAAAAATGCCCCTGACCCTCAACAGCTTCCAACTGCCTCAATTATTGCAGTCCTTCCCCAATGCAAATGCATTCCCTCTGCACCTTAGATGCACTACCAGTATTTACTGTTGCTGCGTTTTCCAGACATGATGGAAACGGAAAAAAAAATTGTAAGAGAACAAGAATGTATGCACATGTAATTGAGACAGAGCTTAAACTAAGAGAGAATTAGGCTATATATTCTGAGAAGAGAACCTTGATTGGTTGTGAGTGGCTAACCAAAATGTTCAAAGTGCTTTAATTAGCTAAATGAGTGCTAGTGGTTATGGCCACTCTCTGAAAGTTCTGAGTGTTGTGACTTGCATTTGAACCCATGGACTCGTAGATCTTTAACATTTTAAAATATAATACCAATTTGCAAGAGCATTATAATGAAACAGCGCTAAGTGGGGTATGCTTGTATTAAAATGTCAGATTTGTCTTCAGCTCTCTCCAGCCAATATGGAACTCTGCAGCTTTTGCCCAGAAAAAAAAAATTACATTTAGTCTGACTCTAAAATCTGTCCTACTCAATAGTTCAGTAACATGGGACATCACCACGAATATCATGTCCAAAAACTTCAAACCTTCACCAACAGATTGCTTCTGCCACGAAGTGATGGGTGTTGAGGCCAAAAAAAAAACCTGCAGAAAAATGGTAGAAAAAGATACCAGAGCAACAAGTAACCAGAAATTCATGAGCGCGGCTGAAAACAGTGACCCAAAATATAAATTGGTGACAAGCAGCAACTTTAACCCCATGTTCTATAGAGAACAAAACAAAAAAGAAAAGATGACAACAATTATGGAGCATGTGAAGCTGAGCACAGAATATCAATTCTTAAGAAACTTACCACTTCCCCAGCATCTCAAGGGCCCAAGGGTCATTTGTGCTGTGCCTTCACTGTTCTGAATGAATGTGAGCTCCATGAGGGGCAGCTGATTTCGCTGTCGGTTGAAGCCTTTATCAACCTGTGGCTCATGAGAATCTGCAGAAACAAATGAGTAATTATTCATATTTTAAAACAGACTTTCAATGAATCTTTGCCTGAATTAAAATAATTAACAATAACTGTCAGTTATAGTAGATTGTTTCACTCTTGCTAGTATGTGTGAAAACCCAACCCCCATTTTTAGTTTCACTCCTGCTAGTATGTGTGAAAAACCTAACTTCATTATTTGTTTCACTCTTGCTAGTATGTGTGAAAACCCAACCCCCATTATTAGTTTCACTCTTGCTAGTATGTGTGAAAAACCTAACCCCATTTTTCTTCTTCATTATTTGTTCTCATATAGCCATATATAACCATATCTCTTTATCTCATAAAGTTGACAGTCTGTCTCAGGCTTCTCAACACCAGACAGTTTATCAATTAAAGGAGCTGGTGAAGATCAGGCTACTAATCTGCTCCTCTCAAGTAGCCACAATTCTTGAAGGACTGGTCCTCCCCGCAAAGACACATTCTGTGTGTCTGTCTGATTTTAATTTGTTGAACAGATTTAAAAAAAAAAAAATATTAAGGAAGAAAAATATCCCGTTCAACCTCTGATGGGTTATAATTAGGATACATATTGTTTTCAATTCCAAATAATATGAAAAACTGCCGATATGAGAAAGTGGCATCACACCTGTCAAATCATTGTAAATAGGGACGATCACAGTTGTGCTTATACATTAAATAAATATATATATAAAAAAAAATAAAAAATAAAGAAGAAACTCTGAACAAGAATAATATTAAAGTGGAGGGGTGTAAAGGCCCGGTGGTTCTAGTTATATAACGGACTTTAACAGATATTTAATTGACTTTCATCTGTTAAAAGTCATAAGCATTGTAAGAACAGCATCAGACCTTCACATTCCCAGCCACTATATATTAACATTTGTTCGTGTTAAATATTGTTTGACTATATTATGCAGTTCTGTCTAATGTTAACACCTCTTCTATATTTATAGGTAAGTTGGATGCTTGCAAATAATCTAATATTGGTATTCTCATTTGTTCATACCTCTTACATTTTAACAAGAAATGTTCTATATTATTGTCTTGAAGACATACTGCACAGTAAGGTTCTTCTATTCTGAAATAGCCTTTTCCCCGTTGTAGTCTGAGAAGTTTCTTATTACTGGGAATTTTCAATTCCCTAGATATCTGACATTGGAGCCTTGAACAACTTATATGCATGTCTTCCTTTCAGATTTTTATCCCACTCTGCTTTCCATTCATCTGTTGAACAGATGATATTTGAGTCTAAAGTGGCTAATTTGAAGTCCCCATTGGTAACGCTGTGAGGTAGAACTCTGGTAAATTTTCGTAATAAGTATTTTCAATTTCCATATGCCTGGAATTTTTAACATTGTACATGCATATTAGACCGCAAAATTTACTAACTTTATCTGAGAATATCAGACACTGACTTGATTACTTTAACAGTCAGAGAAGTAGCAAGTGCATTACACCACAAAATGACAATGCAAGACTTTTCCATGCCACACAAGGCTGAAAACTAACTTCTCTGCATCATACTTTTGAAAAAATAAATGACCTTTACAGTCATTTTATGTCAGATTACAACTTCAATATACTGAAAAATAACCATTTCATTTATGTTGTGATATATATATATATATATATAGGTTCCATGAATGACAAACATTATTTAGTTTATAATTTTACTTCTCAGAGATCTGATGTGTTGTCTATGCACAAATAAGAATTTTATAACTGCTTCAGTAATATTTTCAAAGCTGTGGGAGTAGAATGATAGCAATCAACATACAGCCTTCAAATGATAACTTGCATTTATTTTAAGCTGGCTGAATTCTTAATGAAAGTATTATGTTAGATTAAAGCTAGATTCTATGGCCTTCAGAATTCTAAGCCGACCCAAAGTTCAGGCTTCCAATGCAAATTTCTTTATACTTCATGTTTTTTCATTTCATTAAAAATTCTAAAAGTGTATTTTCTAGCTATACAGTCCTTTCGAACTCAGTATTTTCACTTTTCCTTGTCAATGTTCATGTATATGAATAATTGTCTCTGTCTTACTGTTTCTTACATATTTAAGACAGTCTCTCTCATACCTTGAAATATTTTCAAGACTACCTCTCTCAGAGTTCCCCACATCTAATTAACTGCAACATACATGGTTCAACAGATCACCAAAACAGCCAGTCTCAAAGTAGTCCTCATCCTCAAACTGTTCTCACTTCATCTTACTCTCAAGACTGCCTTTCTCTCATAGTTGTCTCTTTTTCACCCACCATTTTCTCCAGGCACACAATACCTTTCCATATTCTTCCTTCTACTGTCACACATTCACCACATTCTCTATATTCCCATACCAAGATCACAGTAGCAGTGTTCACCATCACAGCCTGCATCTTGTGGACAGTCACAGAATCCAGAAGTATGAGAACCAATATAGTCAACTATTTCACCACTGGTAGATTTGAACCATGTCTTTTTGCTGAGGCTGAGGATGAAAGTAAGCTAACATGAGATGGCAGTAACCAGAAACAAGTACTGGAGGTATTGTAAACTCCAGCACAAAAACAAATGGAACTTGATAACCAATACAATCAATTGCTGAATACCTTCACAGTTACCATCTTTCAAACCAGAAAGATACAAACAAAACCTGTGGTGACTGAGACCATGTGATTTGCAGTCAAATGGAATAAGATGGTAGACATGATGAGAAAAATTATGATCTCAGACAAACATAAATTTGTTACATCAAATGAAAAGTGCAAGATGAAGAACACATAAGATAGATGAACAAAATAAAGATTGAGGTGAAAGAAGTAGAATGTTAGGGTAGAACTTGGGAGAAGTTGGTAGGAAGACAGTGATGGAAATAAAGTGCAGCAAAGAAAATTAAAGTCTCAAAACAACAAAGAAGAATACAAAGAAAAAAATGGAAAGGTAAGGACTAGAAGATGTAACAAAGAATTTAGCCTGGATCAGAATTAGTGTTTGTATTAGTCGGCATTAAGAAGTAAAGATTTATAGAAGTAACAAAGAGTTAAATCACAATAAGCTTCTACATCAGTTAGCATTTAGAAATAAGATTTATAGAGGTAACAAATATGAGCCAGATCACATTTAGCTTTTGTATTAGTCAACATTTAGAAATAAGATTTACAGAGGAAACAAATTTGAGCCAGATCATACTTAACTAAAAAATAAGCAAGCAGTGTTATATCTTACTAGAACAAAGAAATGGTCTATATCATGGCTACAATCATCAGGTACAAACAAACAAAAACAGTAGAGAAGAAAGTGAAAACTAAGCTAAATGCACTAAAGAAATAGAAATACAAACTGATTAGAGCTGTAAATGCCTCTCTTTTGCATATTGAGATTTAATGAGAATTCATTATGACACAAATTTTATTAACAGTCAGATCACAAGAAGCTTTTGCATCACTTAGTCACTAAGCCTGATGAAAAATATGGCCAGAGACACAGCAAAAGAAAAAGATAATTAAATGGACAGAGAAGAAGACAATTGAAACATGTGTTAAGGTCATACTAAATGTAAAGTTAATATTCCAGAACTGACCTGATGGGGGAATTTACACACTCATACTGCAAATACTGTTCGCATGTCCCTGAGCTTGATGTTAGTTTTGTCAGCTGCTCTCTGGACATTTCTCTGAATACAGGCACAACATGAGAAAGTTTATTATAAGACCTGTATGATTTACCCAGCATGCTTCACTTCTATATAATTTTTGCCCAAAATTTAAAATACCCTGCATTTACAACCAATGTTTCGGGCACCGAATGTAAAGATAGATTTCTACCGCTGGTAGCAAACTTCAGAGAAGGAGAATCATTTTCAAGACATTGCCAAAAAAAAAATAGTTTGACATGTTTATTCCAATCTAAAATACGTAACTATTCCTTGTATGGACCCAGTGTAGTTCCCTGGAGTCTCTGAAGAGACAATGAAAGAATAGGTCCACTGTACCCTCATGCATGTCCTACAAGCCAACTAATATAAGGCTGTGCAGGAGGCTGGCAATCTCATCATGTCAAATGAATTACCACAGAAACCACCACTTCAAAAGCACGTGAATGCTTAGTGCAGGCTTTCTGCAAGGGGACCAGCTACAGTGGTGGCTCCATATTCTTTCAGGAGAATAAAGGAACGTGATGATGATAATGATGATTCCATAAATTGAGACAGTCCACAATGTCTAGAAAAATTAAAGAGTGGTCCAAACATAGTTAAGCAACAATTTTAAAAAAATATATATTCAATGAATGTTTCCAAACTTTAAGACTATACTTCAATGTTCCATTTCACCCATGGTGCAAACACTAAAACCAAGTATAGTCAGAATTACCCATGAAAAACCCCTAAATCACATGTAAAATACCTGACCTGAATAAACACATGGTAATATGTATTTATACAATAATGAGTACGTACTAATATACTGTTCATGTACAATGTTAAATTAATTATGCAAAAAAAAAAGAGAAAGACAGAAAAATGAAACCATAAGACAGTCATCAGGCTCAAACAATGAACCAAATATGAAAATGTCAGCTTTGAAGGTGAGTTGTCCCCTAGATGTCGCTGAAGCATGTGATTACTAGCAAAACTATCTCTGTGCTAATTAAAAAGTACATGACCAGCGCGTACCAGGTCTATATGAATATGGTTCCTGTTATATGATGGATTGTATAATTTACTCAGGTTAGCATGTAATTTGTTAAAATGCTGAAACTCTTCTTTTCTAAGTTCAATTTGAGCTATTATTAAGATAATGTATATATATATATATGTGTTATTTGTTGCAATATTTTTTTCTCTACACATTTCAAAAGTAGCGAGTGGGAGCATGTGAGTGTAGACTATTAAGTGGCGAGTGGGAGCATGTGAGTGTAGACTATTCAGTTTGGCCAGGTATCCAGCTGAGTAAGCTGCTGCTGCTGCTGCTACTGAGAACGTGGTTAAAAAAAAGGTAGTCCCATAGCAGATACTGCTGTAGGGAAATGAAGTGTTAGAGACTTCACCATACTAGCTCCAGCATCAAGACCAGTTCCCTTCCTCTCTGTCTTTTCCTTCCCTAACTCAAAGAGGAGAGTCAGGTACCCATTTACAGCTGGGTAGCCTGGAGCGTGTTGGTACCATTATGCAAACCTGGCACCTTTGCCACGAGAGACCAGCACTCTAACCACTCTATCAATCGGACGTGGTACCTCTGTTTAAAAACAAATAACCGCTACTCATGCACCCCTCATTAAAAACAGATGGAAAGGCTGTTCAGGTGGGTGACCTCTGCAGGCCAGGAACATATCTACTTGACACCCATTACATTAATTGTATATTTTTTTTTTTTAATGTTTATATTTACACCTGTACCCCCAGAAACCCAACCTAGCATAAACCAAGTCCTTATCTGTAGAAACCATATTCAACGTGTTTCTGCAGATAACACGGGACCAAACTTTATGAAAGGGAGATAACTGTCTCTTTTATACATAACAGTGAGGCTGATTGTGGGAACCTGCAATTATGCATATTTTATTTGTTCCCCATCACTCCTCTGCTCCCCAAGGAGCATGGGTTTTTTAACAAACTTCTGCCAAGTCTGCCTGTCCCGTGCCGTCAGTTCAAGTTCTTTCTATGTCTTCCTCATCCTTCTTATTTCTGCCTCCAGTTCTCTTCTCCATGTGTTCTTCAGTCTCCTTTACTTCCCTTACCTTGGGGATTCCAGAACAAAGACATCATTTTCATTGTATTACAAGGGAGCATCAATGCACTTCTGATAATGACTCTGATGATGATATATATGCTTACATGTATTTCAGATAATACTGGCTATATGGTAGCAGTGGGGCCATATAAAGGGTGTCCGAAAAGTTACTGTGCACTTGAATATACGGCAGACTAGAGTAGCAGTTTTGATGTGAGAGTTGTCCGTTCTACCCTAGGCGTGACCTTGACAACAGACGAGAGCAATGTTTTTTTTTTGATGTGAGAGTTGTCTGTTCTTCCCTAGGCTTGGCATTGTTGGCAGTCACCCAAGCAACAGTGCGTAGCAGCAGTTGGAGTAAAGCATTGTTGAACTGCAGTCCAGGTTTAATTGTCTTGGCCAAACGACAATGGTGTTGACGATTGAAGAGTATTCCTGGTGAAACATGCGTTTCGTAATGGTAATAAATACACAGAGGACGTTCAGCAAAAGTTCGCGCAGCAATTTCCAGATTCACAAGTTCCTCACCGTAATGCGGTACGAAATCTGTTAGACAAGTTTCTTGAAATGGGCAGTGTGCACGATGCACCTCGATCTGGAAGGCCCTCCACTTCAGATGAAACAGTTCTCTATATCAAGGACACGATGCTCCAGAGTCCAAGTAAG
Source organism: Oreohelix idahoensis (assembly GCA_024509875.1). NCBI lineage: Eukaryota > Metazoa > Mollusca > Gastropoda > Stylommatophora > Oreohelicidae > Oreohelix > Oreohelix idahoensis. The sequence continues at coordinate 21,416 of JAMPIV010004120.1, read as the reverse complement.
TCTGTGAGACAGTTGTCCCAATAGGCCCATGTATCAAAGAGTACAGCTCACAAGATTCTGAAGACGAAGTTAAAGTTGCATCCATACAAGGTTTCCACAGTACATCAGCTGAAAGAGAAAGATCACCAGTCCCGTGTCAACTACTGCGCCTGGTTTCAGAAATTCCTTGTTGAGGAAGGTGAGAAAGTCCTTGATGTTACCTTCTTCACATATGAGGCATGGTTCCACCTTTCCAAGTACGTGAACAGAGAAGAACACTCGTCTGTGGAGCAGTGAAAATCCACATAAATTTCAAGAAATGCGTCTCTTTGATCACAAAGTCAGGTTATGGTGTGCCATCAGTCGTATGTGCATAATTGGGCCCATCTTCTTCAATAACACCACAAATGCAGAACGTTACCGCACTGACATTCTGGAACCATTCCTAACCCACCTTACTGAGCTTGAAATTCAGGTAGCCTGGTTCCAGCAGGATGGTGTAACTGCACACACAGCTTACTCATCACTCCATTTTTTGGAGGACATCTTTTGTAATCGCATAATCCAGCATGGAATATGGCCTGCTCATTCTCCTGACCTGACTCCGCCGGACTATTATCTGTGGAGTGCACTGAAAGGAAAAGTCTATGAGAACAATCCGCACACAGTGGATGAGCTGAAGGTAGCAATCACCACCGACATTCAACAGATCCCCCTGAAACCCTGCAGAAGGTCTTCGACAATATGAAGAAGCGTGTTCAGACATGTCTTGAGGCCCATGGTGGACATTTCCAACATCTGCTGTAGAAGAAACTGCTGTTTTGTACTGCAACGTTGTACGAGGTACTTTACTGCACAGTAACTTTTAGGACACCCTATATATATATATTTTACTCTTCCCTCCCTATGGAGCATAGAAGCCTGCACAAAGCATTCACATGCTCTTGTGGCAGTGGTTCCCGTAGCAATTTGTTTTACATGATGAGGTTCTGGCCCCCCCAAGCACAACCTCATATTAAGTCACCTTGTGCGACATGACTGTGGGTTCAGTAGTCTAATTATATCTTTGTCAGCTGATATATATGCTTACCTGTATTTCAGATAATACTGGCTATCTGGCAGCCATGGTGCCCTGACTGTGTAGTTTGGTTGAAAATTGTGCTCAACAACTGTGACCCCTACCATGGCATCTTCATCCATTTCACAAAGTGCGTAAGTATGGTTTAGTGGTCCTGGCCCATCAACATCTATCAAGTACACTCCATCAGCCACATAACCCATGCGGTGGTATTCCTCACATGTTGCTGCATACTTTGCTAAATAACAATAATGAAAAAAAAAAAGGATGCAGTATAATAAACTTAAACTTCTTTGTCATGTGACTATAACTCTACAATCAGACGTAGTATATCACTTTATCTTGTGATGGTATATTTAACACACATTGAAAGCAACACTATTGGTCCTTTCTGATCATTCTTCACAATATTTCTTACTGCTGCTTTTTTTTTCCTTCCTTCGTTCTCTCTCTTTCTCTCTAATACCTACAGTGCTTTCAATGCTACAACTTTTCTAATTAAATATTCACAAATTCAGTGATAAAGAATGTCTTTCTCTCTATCTCTGTTCATGGTCTTTATTACAGTTGGTACTTCAATTTAATTTTTATAAGTGTTTGTTGCATCAAAGGGTACTGCACTGATTTTAGTATGGTTAAAATTCATACACTCTTTATTTTACAAATAAACAAGATCTATGACTTAGGTCAGGTTGTGCAAGAAAACTGGCAACTTCACAATTGAAATAACATTGCTACAGAAACCCTTACTGCAAGAGCACATCAAGTGTTTGGTGCAGGCTGCTTGCATAGGGAGGCCAACTGCAGTAAGGGCTCTATGCACTAAGAAGCACAATGAAACTTGTCTGAGAGTTTGAAGACTTACAAAAATGGCAGGCCTTTCCTTCATAATGCCCATCATGGCATAAACAGTGAACACCGTCCCAGTCAGATAAGCACCCTGAATTGTGTTTACATATATTGCTCTCAATACAGTGGTCTACCAGTTGGCATCTGAAATATAGAATTATAATAACATCAACACATAAGCCCCATTTTAAAATCTTCAAAACTTATCTTAAGAGTGTTTAAGGTGAGTGACAAGTGTAGTGTTTAAACGGTATAAATCCAATGTATCCAGAAAGCCCTCATTGTAATAATTATTTGAGGTGCATGATAAAGCCTTCACTGTCAGCTTTTTGATGTGTGACATACCCTGAGGTTTCTAAATGCAGACACATTGTTTGGTCGTTATGTGATCTTCTAACTCTCCAGGGACTGTACTAGTCTATGTGTTAAACATGATATATCTACTCTGTGTTTACAGAGATTTAAATATAATTCTTAAATAATTCTCAGAAGTGTTTTAGTAAACTGCACTGTATACAACCTACATATAATGCTGTTGTTATTGTTAGGCTGCTGAGCTCGCAACTCTGTTGTAGCCCATGCCAAGTTGAAGAATCCTTGGCAATATCTGCATTGTTGATCTAGGCTTTTCCTGTAGCTGTTCTACCATTCCAAAAACTTGTAGGGTTGAGGTACTGGGCTCTGCCATGGAATCGTCACATCCTGCAGAGTAACTTCGTAGCTCCTCTCGCCTGTCATCTATTCACTGTGAGATCCTCCTGCATGCAGCCAACCAGATAAAAGCCAGAGTTATTTTCATGGCCCAAATAAGTCCCACAAGCTTAGTAAGCAATGCTGGGATCTCAAAATGCTTCACTATAGGCAGAATCTCTTGTGCGGCTACTCGATCCTTGAAGAGTTGGCCAGGCAACTCAACAGTTGCCTGAAATTCACACTAGAGCAGTGTAATGTATTCAACCCACTCCCAGTATTTGAGAAAATTAACAGTGCAGGACCTTTAGCAAAATAGCAAAAAATAGCTAGATCAAGTTAGACAAATTATTATACCATAGAGAAGACAATGACAACCTAAGTAAAACTAATAACAAATGTCTGATTAACAAAACTACATACAGCACTGGCTAGATGGATCATATTAATACATTACAGCCATCTAAGCTATGACCCAGGTAAAAATGACCAAGCCACAACAATGCAGCAGGGTTTGCTAGTTTCTTTGATAATACCAAGTTTTAGCAGTTTATTGAAAAACAGCTACATTTATAAACAATGTACAATCATTACCCATCTAATAAAAGTCCAACAGCAGCATCAGTTTCCATGAGAGCTATGGGATCTAGTCGTTGTCCTTGTATTTTGATTCCTTGCATACACCCTACAAAACCATGCTTGTCTAGAAGTGGAGACACAATGATGAAATAATATACAAATATACACATTTGTTCTTTTGTTTGTTTGTTTTTTGTTTTTTTCACTGAATCAAGAATAAATTCAACGACAAGTAAAATGATCAACACTCATTCTCAAAACTCAAGCTATGCTTATACAAGTTCCATCATTAATAATGCCTTTAGGCTTCCTGAATGTTTTACTTACTCCTTTTTTCTTCCACATATGCTATTTAGTATAATGGGGAGCAGAATTTGTAATCTTGTGTGAAGTGCAATGCTTTCGTCCGAATCAAATTGTGCTTTTTCAGGATAGCTTTAACACTGTCAATCCACCTTTCTGCTGGAGTCCTTTAATTTATGTATGCCTATATTTTGGAGCCGCAGTAGCGCTGTGGTTAGTGCACTGGCTTCCTAGCTTGGTGGTCCATGGTTCGATCCCCAGTTGAGGTGGGATTATTTAGACCGCAAACAGCTCCGGGGTCTACCCAGCCTAAACAATTGGGTACCAGAGCAACTCTGGGAAGGTTAAGGCAGCCGGCGTGATGCTGATCACATCACCCCTAGTGTGCCGGTGGTCAAGAAAATATGGGCCTAACACAATATTCCCAATATGCCTCAATGGGCGTGTAACAGGATCCTTTACCTTTACCTTTTATATTTTGGTACATAGAGCACAGACTGGGTCTGATGAAATGTACCGTGCCTTGGATTTATTTTCCATATCCCACTAAATAACTCTTGAAAGGACAGTCAAAACGAGGGCACTTAAGAGGCTCGCTGTTTTGGTGGATAGGGTATTGTGTTGGCTGTGCAGCAACTGCAAAGGTTATGGAATTCAGGACAATAATTTATATACAACATAATGGTTACTTTCACAATTGCTTCAAGCTGGTAGAATGGATAAGATCATGACTGAAGGTGAAAGTTGCAACCAAGGTGGAGTGGTTCAATTCGCAGCGCAGATGGGAGGAAATACAACAGGAGGCGGACACTTGGGAGTCATAACCCAAGTGGGCCCACCCCCCTCAGAGTGTAAAAAAAAACAAAAGGGCCAAAACTCTTGTCTGATGGGGGGACCATCTCTGATGATCAGATTGCCTCCTGTTGTATCGCTCTGTACAGAGTTTCCTATTATCATCTCCCCATTTCTCTTATTCTTTCTTACTTATCCTTCTGTCTGGTCTTTCCATTTTTCCCACCATGGGGGGGGGAGGGGTTTCCATTTCAGCGACTGACATGTTATATTAATTCAGTTTTATGAGCAAGTGTTTTTCTAATCTTCATTTTCTTTAATACATTCATTCATTCATAACCTTCCACTCCCAAAGGAGCATAGGCCTTCAACAAACACATGCCAAGTCCTCCTGTCACGTGCCATCATCTCAAGTTCTTTCCACGTTCTCCTCATCATTTTCACATCTGTTTCCAGCTCTCTTCTCCATGTGCTTCTTGGTCTACCTCTGCCTCTCTTGCCCTGGGGGTTCCAGAATAAAGACTGCCTTGTAATGCTATCAACAGGTTTCCTCAGTGTGTGTCCTATCCATCGCCATCATCTTCTTCTCATCTCTTGTTCCGCTGGCACTTGTCTAGTTCTTGTCATCAGTTCCACGTTGGTAACCTTGTCATACCATTTTAATTCCTCTATTCTACACAAGCACCCATTTATGAAAGTCTGTAGCTTTTTGGTTGTTGTCTTTGTTGTTCTCCATGTCTCAGAGCCATACAATAGGACTGACTTCACATTTGAGTTGAAGATTCTTATTTTCGTGTTGGATCCGATTTCTCTTGATCTCCATATATTTTCCAATGCAATGAAAGCTCCTCTTGCCTTTTGTATTCTTACTTTGATATCACTGTCTGTCTCTCCAACTTTGCCTATATTGCTGCCAAGATATGTGTACGATTCTACATCTTGTATTGGTGTTTCTTCAAGTTCAATCCTGTCTTTAATACATAGATCTATACATTTTTTCTAATCTTCATTTTCTTTAACACATAGATCTATACATTTTTTCTAATCTTCATTTTCTTTAATACATAGATCTATACATTTTTTCTAATCTTCATTTTCTTTAACATATTAACTACCGCGAGCCAGTGGGACCAGCTTTTGAAATCCCATCATTTGGACCGCGAGCCGCTCAGAGCGTCGATCTATGTTTAGTAATGAAACGAATGAACAATGTACTGAAACACTTTCTGATCTGGTTCGAGATTTTAAGTTGCCACCGGAAAACAAATTCCCAAAGCATGGTTGTTGTAGAACACTGGGAAATTGATATTATGTTCATATTTTTCAACGTTTTGGGTTAGTTACCAAATCGTGTAAAACTGTTTACTGTGGCCACTAGTGAGAGTACCACAAAAAATGCTTGTACATCTCCAATAACGGCTGAACAAACTAGTTATAAGATTGTTATTCTTATAATTGGATATACTATGCAATAATCACCTACAGAAAGGCATTTACTGCCTTAGAAACAAGCAACATGTTGGTAAGTTGAAAATTTAAAAAAAAATTGAAACTTTGTGTCTTTCAATCAATTAATATTATTTATCATACCTGTAAACATAATTTTTTCAGCTTGTTGTAATAGTACATTCATTTATCTTTAAAATAATGTAATAATTCATAAAAGTTTGTAAGCAATTACGAAAACTACAGCTTAATTTGTGCATACACCTAAAATAAGAACAAAATTTAATTACGCTGTTTTCCAATTCGGTAGTTAATGTGTTAATACATAGATCTATAAATTTGTTCTAACATTCATTTTCTTTAATAAGTAGATCTATACATTTGTTCTGTTCATTTGTTTTCCCTTTTCACTCCATATGACGCATGCAAACACCAGTGAAGTTGGTCACCTTGCAGGAAGCCTACATCAAAAGCATTAGTGTGCTAATACAAAGGTGGTTTCTGTAACAATTTGTTTACCCAATGAAGTACCCAGCCCCACACACAACCTCATGTTAGTCACCTTTTTACAACATACCCAGGAGATCAGTAGCCCTATTCTTCCTTTATCTCCGCAGAGACCCCCAGGCTTTACATGGGGCACTGTTCATCTACCAATAATTTAAAACCCAATAACATAATATGTCAGGATAACAATTAAATCCACATTAAATGTTTAAATATTAGATGTATATACTGTCATTTATTTTCCTAATCAGCTGAATGAGTAAATAATTTGTTGGACATCTTGGATTTACTCACTGTCTATCTGTCTCAAGCTGTAGCCAAGTACAACTGTGCCTCGGTGTTCTAAGACTTTGTGGTATCGGTTTGATAATGCAGTGTTCCCATCAACTTCCAGCTTTACTTTACTATAAAAAAACAAAAAGACAAATAAAAAACAAAAGAAACCCAAAAAATGGGCTTTCAGAATTCTATGTCTACCAAATGAATGAGCATTCTAACAAATAACAAATTAAAAGGATGAAGGAAATAAACTCAAACAAGAATGCATAAAAACAAAGGAAAAACTATAAATAGTACAGGTCCATATCCTAGAACCCAAACACTCAATAACCGAAATATTTCATAAATCAAAAGTTTTTTGGGCGATTTTCGAACACATTTTTAGGTGACTTTGGCTACTTATGGGTGACTGTCTACTTTGGGCGATTTTTGGAAACCGAAAAATCCAATTTCCGAAACATGGCTGTCCCCCAGCATTTTAGATTCTGGGATATGGACATATCAATAATTATTTTTTCATAATTTTATGTCTCCCAAATGAATGAACAGGTTTTATTGTTTTCCGTAACTAACAGAGATGTAAAAGAATGAAGAAATTAAACACAAACAGGAATGAATTAAAAAACAGTAACTCACGCATACACAGATGGATCAGCAACTAATGCAACAGAAGATGGGGGTGGAGGAGTCTTCCTGAGCTTAAGCAATGGCACACAAAAAAAGATAGCAGTTGCAACAGGGAAATTTTCATGTAACTTCAGAGCAGAGGCCTTAAAAACTGCATCAGAAATTCTAATGACAGAAGAAAGCTCAGAGAGACCAGTAGCTATCTTCTCAGATGCACTGTCAGTGATTACAATGCTGAAAAGTCAAAGTAATGCTGAACTGGATGACCTAAGATTAGCACTTCACAGACTATGTCAGCAATACAAAAGAGTCCTGATACAGTGGAACCCTTCTCACTGCAACATCCCTGGAAATGAAGAGGCTGATAGATTGGCAAAGGAAGGGAGAAAGCTTCCTCAACTTGACACAAACATAACTTATGAGGAGGCCAAGAGTTTTATCAAACGCAGATACAGGCACAGGTTGGAAGAAGAGCATCTAGGCCACACAAAAAATGATCCGTATTACCAGCTCAGCAGAAATGAACAAGTGGTAATCTTCAGACTTCGCACAGGTCATAACAGATTGAGATACCATCTTTTCAACAAATTAAAGATAGGAACTACTGATGAGTGTGACTGTGGCACCGATAAAATGACTGCCGAACATCTGCTTCAAAGGTGCCCAACATATGAGGAACAGAGAAAACGCATATGGCCATCACCAGTACCATTCCTGGAGAAAATCTACGGAGATATCAACAGCCTCAGGCTGACCACTGCTTTCTTTGAATTTATTCAAGTTGACATCTGAGGGTGAACGAAGAAGAAGAAATTGGAATAGAACTCTGGACTTTTTTTTCCATTTCAAGCAGAAATCTCAGAATACCATCAAAATACTGAGACAATGATAAAAAATGCAGTTCTTCATTCCAAATAAATGTAGCTGAAGACAGCTGAATTTCTGATCCCCTACTAATAAAAAATATATAGCAACACTGACTCCTGTACTGGCCAGATTTGTCTGTGAACACAGATAATACAGAGGATTAAACAATACACAGTCACAACCTTACAAGAGACACTGGATATCCTAGTTTAGAGCAAAACACATATAACACAACACAGCATTATTAGCTATCAATGTAACAAGAATGAAAGAAAATTCAGTTCACAACAAACAATAAACTATGAGCTCTAGTAAGACATACAACAGTAAAAAGTTAAACAATACAGGAGAACAAAACAGAAACCAGAGGTAGCAGAAGCAAGCATTGTAATAAAATACGCCGAGATGTGTATCAAGAAAAACATGCCACAGTCAGGGACCAGTGTTGACATGCATCACTGAAGAGAACATGCAGCAGGGGGTCTACTGATATGGGTAGAAGCTTGATTTCCCTGAATATATGGCCTGCCATCTGTCAGTCAGCACAAGCACAGTGTAGTTTAAATAGTCATATATAAGAGACAAGCTGGTCATTAATACTTGTCAGTCAACTTAAGCTAAAGATATGATGCCAGAACAGTCCAAGTTTTTGGGTATAGCAGGATGATAAGTAATAAAGTTTGAGTATGGGAAAGGAAATACAGTTTTTGTATAATAAATTGTAATAAAATAAATTAAGTCTAGGGCATGGAAAGTGATACAAAAAGACAAGCTTAATTAAGTGCCAGTTACATGTAAACAATTGTAGAAGATTTGAGTGTGTTCTGAGTTTTTCTGTACAGAAAGAAGCATTTTGGAGCAAAATTATTACAGTTGTTGTTGATATTCCTGCTAAAGTTTAATTGCAGAAGATCTCTTGTAGCTCTTGGCAGTTTGTCCCTTTGGCTAACCATTGCGCTAGGTGACAGCACAAGCGGTAGCCTCTGTGACAGTACGGACTGTTACGTCGGATTAACACTAAGGTGCTGCCACTTAATTATAGTTAGGGTAAGAATACTTAGCAAGATTAAACACTAAGTATTTGAGCGTGTCTAGTTAGTGTAATAACACTAGTCACAAATCCTATGAGTGATTTAATTAAAGTGTTCAGGAATGACGTCATCGAACTTGGGGTAGAATTGCTCAGTAGCTAGGACGGAAGTGATGGTTTGAGAGAAGGGGGTTAATTGAGTTGGTTTTAGGCACGAGACGAGCGAGGTAGTGATTTTGGGGTTTAGACCATCTTGTAAGTTCGATGGCTGTGTGTTATTTCTTGAGATGACTGGTTTGTATACTGTAGAAGCACATGTATTTATGAACTATTATAAAGTTGTCAGAGGTTACAGACACTTAATAAAGGTGTTCATTCATATTTAATCCAGCTTGAACTTATTTCCTGAACGTCAGTAGGAAGTGTCGTTTGTTTACATCAGGTAATTGAGAAAAGAATGTTACCATATTTTCGACGATCATGCAGCCTAAAACATAAACACAGTTACGAGTCTCCAAAAGAATCACCTGGGTTATGTTCCAATTCCTATTCTGTAATCACCACCTCTGGCAGTCGCTAGTAAAACAACAGATGAACATTGATAAAAGATTCCACCCCATTCTCACCCTGGCACACTAGACTTGATTTGTCACCGTGACCAAGCCCGGTCACATCTAACTTGATTTGGTGCCGTTCCCGTCCACTCCCCGGCCACACCTCCTCCAGTCATAACAGGATATGGGGATGATGCACACTTAAGGTGATAGCTTTCAGCTGCTTTTTTTGCATTGTGTTCTTTTTGGTATGTTCATTCTTCTTCTGCTTGTTGTCAGAACTTATTTTCGCACAATCTGAGGTGGCACCATAGGGACCATCTCCATTTGGTGCGACTGGCAGCTTCATCCTCCCAGGTTGCTGTATTTATGTCCAGTGCCTTTATGACTCTCTTGCACACATCACTGAACCTCAGATGCGGTTGCCATGTGGCAAACATAGCCTAGCCAGCATAATCTGTACTGTCTAAGCAGTGTAAACATGCTTTGAAAGCCTGTGTGTAACAGCACCTCAACACCAGTCACTTTGTCCTTCCATGAAATACTAAGGATGTGGAATAGACCGGCAAAGGTACAACAAGATAGTGACCTTGTTGGTGTGGGGCTGATCTGGGTCTCTAGTTCAATGCATTTAATCAATTTTCTCTCCCTCCGCTCCCATTTCACCCCAGCCACAAAACAGATCCATAAAAATCAACTGTAGATCATTGGAGAAATGTATATGTCTGCCTATTTGGGGAGCAACATTAACAAAGAAAGAGGAACTAACCAGGATGGTAGATTTGCCTTCAACTCTCTCTAGCTAGCCTGGAACCCTGTAGCTCTTTCCTAGAAAAATTAACTTAGGCCGTTCAACACAAATGTAAAGTCTGTCCTAAAATATGGCTCAGAAACATGGCATGTCCCCACAAATATGACGTCCAAACTCCAGACACTCACTAGCATACTGACATATCCTCTATATCAAATGACCAGATGCAAAAACAAATATTGACACGTGGAACAGAACGAGACAACAAGCAGGACAGTTTGAGATTAATGACTAAACATGGACACATCCTCAGGAAACAACTAATCAGTATAACCAGACATGCCCTTGAAAGAAACCCACAGGAGAAAAGTAGTAAGACCCTGAGAAAATGCAGAAGACATGTGGAAGAGGGAGCTAAAGCAACCAGGTTATCTTGGCAGAGTTTAAAAAAAAAAGATGAATCAAAACAGAAATCAGTGGTTAGCAACAGTTACAGCCTTACGATTCACATGGAATGAAAACAAGTTAGAGAAAGAAAGTTAACAGAAATAAGAATATGAGAAAGACTGCAATAATGATATATGAAACAATGAGGCAATCAGAAATAGGCCATAGGGAAAGTCTTATCAAGACAAAGGAAAACAAAAGCCCATGTTAAGACCAACAAATCTTCAGCAGGAAAAACATACATGAAAAAAAACAGTACAGAAAAGAAAGTGTAAACTATTCTAAATGCATAAAAAATAAAACAGAAGGAAAAAAACTTAATCACTGAAGTAAATACAGTCTGAGAAAAAATATGGCATGTGAAGACACAACAACTGTTGTCACAGCACATTACGGTACTTGACAGAGGCTTCCTGGCGACCAACACCTGGGGTAGTCCCATGCTCCCTAGTGAGTGAGAAAGGAGAAAGTAAGAGAAATATTTTGAAAATGTTTGTTAAAAATATCAATTCGAAGCCTAGGCTACCTGTTGATAAGAAAGACTCCTATATCATGGATCAAGCCATCCCCAATAAAGATGGGCACAGTTACGTTCTCATGAGTTGAGAGCTCTCTTGTTGAGGGTATGAACTGGAGAACTGCTGCCTTTTCAGTAATCCACAACTAGAAATACAGAAAAGAAAAAAAGGGAAGATCAATTCAAATCCTGTCATAATAATAATAAATAATAATAATTATCATCATCACCACCACCCAATCCCATAATCATCACCACCACCCCCACCATCCATCATTCAGCACTAATCATACATCATCATCATAACAACCACTGCTACCACCACCCCCACCCTCACCCATCATCATCATCATTATCATTGTAGTAAAATCTGCGAGAATAATCGCTCATTTCAGTAAGATTTTAGTCATAAAATGATAATAAATAAACCCGCCCTATTGTGTCTGACGGTGATCCTCTCACACGCCAGCATAGCGCTGACTTTTGTGCAGTGCTAAAGCCTATAGAACGATCCCACGGTAAAAATCTAACACGCGTTTTAGTTTCGGTTTCGGAAACCATCGGGAGAACATAGACTGTGCATAGATTACAGGAAACTGAATACTGTCACAGAAGGTCAGGTGGATCCATTACCTGATACTACTCAACTATTTGCCAGGCTGAACAAGGCAAAGTATTTTTCTAAGGTGGATCTTAGCAAAGGCTATTACCAAATTCCAGTAAAGCCTGAGGTTCGACCTTATTTAGCCTTTAGCACCTCGGAAGGTCATTATGAGTTCAACATGTTACCATTTGGGTTGAAAAATGCCCCGAGTGTGTTTTCTAGGATGATGCGAAAATTGCTGGATCCCCTGAAAAATCCATGTATTTCGAATTTTATGGATGATATCCTCATTGCTACGGAAACATTTGAGGAACACGTTACCTCTTTGAATATGCTGTTCGATAGACTCAGAGAGGCTAACTTAACCGCTAGGCCAACAAAATGTTGTATTGGTTGTAAAGAGTTGGAATTCTTGGGACATACGGTACATCAGGGTAGCATGACCCCTGATCCCAAGAATCTGGAAAAATTTAAAAGAGCACCTAGGCCACAAACAAAGAAAGATGTGCGATCTTTCGTGTCGTTGTGTGGTTTATACCAAAAGTACATCAACAATTTTAACTCTATATGTGCTCCTCTGACGGATTTAACTCGCAAAGGTCAACCTGATACAATAAATTGGTCAGCACAGTGTGAATTGGCTTACCAGGAGTTAAAAGAAAAACTTACAAGCAGGCCAGTATTGCAATTGCCTGACTTGAATCAAGAATTTATCGTGAGAAGTGACGCAAGCAATGTGGGCCTAGGCGCTACATTGTTGCAAAGGTCCTCCTCACAAGATGGAGAATTGAACCCAGTCGCTTATGCAAGCCGCAAGTTGAACAAGGCGGAAAAAAAATTATTCAACAAGTGAAAAGGAATGTCTCGCGTTGATATGGGCGATAAAAAAATTCCAGATTTATTTATATGGCAGGACATTTGTGGTCCAAACGGATCATTCACCACTAGTATTCCTGTCACAGGCCTAGCATGAAAATTCCAGATTGTTGAGATGGTCTTTATTATTGCAGCCATACTCATTTCTGATTGAATATATTCCCGGCCCTCAGAACGTAGGCGCAGATTTTTTGAGCAGACATCCTTATGATGAAGATCAGAAAAACGCGTAAGACTTCATTGAGCTAAGTTATCTCGCAGATTATAACCTGCTAATGATTGCATGTTTTAGGATGGGAGGTGTGTAGTAAAATCTGCGAGAATAATCGCTCATTTCAGTAAGATTTTAGTCATAAAATGATAATAAATAAACCCGCCCTATTGCGTCTGACAGTGATCCTCTCACACGCCAGCATAGCGCTGAATTTTGTGCAGTGCTAAAGCCTATAGAACGATCCCACGGTAAAAATCTAACACGCGATTTAGTTTCGGTTTCGAAAACGTACTACCAATATTTACCATTTTGCCAGATCTGCTGCATACATTCTGCAGCCTAGCCTTATAATTAACGATTTTGCGGAAGTGTGCCGCAAAATAACTATCTGAATTAACGTAAAATTTTGACTTTAACGCTGGTAATCAGTAGCAATCCTTACATTTTTTGGTAGTGTTACACGATACAATACAAATAATTAACGCAAAATGCTACCATCACCTTGCCAAAACCCGCTTCGTTCTGTCCGCGAGACAACTAGTATATACACGATGTGGGCAAAGCCAACTGATATACACACACAGACAGTTTAAATTCTCGACGCGTAGTGTAGTTGTGCTGTCACAAAAACAAGTTGGTTTATTTGAAAAATTAAAAAGTGGGACAGAAGGAGGGGGAAAAGATGGTAGACTTATGTAAAAAGTTATAATTAACGACTGTCAGTGATAAAACTGAAAATCTAAACGCAAATGAATATAGTCATACAAATTATATATTCGTGTAGCTTAGTGTGTTCTGAGCACAAATATGTTTTAATATTAATGGTAGTCAAATTATTAGCCAAGTTATTGAGAAAATAATATTTGACTGGAAACGCGTAGACGAACGGACTGTTGTCCCTGCTCGTTAACTGTAACGTTATTGGGAACGATAGTTTGAAAGGAGGCATAGGAGTAATTCGAATCTGATTGGAGGGTATAGGAGGGTAGACAGAGAGTATTGGTTGGGCAGAAAAGATAAAATCTATATTTAGAAAAATCACTCCTAGAAGTGTGAAGTAGTGTTTTTCTTTTTAAATTTTTGAAAATTGAAATGCTAGACCCTCGCTGTGATTGGGCCGGTCTTGGCATATTGGCAAAAAGCGTTTACAGCTCATCGCCAGTTGAAAAGAAATATGTTAGAAGCAAGCTGCGTTGTCCTCAGCAGTACCAAGTGTGTTATTAACCATTGGCAGTCTGAACAGAAGGCAAAGCTGAACTTAAACTACTATTTATGCTAAAGCCAGTCAACGTACGTTTGTGATATTTCTTTGAATTGTGGTAAGGAAAGAAATTATTACTTTTGTTATTACAATAAAATTGGTGTCTGCGATACTGCTCGATTGGGAAGGTTTTCGACTAAATACAGAGTCCCCAGCAGAGTTAGGCAGTACCTGTGGGTTGTGTTCAAGCAGTAAAAGCAGTAAAATTAATGTGTATTGCATAACTGAAAATGATTTCCACAGTTGCCAGTGGGCAAGCTAACCCACGTTATCCTATGGAAGATCATCATTGTTGAAGTGTCAGAGGCGTTGTAGCCCTTAAGGAACAGAATAGGGGCACTGGTAATGCATTGTCATCTCAGAGTGGTATGGGGTGGTCAGAGAGATCTGACCTTTTTTTTATGTCAATTATTACATGTGAAAGGGAATATAGATGTGTTTTTAAGAATCATAACGTTGTTTCAGAGGTTTTTGTTCTGGTACAGAACCCTGGTGGCGTTGTTGCAGTGTACTAAAGTAACCTATTGTTTGGACCCTGAGGTCTAGTTACTGCACCAGGAACCTTGTCAGCGTGGTCATACCAGAGAGACTGTGAAAATGACAGCAACATCTATTTTCTAGATAAGTGCCATACATGTCGGCACTCAGTTTATCCACTAAAATACTATATTTCTGTATAGAAATAACATAAAATAAATTGTTGGCTAGAGACTTTCAAGATAATTTTAAAAGAGAGAGAGGGAATGATGACAGTACCCCACCCATACTATTAATTACCAGTGTCATTAACTTAGTGAACCTAGATACACATATTTTGATTGTCTTATTATAAATTGAATGGACAGAAGATCCATGGTAGTATTTAAATTGTTATAAATACATTCATAATATCAATTTTTGGTTGTTGGACCTGATGCAGAAAATTCTGATCAGGCCAAACAAATTGTAAATAACCATTTTACAAAACTTTTAACACAGACTTCTATAAGATATATTTCTTAGAGTGTCAGTGTGTTTGTGGTTGTAGTCTTGACTCAGTCATATATATATATATATATATATGTGTTAGTAAATACATGTGTTTGTAGTACTTGTACTTACAATACATCATACACTCATAACCCTAGACATATAGACGTAGCTAACATACATATTAGTCAAGAATAAGTCTGATTGAGGTCGTAAGGTGGTAGCAGAAAGGTGTTCTGATAAATCAACCCAACATTTGGTATAATCAGGGACCTTCACAGCTGACCTCATTCAGTACAATAGGAATAACATCTTATAACATCAAATCCACCACAATCATCCTTCAAGTCAAATTGACGCCAAGCTGCCCTGTCTTGTGCCATCTGTTCAAGTTTATTCAGTATCTCTTTTATCTGTTTTTGTTTCCCTTCTCCTTGTGTTTTTTTTGGGTCTACCTCTGTTTCTATTATCTTGGTGGATTCCTTCCAGAATAGAGACTGCCATTTAGCGATATAGGCTGGCTTCCTCAATGTGTGTCCTACCCAACAACGTCTGTCCTCACCTCGTGCTCTACTGGCCTAGTTCTTTCCATGAATTTAAAATTTAAAAAAGTTAAGTCAAAGTTGATTTATGATAAAGGATCTTTGAACATTCAACAGAAGTCCTATTTTAATGTATGCCCATAAATGCTGTAAATCTGAGAAATAAAACAAGTCTTTCAAGAAAAGATTAAAATGAAAAAAGGAGAAATAGACAGACACACAAAAATCTTACTTCCAAGCTGCCAAAGTCAAATCCAGTGCCAGAATCTTTCCGTGAAATAAGTTCCACAAACACTACAATGGCTGTGTTGTGAAATGTTTGTATCTTGAACTCAACACTAAGATTTTGTTCTCGTTCACCTCTCACCCAACGCAGCATAGATGATGACCTATGGAAGATAAGATTATATCTTCCCTGTTGTTACTTTTTCTTTTTTAATTTTCCATCTTCCACAGTGTGTCATTCTCAAGATGTACCTTTTTAAATATGTTTTATTGTTTGATTACAAAACTTTGTGTCACTGTGTATTTCTTTATCTCATATACATGTTATTATGTTTTCCTTGCTTATAGTCTTTAGTTGAAAATTCAAGAGCAAGTTTAGCTTATATTTCTTACCTGATTTATCATCCATTCACATTCTGCCATTCTGAATGTGTTTTATTGTTTGATACTAAGTTTTAACAGTGATAATCTTTATTTTTCAATTTCACATGAATAGATTATTTACTCATATACCCGTAAGGCAAATCTGCAAGTGCTAAACCTGCTCTTGAATTTTCTACTAAGACTTATGGACAAGGAAAATATAATGACATATATTTCAGATAAAGAAATATGCAGTGACACAAACTTTTGTAATCAAACAATAAAACACATTCAGAATGGCAGAATGTGAATGGATGATAAATCAGGTAAGAAATATAAGCTAAACTTGCTCTTGAATTTTCAACTAAAGACTATAAGCAAGGAAAACATAATAACATGTATATGAGATAAAGAAATACACAGTGACACAAAGTTTTGTAATCAAACAATAAAACATATTTAAAAAGGTACATCTTGAGAATGACACACTGTGGAAAATGGAAAATTAAAAAAGAAAAAGTAACATCAGGGAAGATATGGTGGATTATAAAAACTCAAGTGGACGCCAAGATGCAAATGTAGAACTGAAAACAAACAGGGAAGAGAAAGATACAGCTTCACAATGTTTGATAACTTTCAGGAATAAACTTCTGACACTGTACTAAATGATTTACATGAAAAACAGAAAAACTGATGAAAGGAGACATGTTTTTGCATTACGATGAATAAAATACTGAAGGCTTCTGAAGTTCTGCTCTTCTTTCGTAAATTTGTTCAATCAATACCCTTTAGCTCCCCGAGGAGCGTAAGCCTTCAACAAACACATGCCAAGTCTTCTTGTCCCGTGCCATCGACTCAAGTTCTTCCCATGTTTTCCTCATCATTTTCACCTCTGTATCCAGCTCTGATGTGTTTTTTGGTCTACCTCTGCCTCTCTTTCCCTATGGATTCCAGAACAAGGACTGCCTTGTAATACTATCAACAGGTTTCCTCAATGTGTGTCTTATCCATCACCAGCATCTTCTTCTTGATTTCTCTTGACCTCCATATGTTTCCTAATGCAATGAAAGCGCCTCTTGCTTTTCGTATTCTTATTTTGATATCATTGTCCGTCCCTCCAACTTTGTCTATATTACTACAAAGATATGTGTACGATTCTAAATCCTTTAGAGATGTTTCTTCAAGTTCAATCCTGTTATCATTTCTTGCATTTATTCTCATAACCTTTGTCTTTTTCCTGTGTATTTTCAGGCCCACTTGTTGTGACCTCTCATCGAGACTATTTGATATAGGTTGTTAGTTTCGTAAATTTGTTAACTGTATATAATCATCCTAGTGAGGCACAAAATTTTGTTTACCTGGGAAATGAGATTGGCACCTCAGATACTTTCTCACAACCATACAGTGGACTGTGGCCACCATTATATAAACACCTGTCATTTTTGTTGGATAGTTCATACAATACAGAGATGTCATTGATATAAACGTTGCGAAGGCAGCCAACAAAGCTTTGTGTTACTGGAAGACCTGTAAGAAAGTGATAGAAAAGTACAAGCGTCAAAGTGGCAACAAACAAGCTCAATCATTGAAATATCTCTGTAGAATCAAACTCAGAATATTTTGCTGTGCTCAGATATTGAAATATCAAAGAAAATTATGAGTCAATATACAAAATAAAAAAAAATAAAAAATTCATTAAAATTGAAAAAAATATGTTGAAATTTGCTTCTTTTTTTTTTCTTTTCTCAAAATCTGGATTCAAAATTTGACTGAGAATTTGACATGTTTCAGAATACATGAAGTGAACGACAAAATAAAATTACAATGGAAGGTAATTGGAGGTGAATTAAATTTAATACTGACAATAAAATAATGTGAGTTGCCAATTTTAATCTTAGTTTCAATTATGATACTACAATGCTAGGTTCAATACTGGCAATATCCAGTTTGGGTTTTATCAATAAGAGTATGTGAGAACGTTTTGGTTTACTATCCTTCCTTCATGCATAGAGATGCTCTATTCATACTGTCACAGTGGCCATGAATCATATTTGTGAGAGTATGAAATTAAACAAAATGAGATCATTTTAAGGATAAGATATGCATATTCTGAAATTGTTGACTGTGTTAACTGGTCCATTAAATCTTTTCCTTCAGCTATAACATCATTATCATTACCATTACAGTTATTTTTCTACTCGCTCCTTAATATAATCAACACGTTTTCTTCCAGACTTAAAAGTGATGGATAAGCGACATACCATTTATAATCACACGCCAGAACAGTAATTCTATTGCTTCGTTTTACTGCTTCAAACAGGAGGAGAGAAGCAGTTGTCACAATCTGCAACGACTTACTACCCATGCTCGCGAGAGGGTGAGAGACTTAGAGAGAGAGAGAGAGATAGTTTTTTTTTTTTTAAATAAAGTATCTCGTTCAACCCTTGATGGGTTATAACTAGGACAAATGGTGTACTAATTCAAGAAAATAAAGTCAGATTTCCATTATCCAAATATATTTTCACACACGATTATTAAAGAATATTTTACGTTAGGGGCAGAAATTCACCCTTTATCAATATAATTTAATAGAAAAAAGTAGGCTACGTTGAAACTCTATAGGCCTAGGCTACTTACAAGTTATAAAAAGTCCGTTCACCAATTGCTGTTCAACTTTAAAATTTTTTTTTCTAAAAAACTACCTGATGTAATGAATTCATATTTTGCATGGAGTCGTATATTATCCATGACGTTATAAATATGTTGTTGTTAACTCATTCTGCATTCTTCAAAACCGTAAATTCCTTTGATCTTTCCCGAATTTCACAAGAAGCACGGCTTAAAAATTAAATTTTACAGTATCATCACCATCATCAGTTGCCATCTCCACAACGAAGGTTGGCTGTAATGGATCTCCAACGTCTTCTGTCTCTTGTCTTGGTGGTGCACTCTGATAGACTCTTTCCTGTCCATCTTTTGATGTTATCTTCCCACTTATAGCGCTGTTTCCCCCTTGCACGTTTGCCTTCAACTCTCCCTTCTGTTATGGTCTTCTGAAAGGTGTTATGCCTTTTTATGTGGCCAAAGTATTTTAGCTGCCGAACTTTGACCTCCCTCATTAGTTCTCTTTTCATACCTAGATTTTCTAGGACCTCCTTATTTGTTTTCATCTCTTTCCATGAGATACGCCCCATTCTTCTATATATCCACATTTCAAGAGCCTCAATTCTTTCTTCCAAATGCTTATTCATCGTCCATGTTTCTGCACCATACAGAAATGCAGAATATATATAACACTTTATGATTCTCAGTTTTAATTTGTGAGATAACTGTTTGGATGTCAGTATATGTTTCATGTTGTTGAATGTAGCTTTGGCCATTCCTATTCTCTTCTTGATTTCTGTTTCACATCTACCATCTTCTGTTATTATATGACCAAGATATACGTAGCTCTTGACTTGTTCCAGGATTTTCCCATTTACGCTTATCTTTAATGTGGGTTTATCTTCTGTTTTGCTAATTATCATAGTTTTTGTTTTCTCAATATTAATGTCGAGTCCATATTCATGACTTATGCTGTTCACTTGCTTCACTAGTTCTTGTAACTCCTGTTCGCTTTCAGCTAACAACACGGTATCATCTGCATATCTTAGGTTGTTTATTGACCTTCCACTGATGTTCAGTCCTGGTATTTCCTGTATCTGTTTGAAAATTTTTTTCGGTGTATAAATTAAATAGGCAGGGGGACAGCACACAACCTTGTCTGACACCTCTTTTTATGTCTATGTATGGTGAATAATTCCTTCCCGATCTTACTGTGGCAGTTTGCTCCCAATAAAGGTTACTGAGTATTCTTATATCCTTTCCATCAATACCTATGTCTTCGAGGCATTCAATTATTTTCTCATGATGGACTCTGTCAAAAGCCTTCTTATAGTCAATGAAGTACATATACATACTTTTATGGACCTCTGTATATTTTTCTGCTAATATTCTTAGGCAAAATATTGCCTCTCTTGTTCCACTGTTCCGTCAAAAACCAAACTGTTCTTCTTGGATTTCGCTGTCTACTTTACTTTTTATTCTTTCCTGTATGATTTTGAGCAGTATCTTAATTGCATGACTCATCAGGCTGATTGTTCTGAAGTCTGAACATTCTGTTGCATTTGGTTTTTTTGGGCAATGTTATGAAAACTGATGTCTTCATGTCGTGTGGTATATATCCTGTATTGTATATATCGTTGCATATTTCTGTGATTGTATCTATACCAAAGCTCTCCAGAGCTTCTGTAATTTCAATTTTTATGTTATCCATGCCTGCTGATTTTCCTTTTTGTATCATATGAATGGCATTCTCTACTTCTGATCTGAGAATGTTTGGGCCTTCATTAGAATCTGGTGATGGTTTTTTACCTCTGTTGTCCTCGAATAGTTCTTTTACGTATTCTGCCCATCTGTTTGATATGTCTTTCTCATCAAGTAATATTACACCATTTTTGTTCTTGATACAGCTTCCTCCTTGTGCAAACCGCGACCGATTTGATAATTTCTTTATTTCTTGCATATCTCTTGTCATGTGCTTTGCTTCCAAGTCTTCTATTTCCTTGCATTTTGTTTCTATCCACCGTTCTTTTGCTTTTCTACACATAGTACGTATGTCATTGTCTATTGTTTTATATTCTGGAGTGTTTTTTGCTTTCTTTCTTTCTGCCATTTTATTCAAGATGTCATCTGTCATCCAAATTTGATTTTTCTTAGACTCCTTTTTAGGTAAATTTGCATTTGCTGATTGTATGCTTGTTTTTAAGCATTCCCATTTTGTGGTTGCTTTTTCTTCTGGGTTTTCTCTTCTATACTGCTCCATGCTTTCTGTCAATAACTGTTGATATTTATTTTTGACATCGATTAAATATTTCTGTTTTATATCTGGTTGTTTCAGCGCTGATATTTCTATCTGGGGTTCCTACTGTCTTCTGTTTCCTGCTCTTTTCAGCTTTATATTTACTTTGATGACGACTGGATTGTGATCTGAATTTATGTCAGCGCCAGGATGTGTCTTTGCACTTG